>JAFMOC010000069.1:317500-702500 GCA_019802505.1 Corydoras sp. C115 | reverse complement strand
ATTTAGGAAGGCTCCTGTGTTTCCTTTGTGGGTAAGTTCACAGTTTTTTATGCGACCTTAACCAACCTTTCATAATGAACACAATAGAGTCAAGCTGATTCTCTTTTAGTCATAGAAATCAGCTTGAAAGTTTGTTTTTCTACGACTGATCCACTTATGTCCTTAGATGCTGTGAGTTCAGTGGTTTGACGTAGACATCACACAAGCATGAGGAAGTGAAACTGTTACTTCGGAGAGCTGTGGCTCTATGACAAGCTGGTTACAGTGTAAATGATTAAGTAGTAAAGAGTAATTTATACAAAGGGACAGATCGTCCAAAGATTTTAGGCTCCACCTTCTACCCACCACTACCAGTAGTGCTGGTTTTGATGCTACTACTAAGGACAATAATTCTTAAGATCACAATGTTATAACTACAATTATTAGTATGAATACTGCTTACAATAATAGTAATGGAAATGTTATTTTAACTGCTACTCATAGTCGTGATCTATCATATCTGCATGAAAAAATTAACTTCTTCAGGAGTAAGTTAGGGCAACAAGATTTGGATAGCACAACAATCAAAAACTAAATGGACAGTTGGCCTCAGCAAATGTCGAAATAAGTAAGAATTTAAGGATCCTTAAAAAACTAAGGTACATCACCAGGCTTAAACACTGAACTTTGATTGTTATTACTTCTTCTAAAACGGGTAATTCCGATTCCAAATCCAATTGGCTTAGCCATTTGTCTAGCCATAACATCATTAACACTAATGCACACCTCTGACTGCTTCACATTTGTATCAATTCGTGATATACAGTACATTATTTAAAATCTTTGGAAATATTGATTGATATAACTAGCGAGCTGATTTGCAAGGAGCACTAAGCCGGTATGCCGTTACTCATCATTGTACACTTTATAAACCAGTCTAATAATGCTGGGAAAGACCAGTTTAAAACAATTTTGTTTTCAATAATTTTTAAATGTATTCATTTATTAAATAATTGTAAAATAATTTGTAATGTTTTTTATCATTGTATATTTGTAACCATTTTATAAAAGCAATAAGTCAGGCACTCGAGGTTGTGCATTATTGTGAATAAATCATGTGGAAAGAGATGTAAGAACACACGTTCTCATTCTTTTTTGCTGCTGTTGCTAATACCACAACTATTTCTCCTAATATGACTAATATTATTATTTCTACTACACTATAATGCTATTACTAATAATAATTCCACTACTGTACTATTAAACTATATTACCTTTAATGCTTTTACTAATATTAATACTACTATTAATAATAATAATAATAATAATAATAATAATAATAATAATAATAATTCATGCTAATTGTATTAATCAACTTTCCTACCTATAGCTCCTTGTACAATTAGTAATAATAATGTAATATATATATATATATATATATATATATATATATATATATATAAATTATTATAAATATTATTATTAATTATTATTTAAATATAAAAAAAATCCAAAGCCACACTAATGTAAACTTAGAATTAACTAATAATTAGGCATGTCGCTGCTGAAAAACTAGCAAAGCCTTCAGTAAAAGCAGCCTACACTTTTTTGCGTTTGAAATACTAACCTAAAAGCAAAGTTACACAAGCAAAACATCTCTGTTTTTTTAATGTGTACCCATTATCTTGAGAGTAATTGAGAGTAAGAATCTTTAATGAGTAAATGTACTTTAAAGAGTCTTTAAAGAACTTCTGTTTTGTTAATCTGGTGAAACGGGCAAACTCTAAAAGCAAATTCTAGCCATCCATTTTTCTGTTATGAAAATCATTTGCTGGCCAAATGTGTGTGTGTGTGTGTGTGTGTGTGTGTGAGAGAGAGTGAGAGATAGAGAGGGAGAGATAGATAGAGATAGAGAGAGAGAGAGAGAGAGAGAGAGAGAGAGAATTAATGCTTTTCCTGATGCCAACATTGACATGAAAGTGAACTTCAGAGGTTTTTAAACCATGAGGTATGGTAATGATTCAACTAATAGTTATAATGGTGTGTATTAAGTTTGTTTGTGTGTGTGTGTGTGTGTGTCGTGAACTAAAGATCACAGTAGGAGGATGGGACAGACGTCACATTCAGGCGTATTAAAGGGCTGGTGAGACGTAAAAAACACCCACCACCTCTAGTTCTCTCCTCTGACCTCTTCTCGTTCTCGGTCTCTCAGAGAGTAGTTGTGTTTGTCGAGGTGGATGACAGTATAACACAGATTGCCAGTGATGTCACGGTGTTGTGGGATACCGCTGCTGACTGAGCACGTGAGCTCATCTCCTCATGTGAAGGTTGCTTGGTATTTGAGCAGTTTCGAAAGAGAAAAGAGAAACTGTGGTTTTAGAGGAGCACGTCAAGGCTGTGCTTCTTCTCCCACTGCCTCAACACACACAACGCTTCGAACATTACACTTTTATAAGTTTCCACTGCAGATAGCAGCTTAGATACCACAGAAAACTAATGTTGTATTAGTATGATTTGATAATGCTTTTTGATGAAGTTTGGATATATCATTAGGTCTTAGAGAGCTTGTTTCTGGTGTTAGAATCTTTTTACATCCTAGATTTATAAAAACTATCTTGCATTTATAAATATGATAAAGATTAACTGTAGAATAACTGCTAAGGGGCATGAAAAATTACATACCAGCAAACATAAAAGAGCTGATCCTTTAATGACCAGTAGCATTAAATAGGTGTAAATCAACCTGTTGTTTCAGCAATCAGATTTTAAGTCCTCAATACCAGAGCCTAAATTATTTTCCTGAATAACTGCAATTTTATGAGGTTATTGATGCAACAGCCCTTTATACTGCATTTATGCATTACAAGATGTTTTTATAGCCTTAAACTAGTTATTGACGGTTGAATTAATTCAGACAGAGCATAACTGGAGGCCTAGATATAAAATGCACGGTCGGCCACTGGATATTAACCAACAACAGACTTTTAAGCAACCCAGAATGTTGCAGTTTGAAATAACATCCAGTAAGCAGCATTTTTATGGATAAAATTACTTTTATATATATAAAATTACAGTTTTAAGGTAACAAGTCTGTTCAGTTGCTCTGAGTTTAATCTGAAAATGCACAACAATAACAACTTTAAATCAGTATTGAGAATAAAGGAATGATCTACTCAGTGTTATTATAGTGTTTCGAAGTAAAATGGGTATAAGCAGCGGAAATCACTCCTGTCTGACAGCAAGAATGTTCTGACCTATTCCAGAGTGGAGAAATGTTATAAGTTTGCATTTCTTCCACAGTGAAAAGACATGACAACTCCTTATGATGAAAGAAAGGTTTCTATTTCAAAACTGTTTTTGTCTGGAAAACAGTCTAAAGACCTATGAGCTATCCATGTGTTAATATAATGTGGCAAAAGAGACCACGACACAGGTTGCCATCACGAACACGATCGCTCTAGGAACATTTTTATAACCAACATAACAAAGAGACATACAATGCCACAGATGCACCCCTTATATAGTCCGCGGCCACAACGCATGCCAGGAAACTGGTTGGAAAACCAGCCTACTGTTGGCCCTTTTATCCCTAACAATTGTGGACACACATGGATGCCATACCCTTGACAATGGTGGACAACAAAATATTTATTCATTCATTCATTCATTCATTATCTCCCGCTTTATCCTCTATTAGGGTCGCGGTGGGGTTCCCCATGCCCATCCAGGGAAGAACGTCTCGGGCGCTGGGCAGATAGACTCAGGACAGGGCGCCAATCCATCGCTGGGCTAAATTATTATCATTATTAAATAAATAAATGATAAGTAAAAAATTAAAATAATGAAGGTGCATTACAATAGCATACAATGTGCTTTAAAGATGTGTTTTCCCAACTTTCCTTCTTTTAAAACTGTGTACTGATATTAGCAGAACAAAGAGACAGGCTTAATGTCTCTGTAGCTGTGTTTATGTTTTGGAAAGGTGAATTGCTGATAATACTACACATGCTTACACTTCTAAATCTTACAAAGATTAGAGGTTATTGAAGCACACATGTTGTGCGTGCATTTATGTTGTTGTTCCTCACAACAAGTGGAGCAGGTGTCAGAGTCTAGGGGATTTTAACACTGATGGGTTATTAGACAGACTGCCACCTTCTCTACCACATCAAAGTCAGGGCTGTTGGAGGTGGGGGAGGGGAAGAAATTCACATTTACGGTCAGTGTGGTTGTAATCAAGACACTATATTACTGGTACAAGGTACACAAAGAACGCTTTTGGTGAAATTTTCTTTCAGATAAAAGTAAAATGTACTGTAAATGTCTCAGTAAGACATTTGCTGCTATGAAAATATTTTACATAAACATTTACAATACTGCCCAGCAATAGATTGGCGTCCTGTACTGGGTGTATATCCCTAGCGCCTGAAACGTTCTCCCCTGGATGGGCATGGTGAACCCCCCTGCGACCCTAATATAGGACAAAGCGGAAGATAATGAATGAATGAATGAATGAATGAATGAATGAATTTTGGTGTAAAATTACTTTGGTGTATTTTCCTATGTATAATTTAGGAATTTAGAAATATAACCAGCTATATTAATTTTTAATATTTACACACACAGATAACAAATTAGGCATCAATAGCAGTAATTTATATTACGGGTTTTGTTATCTTATGATATTTACTGGCATTACTTTTGACCTATCACAAATGTTGCATGTTATTTCAGTTTGTCAGACGGAGCAGTCAAGACAACGTTCATAGATTACATGCCCGAGGGAAAAATTCTAAGCCTGGGATAGTCGAAGTGACAGTTGCAAGAAAAATCTCTGGTATTTGTTTTGTTTTATTATAAGATGAATCCTTTTAAAGACTACTTCCCATCCTCTTGGACCATGCATTTTCTGTTCTTGTATACCTGCTCAGTGCATAAAGCAATATCCATAAATGCAGAGTTGAGTGAATTTGGCATGGAAAATCTTGGAGTTATATGGAGGAACCACCAAACATCATCGGTATGACCTAGTTAGTTAATTAGTTGTTGACCTTGCAAATGCTGTTCTAGGTAAAGGAATAAAACGATTTTCGACACACTTCAAAATGAAGTATAAAGTCTTGGTGTTATAGCAGCAAATATTTGTAAATAGGGACCTTAAAAGTTCTTGTAGGTGAAATGTGTAGATAAGCCTATACATTTGGATAGGCCAAAGAACTTTAATAAATTAATCCTATAAATAAATACAAGTCTGTGTTTATGTTCCTTTAAAGTGTATGTGCTGAAACCTGTAAGCTTTATGATGGAAAATTGCCTGCAGTATTTAACATGTGTGCAGATTACACTGTCTGAATGCCTGCTCCATCAGAGTGACTGACCCAGACACACACATAGTCTGGGTGTAGATGCACATAGGCTTGCATAAGAACAAACTCTTAATTTTGTAATAAGTGTTTCAAGCGTAATGTGGAAAAGTCTGAATGTGTAGGATGGAAAACAGTGTGTAGTCCATTATTATATTATCACGTTATATCTCCTGTACTTCAATGATAATGTTATCAGAGTGTTTGATGTCAAGTCAGTTTACCTCAGGATTGATAAAATTAACATGTGTATTAACTATGTCCCTGTAATTACCATTAGCTGTGTTAACAGTGTCAATGAAGCATGTAAAAGTATCAAATATAAAGAAAAAAATGTCCCCACAGAAAATCTAAGGATGACAAAGCTCCAAACTCACAATTGCAAACTAGTTTTTAATGGTTCTATTAACTAATTATTAATAATGATAACATAACGGGGTGGCACAGTGGCTTAGTGGTATACACATTAATCTCTCAGTGCTGGGGATCCAGGTTCAAATCCCAATCTGGCTGGAGTTTCCATTTTCTCCCCTTGTCCACATGGGTTTTTTGACTTCTCGATGAAACTTGGATTCAGGGTAAATTGAATGCTCTAAATTGCTCCACGTTGTTTGCGTGTGTGTATGTGTGTATGCCCAACAATAGATTGCTGCATTGTCCTGGGTGTGTCTGCTCAGCACCCGAAACATTCTCCTCTGGATTGGCATGGGGAACCCCTATTGTTTAAACTATATTCTGGCATGGGCATGGCTTAGTGGTTAGCACATTTGCCTCTCAGGGCTGGCGATTCAGGTTCGATTCAGGTTCCCAAGTTTCCTCCGGGTACTCCGGCTTCCTCCCATAGTCCAAAAATATAGATTCAAGGTAAATTGAATAATCTAAATTGCCCAATATAGTGTGTGTTTCTGTCTGAGTGATATTCTGGCATGGGTTTTTAATAGGATTGGTAATTATTTGGCAATCTATTAGTTTGCTCAGTCAGCAAGTTTACCTGCAAGATGTTTGAGGTGATGCTATTGTAAGTTACTTTATTTGTTTAACACCCTGCTGATTTTTTTTTAAACTTTTTTTTGTGGAAATTATTTAAAGCTTAATATTTTGCGTTTTGGTTTGGCTTATTTTGTTTGCCCTAGATTGTATCTACCAGTCAGTGGAACAAAAACAGAATTTCTTATTTTATATTTTAATTGCATTTATTACAATGAACTTTTTTCTACAACTAGAACGTTGATGTAATTAAGTTTTACTTTGCCTGACTTTTTAAAAGTTAATTAGCTGAATACTTCAGAACGCTGTCATCTAATATGCCACAGTTGTCCTTTACACCAGACAGGAGTTCTTAAAAGAGATGCCTGCTTAATCTGATTATCCTCACAAATTCATTTCTTAATATATTTAAAAGAACCTTACAACAGACCTCCTTCTAAACATTTGAACTGTCACTGATATGGTCAAGATGATCTATTTTTACAACTTCCTTTTTTGCATACACCATTATTAGAACATGCTGATGTGAACACTGCCTTTACCGATGTCCTTCCTCTGTTGCTTTTGTCTCCTCCTGACTGAGTTCAACCTTTACTCCTAGACTGGGATTATTTGCTTCTTTTGAGTCTCGTGGCTGTTTACATGCATGTGGAAGGATACACTTATATTTGTGCGAGTGAGTGTGCAGGGACTGTTTTTTTTCTCACAGACAGGAAGCGGCGATCCCAAAGTCATACTCTGTGTTTGGCAGAGAACATCTGCTCCTCATTTGTTTAAGTCTCTGTTGTTTTTATTCTGCTGTGTAACCCACCCTCAGTCTGTCCTAACCACTGCATGTTGACTTGAGCTGATAAATCACCCTCTTTTCCCTAATGTGTTCCTATATTCTTTTTTATTTTGTTTTCTCTTCATGCCAATATGTCTTCTTTCAGGCATCATAGAGAATTTCTAATTGTTTAATTTGGAAGACAGTGATAGTGTCAGTTCAACAAAGCATGAAGATGTTAGACCTCAGTCTGTGTTACAAATGATGTACAGTTATAGACAGATGGATGGTGAGCACCCATTCTAATACATTCTTGTATCAACCTCGTTCTCAAAACAAGATCAAAAAGCAAAATTGAATTAAGATTAAGGGGCGGCACGTGGCTTAGTGGTTAGCACGTTCGCCTCTCAGCACTAGGGATTCCAGGTTCGAATCCCCATCTGGGTGGTTTTCATGTTCTCCCTGTGTCTGCGTGGGTTTCCTCTGGGTTATCCGGTTTCCTTCCACAGTCCAAAAACATGGAACAAGTCAATTGAGTTCTCTAAATTGCCCCATATAGAATGCGTATGCATGCGTGTCTGTGTGAGTGAGTGTGTGCCCAGTGATAGATTGGCGCCCTGTCCTGGGTGTATCTGCCCAGTGCCCGAAACGTTCTCCCCTGGATGGGCATGGGGAACCCCCCCGCGACCCTAATATAGGATAAAGCGGAAGATAATGAATGAATGAATGAATTAAGATTATTTATATCTGAAAATTAACAGATTTTATTTTCTTCACACAATGAAACAAAAAATGCAAGCTATAGCATTTGCTGTGACTAGACAATGTATACACAATGTCATAGACAATCATGTATAAGAGAAATTGAGAAATGATAATAGGGATAACTTTAAAATATGCTTTTAAAAATACTGATGTCTTTGTGACTGGGGGATGGAATGAAAAATGTGAAAATGAGAAGATACGATTTTCCACTAACGAACGGATTTTTTGCCGCCAGTCCACATTCACCTACAAACATACCAGGCTTTACAGTGTATTCTATCTATACATCCGCTGTGTCCACCGTCACTCTACGTTATAGTCTTTTTCCCTGCAGCATGTGATGTTCCCATTTTTAAAGGGTGCACACTTTATTAGGCGGAGCCATGACAGGTTCATTAATTACCCATAATCATTGCATTATTGACAGCTCCGCCTTCTCACCCAGCACCACGGCGCTACTGCCACACTGTCCCACTAGCACATTCTGGATCCCTGTACATCTGATTTAATCTGATGGTTAATTTGGCATTGAAAATGGTGTTTTTATGCAAAACCCCCAAAGAACAGTGAAAAGTTGCCCAGTCGATAGATTGGCACCCTGTCCTGGGTCTATCTGCCCAGTGCCTGAAACGTTCTCCCCTGGATGGACATGGGGAACCCCCCCGCGACCCTAATATAGGATAAAGTGGAAGATAATGGATGGATGGATAACTAACGGAAAAGCTCAATTTTTAAAATAAATTTAAATAAATGAAAATTACTGCTATTTTTTAAACAGTCTATTTGAAATTTTCCTTTAGTTTACAGTTTAAAAAATAGTCTTTCATTCTATTTTCACTTGAATTAAATATGCAGTGCCCAAGTGTCTTTATGTATATGAAAATAAATGCTAATATGAGAATTTAGCTTTTTTTTACAAGGTGTAGTGAAAACAGTCAAAACTCAGAAAACCTAATAGCACATAAATCTAGAGATAACAGAAGTTAAGGTTGAAAAGACAGGATTGAAAACAAATGTAGGGAGAGAAATCATTCACATTGAGAATATCACCCATTTAGCTCCAACTTGTTGTTTCCCCATTATAATCGTCAATGGCAGCTGGGGCACACTGCCAACCCCAGTTTGCCAGTATGGCAGATCCACAGCAGGCATCTTGCCAAGATCTAAAGTCAGACACCATCAGCTTTCAGGCATGATTGACATTTAAAAAAAGACAAGCATTCCACTCAGTGTTGGACTCTTCCACTATCTAAAGAGAAGCATTTTGCCCTGGCATGAGCAGCAGAGTTTAGAGTGCCAATCTCGCCCAGCAGGCATTCAGAGATGGCATGCAAATCCCACTGCAGCATGAAACATTCCATTAGTGCACACACACACACACACACACACACACACACACACACACACACACACATGCTATTTTAAATAGGTAAATTTACCTCGAATCCATGTTTTTGGACTGTGGGACACACACAAAGACACGGGGAGAACATGCAAACTCCACCCAGGTTGGGATTCCAACTTGCATCCCCAGCACTGAGAGGAGGACGAAAAGTTTTTTGTTTAGTTAGGATAGGAAAGGAAACGAATCAATCAGGAGCCATAACAAACTGTGTTGGTTCTGAAATAATTAGACAGCACGAGGACAGAACTGTTACTTTTTTATTTCATTTTAATTTCCAATATCAACAGACAGTTATTTACAAATAAATACAAATAAATGCACCTGAAACAAAACTCAAACAACTTCTTGCATCAGAAAAAAAAATTAGCTCAAAGACCGCACAATCATTCATATCTACACTTTTGGTTCACTCTGTCTATTTTGCTATCTTTTATACAGATTGCCCCACCTTTGGAGTATACTACACATTTTGAGGTCCAATTAAGGACCATCAATAGAACTTATTATTAAACATTTTATTACACTGAGCTTCTCGGTCCACCCGCATCACAGAGGTTTGTAGGTTCTTTTCCTCCTCAATTTTTTTCAATTCCTCCTCCACGGTTTTCTTCTCCTCACATTTCTTCTTTAATTCCTCCCATTTCTTCCCTCCCTCCTCTCATTTCTTCTTTTCCTCCTCCCCTTTTTTCTCTCCCTCCTCCCATTTCCTCTTTACCTCCTTCAATTTCTTCTCTTCTTCTCCATTTTCTTCTCTTTCTCCTCCGATGTCTCCTTTTCCTCCTTCAATTTCTTCTCTTTCTCCTCAAATTTCTTCTCTTTTCTGTTTTCTCCTATTCCTCCTTCAATTCCTTCCCTTCCTCTTCCAATTTCATCACTTTCACCTTCAATTTCCTCTCTTCCTCCTCCCATTTCTTCTCTTTCTCCTCCATTTTCTCCATTTCCTCCTCCATTTTCTTCTTCACCTACTTCATATTCTTCTCTTTCTTCTTCCTTTTCTTCTTTTCCTCCTCCCATTTCTACACTTCCTCCAATTTCTTCTCTTTCTCCTCCAATTGTCTTCTTATCTTTTCCATTTTCTTCTATGTCTTCTACATTTTCTTCGTTACTTCCCCCAATTTCTTATTTCTTTTTATCATACATCTGAGGTTATGTGCGGTTTTCTGAGTGCTCATATTTCTTGTATGTTCAATCAGCATATTTTCTTTCTCAATCTCAAACTCCTGCCTCATTCTGATCCTCATTTCGTTCCTTTCTTTGCGCACTGCATTCAGGTGCTCATTGAAATAGTCTATCTTTTTCTTCATGCTTGATTTCATTTCCTCCTCTGCTTGCTGCATCGTATAGGCTCTTGCCTCGCTGTCAGCCTGCAACCTCTTGCACTTGTCATTTCTGAACTTTTCCATGTGATCCAACTCTGCGTCCCAGCCTTTCTTCTCCAGAGACCAATTAGCCATAAAGTTTTTCATTTCCTCCTTCTGTTTCTCGCCCTTTTCCTTTTCTATCATCAGATCCATCACTAAACTTTTAAGCACTTCGAGCAGCTTCTACTCTTCTGGATTCTGCAGATTAAAAAGAAACATGAACAGATCTTTATACTCTTGTTTATAAAAGTCATGGATACATATAAACTTGCCTTTATTTGTAGGAAGAAATTTGTAATAGTTATTAGGACAGTGAGACAGCCCATATCATAATAATCTAAATGATTATTATGATTATTCATAAGATACATACATAGTGAATAAAAACACTGCACGTATGATGGAAACTTCCCTCCCTCCCTCCACCATCCCTCAAAATAATCATCATTTCAAAATTTTACCTGAAGGGTTTGCTAGAAAAAAGTGATTTAATGAATCCTACAAATGAGGGGAGTGGTAGCTCCGTGGTTAGGGCATTGGGCTATCAGTCTGAAGGTTGGCGGTTCAAATCCCAGGTCCACTGAAGTTACCATTGTGGGTCCTTGAGCAAGGCCCTTAACCCTCATTGCTCCAGGGATGTAACCCTGTGCTCTTGTAAGTTGCTTTGGATAAAAGCGTCTGCTAAACAACCAAATGTAATGTAAATGTAATTACAATTCCGAATTTAATCATCAGACTGAACATTGCAATAGAAAGGTTTACTCTGTTGATAACTGAATTAATACTGTAAAATTAATGTAACATTAAACTTTTAACATTAGACTTAATATATGCTACCATTCTGTTTGACCTGTTACAGTTCATGAATCATTAAAAGTTTTGAGACAGGACATCTCTTAAAGGGGAGAAGGTCATGATATTCAGAAAAAAAAACGATAAAAAAACCATACACCATTCTATTTATATCAGGGGTGTCGAACCCAATCACAACCAAAACTCAAAGCCCACTTTAGTTCATGGACTGAACAGTTTTCTGAACATGATTAGGAATAAAAACAGACAGGAATATTATTCCACAATAATTAATATAACTTATAACTTAAATAATATATAATAATATAACTTAAAATACTTTGCTCTGTATAAAAATATAAATTAATTCTTTCATTATTCATTTTTCAGGGTCGTGGGAGGGGGGTTCCCCATACCCATCCAGGGGAGAAGCAAAAACTCCATGCACAGGGCTCCAATCTATCGCTGATCTCACACACACACACACACACACACACACACACAGTCTGTTGGTATTTTTGAAAAACACATACCACTTTACTAAGCAGTCAGCAAAAATAACTAAAAAAAGATGAGTTATTTAAGATTTCATAAGGATAATGTGCCTCATTCCTGTACATGAATGTGGAACCCGGGGACTTTTTGCATACTGGCCTTTTAATGTTGTTGCTAGAGGAACAGTTTTCCAGTGGCAACATCAACAACAACAGCTCCCCTTCCACAGCAGGAGACAATGTTGCATGTCAGTGATGTAATTTCTCATGCGGATGCCGGACCTGCTGCAGACGATGAAATAAAGTTCCATATGGGCCATGAGACTCTGGGTACAGTGGGTCTTAGGGTGTGTCTGGGTGTGAAAAAGTGTGTGAACGGCAGAGAGAAAACTTTTCCAGACCTCATTGCCAGGTGTGGATGTCACACTTTAATTAAAAGAAATGTCATAAGGTTTAATTTGGATTTAGTTTATTATAAAATAAAAAAAAGTTTATTATAAAATCATCTAAAAGTGTTGTGATAATGCAGTATAAGAATTCTTACAGAAACTGCTCTTAACAAAATAAAGTGATCCCAGTTAATGTTGCATCTCGGTGCCAGATGGACTGGTTTGAATATTTTAATAACTGGATCTCCTGAGGGGCGGCATGGTGGCTTAGTGGTTAGCACATTTACCTCCCAGTGCTAGGGATTTCTGGTTCGAATACCCGTCTGGGTGGAGTTTACATGTTCTCCCCGTGTCCGCGTGGGTTTCTCCGGATTCTCCGGTTTCCTCCCACAGTCCAAAAACATGGATCAAGTCAATTGAGCTCTCCAAATTGCCCCATATAGAGTGCATATGTGTGAGTGAGTGTGTGCCCAGTGATAGATTGTTGCCCTGTCCTGGGTGTATCAGCCCAGCGCCCAAAACATTCTCCCCTGGATGGGCATGGGGAACACCCCCCCCCCCCCCAACCCTAATATAGGATAAAGCGGAAGATAATGGATGGATGGATGGATCTCCCGAGATTTATTCAAAATGGTGCAATTAATACAATACATCCAAATAGCAGTTATTTAGACAAGCGTGTCTTTTAGAAGGGTTATTTAAGAATTAACCTTCTTCTTTGAGCTGATAAATAAGCTATTCTGTAAAATTGTGCAGAGTAGAAATGGTAAATCGAATGCAGAACATATTTGTGCCTCGAGACAAATAGGCTACAACAGAAGAAACCCTACCCGGTATTACTATAGTGTTTTTAATAAACTAGTGAAAGTAATTAAGTGTAAAGAGCAGTGAGGACTTAATGACTGAAATCCTGGCCTATGAACCAAAAATACTGAAGGCCTGTACCTAAAAATATGATTAATATTTACAGCACTTGTTAAATGTAATTTCTTTTTACACATACTACTTTAAAATGGCAATACAAAAATTGTTATTACTGTCCAAAAATGGTAATGCCAAATTAAGTCCTCATGTGAAAAAACTTTACACTTAAATCAGAATTGCCTTCACAGTATTCTTTCCATTCACATGATTTTTTTCTTTATTTCTTTTAGTAATAAAAAATAAAAGGTAATTATAAAAGAATTTTAGGTGTGTTTTAGGGAGGATGCTGTATTGTGAACAAATAGCAGTTAAAATACAAACTCTAATCTCTCTTTCTCTCTCTCACACACACATACTTTCCTTTTTACCATGAGATTCAATGTCTAATCCACCTGGGCCCCGGGGCGCCAGCACCAATATAGAACTATGGCAGTTGGATTATGGAAAAACCCACTATTGGGAGGTTATTGTAGTTGTAGCGTACAGGAGGTTCAATCAACTAAAACCAGATATTTGACACTTGTCCTTAAAAGAAATGAGCAAAAATAAATAGTTGCTGTAATAAGGGTAGCATTGTAACAAGAGTTCAATCAATTACATATTCACCAATATAAATTTATTGACTTTGGTCCATTTACTATTTCCTTTTGTTGACACACACACACACACACACACACACTCCCCCATATATATATATATATATATATATATATATATATATATATACACACTCACCGGCCACTTTATTAGGTACACCATTCTAGTTACGGGTTGGACCCCCTTTTGCCTTCCGAATTGCCTCAATTCTTCATGGCATAGATTCAACAAGGTGCTTGGAAGCATTAGCCATCAGATGTTGGGTACATTGTGGTCATAAAGGCATGGACATGGTCAGCAACAATACTCAGGTAGGCTGTGGCGTTGCAACGATGCTCAATTGGTACCAAGGGGCCCAAAGAGTGCCAAGAAAATATTCCCCACACCATGACACCACCACCACCAGCCTGAACCGTTGATACAAGGCAGGATGGATCCATGCTTTCATGTTGTTGACGCCAAATTCTGACCCTACTATCCGAATGTCGCAGCAGAAATCGAGACTCATCAGACCAGGCAACGTTTTTCCAATCTTCTATTGTCCAATTTCGATGAGCTTGTGCTGAAAGGAGTGGCACCCGGTGTGGTCTTCTGCTGCTGTAGCCCATCTGCCTCAAAGTTCGACGTACTGTGCATTCAGAGATGCTCTTCTGCCTACCTTGGTTGTAACGGGTGGCTATTTGAGTCAGTGTTGCCTTTCTATCAGCTCGAACCAGTCTGGCCATTCTCCTCTGACCTCTGGCATCAACAAGGCATTTCCGCCCACAGAACTGCCGCTCACTGGATGTTTTTTCTTTTTCGGACCATTCTCTGTAAACCCTAGAGATGGTTGTGCGTGAAAATCCCAGTAGATCAGCAGTTTCTGAAATACTCAGACCAGCCCTTCTGGCACCAACAACCATGCCACGTTCAAAGGCACTCAAATCACCTTTCTTCCCCATACTGATGCTCGGTTTGAACTGCAGGAGATTGTTTTGACCATGTCTACATGCCTAAATGCACTGAGTTGCCGCCATGTGATTGGCTGATTAGAAATTAAGTGTTAACGAGCAGTTGGACAGGTGTACCTAATAAAGTGGCCGGTGAGTTTATATATATATATATATATACATATATATATAGCCAGAGCAATACACCCTCTTTTTTTCTGGAAAACTGCATTTTTATTAATCTAAACTCATTTTTGATTCTAGGTACACCAAGTTTTTTTGTGAGGAAATTGTCTGTTCTTATAACAAGGTTTTTACATCCTACATACCACTCAGCATAAGACACTACCTCAGATGGCACATGACATCTACCTTTAAAACCATATACCATTGCTTAAGGAAGTACTGTAGTTTACCAACAAGAGCATGTGCACCCTACATTTATATAATGTAGCAAAATAAATAAATTAATTCATACAAAAAATCAATGTATCCCACAATAAAATGCTGAGGTTTACTTTTGTTTGAATGTTAATTGGATTGCCACTGGAATTTGGATTGTGTTCCCCTTACATTTAGGGTTGGCTGTATACAAGCACATGATCCCACTGTATTTTCCTGCACACATACACATATACACCCACAGACACGCACTCAGTTGCACATTCGAAATATCACCTCATGGTTTTATTGCATTCAGAGAATGTGAGCAGTGAAGCCTGAGTCACAAGCTGCTTAAAATTAGATTACTTTCTCCTTTACTTCCCAGCAGCTCTGAGCCAATGCAGAAATGCATGTTTTCCAGTAAGACAGACACGGTTTGCTACTGTTGCAAAGTCAAAGGCGTAACAAGCCATGTAGATCATTTACGACTTAATTTAAAGCTTTAGCCCTCCAGAGGGAAACTAAGAAATGGAGGGAAAGCGAGCGTAATGAAATAAAACCTATTTTATGCTAATTGTGTCCATGCCCGATAAAGTGCACCAGGTCCATTTAGTTTATTGATTGAGAGGGAGCTGTGGAGCAGCCATCAATCCAGTGTGGACCACCGCTTAGAAAACGGCAAAAACCCAGATAGAAATATTTTTTGCTAAAACAATTTTGATTTTACTTCTGATGTTTTTTTTTTTTTTTTTATTTAAAAAGTTTTTTGTCCTAATTTGTGTTTTCCCCATATTTATCTGTTATAACCACAAACATTCCAAACATTGTCCTGCACTATGGGCAAACAACACATCATTAAATCATATAATATAGACAAACTTTGAATATTGGGTAAATTCTTTCATTCCTTATCTTCTGCTTTATCCTTTACTAGGGTCGCTGGTTGGTAGGGGGAGGAGTTACCCATGCCTATCCAGGGGAGAATGATTTAGAGGCTAGGCAAATAATCTATCGCTGGGCACACACTCACTCACACAGACACAAACAAGCACACACTAGAGCATTCACTTCCCCTTGAATCCATGTTTTTGGACTGTGGGAGGAAACCAGAGAACCCGGAGAAAATCCACAGGGAGAACATGGAAACTCCACCCAGGTTAGGATTCAAACCTGGATCCTCAGTGATGAGAGGTGATTGTGCTATCTATTGTACAAATAAAGCGACATTTTTTTTTATCTACAACTATTTACCTCCTGGCGGCACGGTGGATAAGTGGTTAGCACATTCGCCTCTCAGCACTAGGGATTCCCGGTTCGAATCCTCATCTGGGTGGAGTTTCCATGATCTCCCCGTGTCCGCGTGGGTTTTCTCCGGGTTCTCCGGTTTCCTCCCACAGTCCAAAATCATGGATCAAGTCAATTGAGTTCTCCAAATTGCCCCATATAGAGTGTGTCTGTGTGTGTGAGTGTGTGCCCAGTGATAGATTGGCGCCCTGTCCTGGTGGGTTGGGTGTATCTGCCCAATGCCCATTGGGTGTATCTGCCCAATGCCCGAAACGTTCTCCTCTGGATGGGCATGAGGAACCCCCCCGCTACTCTAATATCAGATAAAGCAGAAGATAATGAATGGATGGATGGATATTTACCTCTTAGTAAAATAAAAATGAATAAAAAGTATTATGTAAAGGGTGTTTTAAGTTGTCTTGCTGTTATTTTTGCTCTAAGTTGTGTTTTAATCTCTATACCTTGGAGTTAAACCAAGGTGCAGAATTGTTTGATCAAACAAAACTATATACAGGACAAGTTACTGTATATACTGCACAGAGACATAATATATACAGGGCGGGAAGAGAACACTATATATGGCACAGTGGCGAGGCACTGTATATTCTACACAGAAACAGTGCATGAAATATGTTAGGTAGGAAGAGAACACCGGGATATATTAGAGAGGACAATATACAGTTTGCTTGCAAAATAACAACAATCTAACATCACTAATGTGTTTAATTATAGATTTTGGTAAAAAAGATGATACAACATTGGAAAATATATGACTACGTGTAATGAGTAATGGGCATACAACAGTCATGACATGCACACTGCTAAGTGGGTGTAATTGACTCACTTAATAAAATGGCCGTGTCAAATGCATTGCAGTATGGAGTTCAATTAGAGAGGTCATTATTTCTATAAAGAAACAGGTGTCAGTAGCACAGCAAATTTTGTACCTGCTGGTCATAGATCTTGCTCAGTGAGTAAAATGGGTCATTCCAGACATTTTACCAAAGGAGAATGAATTTTGATCAAGAAGTAGTTTGGAGATGGGAAAACAAAGAGGTGCAAAAATAACGAGCTGTTCAGCTAAAATGATTGGAGATACTCTGAAATGGCAACCAAAACCCGAAATACGTGGTAGGAATATAAATATTACCAGCCACATAGATCATAGAATAACAAGATTGACCAAGATTTTATCAGCTCAGATTACTTCTGAGTACTGCAACAATCAGAAAACACCTGCACTCGAAACGAATCTCTCACTAAACATTAGACGTTGAATATATGTGCAGATCAGGTCTATATTGAGTCTGTCGGTCAAAGAAACCAATTCTGACGTGCAAACATGGTCCACTATTTGGACATCTAACCATGACTTCACATAGACGTCAATATGGAGTGCAATGTTTCAAAAATATTATTTTTATTTTCTATCATGAAAATTTGTGATCGCCCTGTCCTTGGTGTATCTGCCCGAAACGGTCTCCCGGATGGGCATGGGGAACCCCACCGCGACCCTAATAGAGAATAAGGCGGAAGATAATGGATGAATGGAAAATTTGCGATTAAATGTAATTTATTTTATTTTATATTTTATTTTATTTTATTTTGTATTTATTTATATTGGTTACTTATGTAAAGATGACTTGGTACAATATTTTTTATTATAGATTGTATATAGATTGTTATACTTGGACAACAATCTATATCATCCAATAATAATAATTATCCTAGGAAATGTGTTTGTTTGCAGTAACATCCAACTACAGCAAAAATGTATGTAAATAATGAGCGAGCAAACATTTGTAATTGTCTGATAGAATTAATAAATTATTGTCAATCTTTTTTTCTTTGGTTGTGATTTTATATACTGTAGGTGGCTTTAAGCAATTACATTTAATTAATTAAATTACACAAATATGCATTCATTTTGAGTTTTTTAACACAAACCTGTGTCATAACAGCAAACTTATTTATATGTGTTAATTAATATGACACAAGGTATATGTTACAAACTACACATGTTGTGTTGTCCCTCTCTAAACATGGAACATGGAGATGTGTTAAAAAACAACAAAAAATGTGTTCATTTTAACACATGTGTTCTGAGTATGTGAGTGAAGCAAAACTATTTGCAAGAAACCCCTGTGACGTACCATTGTTGAAAAAAGGACTTGTATTGAAAAGTTTACAGTCAAGAAACACATTGACTGGCCATTCTATCGACTGGATGAGAGGAACCTTGAGTTATTGGGTCTAAAGGCCACAGACAGTTCGCGACACGACCAATTAAAACTAAATTTAAGCATCAGTAAACTGTAAAGACTGTAAAACATGGAGGTGCCAGAATAATGGTATGAGGATGTTTCTCATACTTTGGGGTCGGACTCATTTAATGCATACTGGGAATCATGGATTAAGAATTTGTGAAGTGACATTGAAAATGCTGTTTCTGGTGCAAAATCCATGAATGAAACTATAAAATGTAGTCCAGTCAGCTTGGGCTGGAATATCTGTTTGCAGGTGTTAGATGTTAGGTGACTCCATGGCACACAGATGTAAAGCAGTTATCAGAAGGAAAAAAATGCAACTAATTGTTAGTTCAAAGAGCAACATAAAATCTAAAGCTACAAACAACTTTCAGCTTTTACTGTAAATACTCAAGTTTGTAAATGAAAATGAAGACACAGCTATTTTTATCCCCCTATTATTATTATTATTATTATTATTATTATTATTATTATTATTATTATTATTTTGAGTTTAAAATTGTTAAGATTTTTATTTGTGATTAAATCCTCCCATTGCCTTTGTCAGTTTTTAAACTTGAAATGTTCTTCTGTCCGGATGATGTGAAGTACTCTAGTAATATAGTAATTAGTTTAGTCTAGGATGTGCAACTGATTTATACAGGTGTGATGGTCTGGTGTGTACATAGTTTTTTTTTTCTTTTACATGCTGGTCATTCATTCACTCAGTCATATTTTGTTAGTAAAAAGCTTTAAGCTTTAGCTCATTCATGGCTTTTTGAACTCAGTCCGGTGTGCTTGGCGATTTTGTTACATTTAGTTTGAGCTGCTGTTTATTAGCTTTTCAATTCTTACATTATCGGGTTAGCAAAGTCTTTGTGCTGTTTAATCCACAGTTTTAAGTTTCTCCCTATCACATACCTTTTTTTCAAACGATGTGAGTGAGGTTACAGGTCATTAGCCTTGGGGGTGCTGGTTATTTTTCTAGTAATAGTAAACCCTGCATTTGGTACCAAATTTAAAATATGTAGTGTCTGTACACTAATGAGGTAAAGGCTAAAGTTTCAGGGTAAATTAGCTTGTCTAGGTTTATATGCCCAGTTTTTAGTAGGTCAAAAGAAAAAAACATTATCTGTCTTTAAATCCGTTTGACTGTTTCAAAATTATTTTATCTTTTTTATATACATTATCTTCTTATATACAATCTGGCACTGGTATATTGGTACTGTGCTATATACTATACTGTGTTCCATAAAGATGTTATTTTTATTTTCATATACTGACTCCTAGGTCTACCCTTGATCATCTGAATCTGTGCAGTATACTGTACTGTATATGCAGCTTGGGGAGATGCAAACAAGTAGATGTATTATTGAATGAAAGCAAAGATAAATGAACATAATGAACTTCATTTAAAAAAAAAAAAAACTATCTGTAAATGGCTGTTCTACACTGATGAGGATGAGGATGAGGATGAGTCCCTCATAGAGCCTAAGGTTCTTCTTGTTTCTACTTAAAAAACACCATAACGGAGTTTTTTCTTGCCACTGTCACTTCAGCTTGCTCTTTGGGGTTTCAGGCTCATAACACTGTAAAGCTGCTTTGTGACTTGAATTTGTACTTGTAATGAGGGGTGGGCACGAAGGACTTTATCACAAATTGCATTTTAATATACTTTAAAGTACAAATGTGCTGGCATGGTGGAATTGCTGCACGTCCCGTTCCTTTCATGATCCATGGATTCTGTTTCCCCATGGCATGTTATGACACAGCTTACAGTATAAGGCTACACATGTTTGAATTTCCCCATTGTGGGATTATTAAAGTATATCAATCAATCAATCAATGTCAACGCTCATCAATCTCCCTGTTCAATGTGTCGGCTTCGCCTGTCCTCCCCAGCGCCACCGCGCCTCCACAGTACTGTTGTAAAGTGCTATATAAATCAATTACTTGAACTTGAACTTGACTTATTTATTATGTTTCATGATGTAAAGCGATTACTGATTACACATCCAGCACAATGCAATAAATAACTATATAAAAATATATAATTTACAATTTGTCATTTTACTTATATCTTTTATGTATTAAAACAGTATATTTACCTAAACACAATCTACATTTTATTTGCTAAATACTGGCTCACATCTACAGTATTTACAGTACACATAATCATTTAGTCTCTCGAATTGTCCCCTTTTTCTGGTTAGCCAAGGCCCAGTTGCTTCTGAGTTTTTAAGATTAGTTGGATCAGCAGTACAGCTCCTGGAAGGCCTCTCTCTGTCAGCAACATGTTTTAAGGTGCATGCAGCAATAGCAAATTCTTAATACTGCCACCCCAGCACACCACAGCATAGAAAACACAGCTGGACATCACAGTCTGATAGAACATCTGCAGGAGCTTCCTACAGATGTTGAAGGACCCCAGTCTCCTCAGGACATAAAGCCTGCTCTGACCTTTTTTGTAAAGGATGTCAATGTTGGCTGACCAGTCCAACTTTTCATCCAGGTGCAGACCGAGGTACCTGTAGGTCTTAATCATCTCCACCTCAGCCTCCTAAATAGACACAGGCTGAGTGAGTGGCCTAACCCGACAAAAGTCCACTACCATCTCCTTGGTCTTGGAGGTATTCAGTAGTAGGCTGTTCCTTCAGCACCATGTCACAAAGGACGTCATCAACAGTGCAGGACAGTCATGTGCAGATTGTGTAGTGATCAGGGGTCCATTTTTAACAATAAGTCCAATAAGTCCATAAGGCGTGGGTGGCAAGGTGGCTTAGTGGTTAGCACGTTCGCCTCTCAGCACTAGGGATTCCCCGTTCGAATCCCCATCTGGGTGGAGTTTCCATGTTCTTCCCGTGTCTGCGTGGGTTTCCTCCGGGTTCTCCGGTTTCCTCCCACAGTCCAAAAACATGGATCAAGTCAATTAAGTTCTCCAAATTGCCCATATAGCGTGTGTATGTCTGTGTGAGTGTGTGAGTGAGTGTGTGCCCAGTGATAGGTTGGTGTCCTGTCCTGGGTGTGTCTGCCCAGCGCCCGAAAAGTTCTCCCCTGGATGGGCATGGGGAACCTAATAGAGGATAAAGCGGAAGATAATGAATGAATGAAAGTCCATAAGGCTGGACTGAAACAGATGGCTCACATACTGTATATGCCCATATATTCCAATCAATATAAAGATTGGTAACATTTCATTGTTAACAGTTTTTTTTAATATTTTAGTCCATCTTAGATGACATAAAGCCCAGGAAAATTCTTCTGCAAAATTAATATATGTCTTCCATCCATCCATCCATCCATCCATCCATTATCTTCTGCTTTATCCTATATTAGGGTCACGGGGGGGTTCCCCATGCCCATCCAGGTTGGGCATGGGGAGATACACACAGGACAGGGCGCCAATCTATCGCTGGGCACAAACTCACTTAATCACTCACACAGACACGCACACATACACATACACACTCTATATGTGTGAAACTCCACCAAGATGGGGACTCGAACCGGGAATCCCTAGCGCTCAGAGGCGAACGTGCTAATCACTAAGCCACCGTGCCGCCTATATATGTCTTCCCCTTTGCATATTTCTAATGGAGAAGTGAGCTGTGTTAAGTGACAATAAATTAGCAAAGTACTCCCATGCTCATGTTATTATGTCCATTAAAGTATCATGACAGTTCCTCTATTCTCTAAGGGCTCAGTGGTCATGCACATTCACCAGTGGCTCAGGGCTCAGTGGTCATGCACATTCACCAGTTTTAACAATAAGTCCAATAAGTCCATAAGGCGTGGGCGGCAAGGTGGCTTAGTGGTTAGCACGTTCGCCTCTCAGCACTAGGGATTCCCCGTTCGAATCCCCATCTGGGTGGAGTTTCCATGTTCTTCCCGTGTCTGCGTGGGTTTCCTCCGGGTTCTCCGGTTTCCTCCCACAGTCCAAAAACATGGATCACGTTCTGTGTTTAGCTTCAGAATAAAATTTTTTAGACATTTTTGCATCTCTTTGCAGATTGGCCAGTTCTTTTTTTTCACTAGACTAAAAATGATATAGATGAAACTAAAAAATGCTTTGCTTCACTTGTTCTAATACTAAAGTCTTAAGCAACCAGTAGAGATTTATTTTGTAATAATTCTCAAATGGTCACTGACTTGGAAGAATTCAAAATATGTAATTGAATAGCCCCCATAAGGCACAGCTGTAGTAAGCATGAAACTGATTTAAGAAATACTGTTTCCTTTTTGTGGGGGTATGTAATCATACACAATAGACAATAAAACCCAGCCTTTTATTTACATGCCCAAGATGGTTGATCTTGAAAACTGTTGAGACATGTAGTAGTTGATACACAAAACTGTAAGCATTAAGAGGTTTTGTGCATGTGTAATTAAATTTTCTAGTATCGTGACAGATTTAAGATGCTTAAAGCAAGGTGTTGGAAAATGCAATGTTTGGTAGCTGCTTATACAGTTTTTCTCAGTCGATTTGGTTCATTTCTCAGATCAGAATTGAAATTCTCAAAATTGTTCATTCAATCTCCACATCTCCTTGTCACTTGTTCACATCTTAATTGCATTTCTCATTGTGTTTCACATTTTGCAAATGCTTTTGTACATTTTGCAAATGGTCAAAGACAATTGTCTGTTGTTTTTTACATTATCTGTTGCTTATGTCATGTTTATCAAAATGTGTTGTACTGATTGTCTGTTGAATTGTCTTACGCTCCAAAACATTTAGGTCTTATGTCATCACCTAGGTCATTATATGCAAAAGTGCTGAACATGTTGTCATTATCGCTCAGGCAAAATTTTTATATTTATTTTATTTTAACTTTTATGTAAAATTTTGGTAATTTGTCCTAAATTGATTAAATTGTTCGGGTGAATCTTGGTTTTCTGTTAAGGGAATTTGTGAACATTTAGATCATCCAGTGGTCTCAAACATAGGTCAGAGGTGCATCTCATGAACCTGTAATTGGCAAACATACATATATATATATATATATATATATATATATATATATATATATATATATATATATATATATATATATATATATATAGACACGAAACTTTGCAGTGTAAGACAAGGCCGTGAACAGCCAAGAGGAGGGGTAAGACTGCGTGGTGGAAGGCTGAGGGGACAAAACAGAGGAAGGGTCCATGCAAATAGTTTGTCCCATATGAAATAAGGGCAACAATTATGGACCATGTTTGAAACCATGGTCTCACAATGGCTGAAGCTTGTCGCCGGGTGCAGCTGAATGTTGGAAGAACAACGGTGTCTTCAATGGAGTTGGAGTTGATGATGATGGAGTTCCTCCCACCCTATTCCCCATTCCTGAACCCTATTGAGGAGTTCTTCTCAGCCTGGAGATGGAAGGTATACGATCACCAGCCACACGTCCAGATGAACCTGCTGACTGCTATGGATGCAGCTTGTGAGGATATCGCAGCAAATGCCTGCAAAGGATGGATTAGACACTCTAGAAGATTCTTTCCATGCTGCATTGCAAGGGAAGATATCCAGAGTGATGTGGATGAAAACATGTGGCCCAACAGAGAGGAGCATCAGGATGAATAGAAAAGAAAGCACTACAGTAATTCCTTAAGTTGTTTTGAGTATTCAGAGTAAGTTTCTAATTTTGTATTTTATATGTTTTTCCTTTGTTCCATATAGTGCAGGAAAACAGTTGTGTAGTTCCTGAACTTCAATTTGATTTTTGGTCAACAGATTGCAGTGCTGTTAGAAAATAATACAGTAAAGAATATTACTCTAAATTTGATTCCAGTCCAAATTCTTGCTGTCCATCTCCCACATACAGTCATGTGTAACTTTTGTGTTCTGTAAGTTTGTATTTGTGTGTAACCTGGACTATTTCAAATGATATGCCACCGAATGTGCAGCGTTCTTGTAAACAAAAGCTTAGTTAGTTTCCATCAGAATAGGCTTACAGTCTTCACTGTTGCACTGACAACATGACTAAGTAGTTTGACTGCCTTGTCGTAGGCAATGGCACACAGACAAGATATTTTGATGGCGCTGACAAATTGATTGACCTAAATATTTGCTTTTGTGGCAAAAACAAAGAATTTTGAGTGAAGTATGTGCTTTTGCAGGTATTTCATTGAGTTTTGCTGTTTGCACTAACTGTTTTGAGAAATGCACTTGTTGTGATGCCAATGTAAACCATGATGTGAGAAATGTACCAAATCGACTGAGAAAAACTGTAATAATTTTGGACTGGGGCATTTAGTGCCTGTGATCTCAAGAAGCATACAGTGACAATTTCAATATTATACATTCTCACTTTGCAACAATAGCTTCTTGGGTTAACAAACATTGCTTAATTGTGACTTGTAACATGCAGTCTGAAATCGCTGTACATCCTTAACCCATTCCTTTACAAATAATGATCTGACATTTGTTCATCATTCAGTATAGAGTTTCTTTGTCCATTTATCCATTATCTTTCGCATTATATTCTATCAGAGCCATGGGGGGGGGGGGGGGGGGGGGGAGAACATTTTGGCACTGGGCAGATACATCCAGGACAGGCCGCCAATCGATCGCTGGGCACACACTCACTCACACAAGCACAAACACACTCTTTATGGGGTAATTTGGAGAATTCACTTGACCTTGATCCATGTTTTTGGACTGTTGGAGGAAACCGGGCATGGAGAGAACATGGAAACTCCACCCAGATTGGGATTTGAGCTGGGAATCCCTAGTGCTGAGAGGTGAACGTGCTAATCACTAAGCCACCGTGCCACCCTAGAGTTTCTTTGTCTATCTATCCATCCATTATCTTCCGCTTTATCCTCTTTTGGGGTCGCGGTGGGGTTCCCCATGCCCATCCAGTGGAGAACGTCTCGGGCGCTAGGCAGATACACCCAGGACAGGGAGCCAATTTATCGCTGGGCACACATTCACTCACACAGACACGCACACAAACACACTCTATATGGGGCAATTTGGAGAATTCAATTGACTTGATCCATGTTTTTGGACTGTGGGAGGAAACCAGAGGACCCGGAGGAAACCCATGTGGATACGGGGAGAACATGGAAACTCCACCCAGATTGGGATTCGAAACGGGAAACCCTAGTGCTGAGAGGCGAACGGGCTAACCACTAAGCCACCGTGCCGCCTTAGAGTATCTTTTTCATTTAGGTAATTTTGTATTGCTGCATGCACTTTGAACCATGTTGCTGACTGAGAGAGACATTCCAGTAGCTGTACTGCTGGTTCAACTAATATTAAAATCTGAAAAGCAACTATTGTCCCTAGGCTAACCGGAAAAAGAGGGACAAGTCAAGCAACGAAATGATATACTGTAAATACTGTAGATATAAGCAAGTAGCAAGACACAGAAGTAGAATTTAGAAAAAGAACCCAAATGAAGCAACACAGCTGTGAAGAAGAGGAACTGAGTGACTGAGTGACTGAGAAAGGGGGGGGGGGGGGGCTGGCAGTGCTATGGAAATGTTCTAAACAAACATAAACGCAGATTAAAATGAGCAGCACAAGAATTAGTAAGTATTACAATGAAAGGCTTGTTGTGGCAGAAAAAAAAGAAAAAAAAAAACAGAACACTAACAAATTCATAAACATCAAAGAAACTTTCAGTGTTTAATGCCAAACCAAGAAAAACAACAACGTATTAATTAGCTAAATTACATATTATTTAATGGCAACATTCAATTCTAAGCACATTTTTCATGATAAGTTTATCTTTGAAAAATCTGACAACTTGTGTTACTGAGAATTGTTTTGGACCACTTCACTCATATAGTCTTAGGTGAAAATGAATGCAGTTCTGGAAAAAGTTGTTGTGTAAGGTTGTCAAAACAATACCATGGCTATTGCACAATACAAAATAGAGTGCTTTTTTTGCCCAGGCAATGTATATATGACTGAAAATAAAATTGTTATTTAATTTGAGCTCTCATTAAGAGGTAATGAGGGCCTTTTCATAAATTTCTAACAGTACAGAACTTGATTTTTTAAAGATTTTGTCTTCCCTAATGCCATAATGTATTTTGTTATGCTTTTGCATGTAAACATTGTTTTGTGTTTACTTTTTTGTTAACTTTACTGACTCCTATTTCCATTTGAAGCGAGTAGTTCTGTAACGTTTTTTTAACCATTATATAATCATATCATATACAGTACATATCTAGAACTTTGTATTCTAGCACTTGCTAAGGCTTTGCGCTGTGTAACAGATGAAACGATTTATTGTAAATAACATTTTAAAAGAATGTGTTTAGAATTTAAACATTGTATTTATTTTATCACATTGCATTTGTTGCTATGTTACTAACATAATATTCCACCTGAGGGTGTGTGATACTGTTAATATATCACAGGAAAGCACTTGTTATCACCACTCCTTCACATGATGTACATTAGAACACCACCTCTCAGTAATATAATCACACTAATGCACACCAGATTATAGCTTATTACTTTATCATATAAAGGCTTTAAGGGAACAATGCTATCTGTCCAAGATAAGAATATGGAATCATTGAATTTCAAGGTTGATACTTTTCAAGGTTTTGTCACACTTTTGTAAGAATATTACTTGATGTACACATTCTAATTTTATGTAATTATAAACCAGCCATATCTGCTTACTTACCCAATAGCTGTATTATATCCTGTCTGAGGAAATAAGATGTAATTACCCACAGCATTTAATTATTTTTTTAAAAACTTGAACAAATTCTGGTGATTATTATTGTGTGATTATACAATGTGCTATTGTATTTTTCAACCTGTCAACTGTGACGCCCTGAAGGCCCTTGACTTTCACTTGGAATTTGGAATTTTTCAATATATGCCTTTTAACAGACAATAAAAGCAATGTCTTTGCATTTTGTCATCTGCAAAGGCATTAAAGTAGAAGAAGGCTAATTTGCAGCATTTCATAGATAGCTAGATGACTTAATAGCTGATTAGTTAGATAGATAGGTAGATAGGTAGGTAGGTAGGTAGGTAGGTAGGTAGGTAGATAGATAGATAGATAGATAGATAGATAGATAGATAGATAGATAGATAGATAGATAGATAGATAGATAGATAGATAGATAGATAGATAGATAGATAGATAGATAGATAGACACACACACACACACACACACACACACATACATACATACATTGTAATGTAGCAACCAGTAGCAGCAAAATACAAATAGTAATATAAAATAGTACACATAAGAATAAATTAAACATATGAATGCAAATAAGCCTATTTAGATGTATGGCATTGCAGTAATTAACAATTATGAATGAATAAAAAATGTACACAAGAGTACATTCTCACAAAGCAGCTTTTCAAGAGCAAGCCGAAGCAACAGAAAAAGCAGAAGAAAAAAAACTTTTTCAGGAAGAAACCTTGTGAGGACCAATGCTCTATGTGGGACTCATCCTCCTTGAGTGGCAGTGTCAGCAGTGTCAAAGGTAAAGTGGCCTGTGGTGCATATATATATATATATATATATATATATATATATATATATATATATATATATATATATGAGAGAACAACATGTATGTTAAAGGACGTTGAGTAGAAACATGTGAGATTGATTCATAGAACCTGGCTCTTGTAAAACAGCAAAATGAGCAACCTTTAACAACAGTTTTATTAATCCCTCTCCTTCAACCTTCCTCGCCCTTTTTCTGCAAGTCACATTGTGCCTGCACGTGCACACAGGGCCATATTGTTGTGTGGTTTTAAAGTTGGAGCTTTTTTTTTTTTTTTTACCCTTTTCCCTCTTGTGCCTATTTTTTCCCTTGCCTTGTAGAACATTTCGATGTAGCGAGAAGCTTCCAGAGACCTGAGGTTTTTTTTTTGAATGAAAGACAGATGGGCTGTAAAAAGTGAAAGCAAGTAACAAAGTAAAAAGAAACAAAGAATAAAATAAAGATGGAGAGAAAGAAAGAATGTAAGACAGAAAAAAATTTAAGCACCCAAAGGTTGTTCTGCCCTGGGGCGGAGGGGCTGCCTAAGCAAAAACAGTCCTGTTGCTTAGAGACAGGCAAAACATAAACACAGGCACAGCCCATACACTGAGCTGGGCTTGTTTCAGCTGGAGAATTGCACGAGGTTTGGAAAACAATACTGAAGCGAGGCATTATGGGGGAGTAGGAGGGTGCTGTGAGTTTCTTTTTGCGACCAAAGTGAGGAAGACATCCTGCAGGTGTTAAGTTGTGAGTAGGAAAGGGTTCCAAGGCCAGTGATTTCCCAACCAGTTCCAACCCAGATTTCTTACAACCTTATTGCATAGCACAAAGTGACCCAACCATGTAGAACATAGAAGCCTTTTTTATTTTGGTACTGTTGCCTCACTGAACTAAAAACCACGCCGCCATGAGGAGAACATGGAAACTCCACCCAGATTGGGATTCAATCCTGGATCCCCAGCGCTGAAAGGCCGAAGTGCTAACCACAAATAAGGAAGACATGAACTCCACCCATAAACGAACCAGGGACTTTTTTGCTGCCTGCTGTTGGAGTAAAATATATTAAAATTTTAAAGTATTACAAACAGTGGTCCTGGTTCTCGTCCTGGTTCTATCCTCTTTTAGTGGTCAGGGAGTATTGAGGTAACAGGTGGAAGACATTAATAATGCACATATAATACATATAAACATTACATAATTAGTAATGTTTATTTAATAATTTAGCTCAATGAATTTAATTAATAACACCACATAATATGTGTGTGGTAGCTCAGTGATTAGAGCGTTGGGCTCGCAATCTGAAGGCTGTGGGGTCAAATCCTAGGTCCACTGAAATTACCAATGTTGGTCCAATGTGGGAAAAAAAATTAAGAGCACTTCCAGATGCAGTTCACCAGTAATGTTGTGGTCACGTGCCTCGCAAACAAATTCCACAGACATTCAGGGTGTTTCCTGTCCAAACAGACAGTGCTCTAAAGTGTGCCTAATCATATCTTTACTCTGGGTCACTGAATCAGAGTTTTGAGTCTGTGTATGATAGCAATATGTGTGTGAAAGGTAACAATGGGGTTTTCCTTATTTTTGTTTTGTACGAGTCTAATGATTGACTCACACTGTCTCAAACATCACTTACAAGCATTTAACCACACATTATCCCACCATTTTTTTTACTTACCCCATCCCATTCTGTTGAATACTAGTTGAAGCAGGACCACATGCTCTGAGCCTGCTCTATTAGAGAATCTGCACGTGGGAATGTGCCTGTGCATGTGTTTGGGTGAGCTTCCTGCCAAGTCATCTGGTGTGACCATTGTCCTAGGTCTGTGGCTTAAGTGTTTTTTTTTAATAGATACAGTCTCCCTACCCAATTGGTGCACATGCACACCCTCATGCTTTAAAACCATAAATCTTCTCAGCCACTTAAAACAAACCAACCCTTTTTTTCATATTTGCCATGCATGCGTGTTTTCCATGAATATACTCCACTTAAAAAAGTTCTGAGAACCTGTTGCTGCGTCTGGGGTTACATTTTCTCAGGCTTTTCCCACTCTATCTCCATTTAACCAAGATCCTGCACAATGTTTTCTTCCCTCCTATCTCGCTGACTACTAGGAAGGCTGCTTTATTCTTCCCCTTAGGGTTGCTTTGTGAACAATGTTTAACTCTTCTTGTAGGCATCAACACAAAAAGAAGACATGGAGGTTTATTTAAGATAACAAGGTTTAGAAAGCCAGATAAGAGCAGAAAGCTTCAGCCAAGATTTGTTATTGCAACACATACGTGTGTGGGACATGGACACACTTATTTTCCTGTCTTTAAGAAGGATTAGGGTGCATTAAAGTAAAAAAAAAAAATTCTTACATTGTAAATTCAAAGTGCCTTTCAAAATGCTTTCATTAGCATTTTTTTCCACAACAGAACATTAAATGTCTTTTGTAAAGTTAAATAATACTTTAATAGTTATTATCTTTATAGTATAAAAACTATATAGTGAGACCAAAAAAGTAAATAAATAATATATATATATATATATATATATATATATATATATATATATATATATATATATATATATATATATATATATATATATATACTTTAGGCAAAATAGATGAGTGAGTTCATCACTTTATTTCATATAAGAAACATGATATTGTTCTTATTTTGTAACTACATAGTATGATTACTATGTGTCAGTCATTGTGAATAAGTGTGTAAAATCTTATTATGGGCCAAATTTACAAAGTAAAAACAACAATAACAAATACATGATTTGCATTTTAAGCTAAGTAGCATTGTTTTAGACTAAATACTGTGAAAATTAGATTTATGAGAGTTTTATATGGCTTGTACACACACACACACACACACACACACACACACACACACACACACACACACACACACACACACACAAACACACTACCTTCTCCATTAAAAGTGGTTTAAAATACCAATGTAGTTAATTTATAACAAAACTTTTAAACTCAGGAATCTTACCCTTTTGCCTTCAATTTGTCTTTCTAAGCCTGCACGTGCAACAGTAATCTTTGACCAAATAAATCATACTTTATTACTTTAAAATTCTTTCAACATCAGGCAAAATACACCTACATACAATTTAGTATCTTCAATTGTAATTGTAAATTTGAAAACATTAATACACTTTCAATATTACACTGTTGCGAAATGTGTGAAACATATGTAGATGCACTGTCATAAGTTAAGCTTATAAAGATATACCAAATATACCATATTTGTACTGTAAACATATTTTTATATTTTTGAAAAACCTTTTAAAATAACACAGCAATATTTATGTTGCATGTTGCCTAGGTATGTGCTGTGTTCATGACCTGTAATTAGCAAACAATGCTTACAACGTTTAACCACCAGTAATTTTAATGGTATTTACATGAGAGATCATCTGATAAGTGAAGAAAAACCCTCAGTTAAGCATACAACTGACAAATTGTAGCCATGGATAGGCGGACACACACACATACGCACACACACACACACACACACACACACACACACACACACACACACACACACACACACACACACACACATACACACACACACGATAAAAACACTGTACAGTGCTCACAAAAGTATGTACACTCCCCTGTGTTTTAAAGTTTGGTTTTAGGTGAGCTAAATGTAACATACAGAGATATTCTACACATAGTATAAAGGTTCAAACGTTGTGGCAACAGTTTGCAAAAGACTATTCTTGTTTCAGCATGAAAGTAATCTTGTATAAAATAATCGTTTAAAGAGTCTGTAATGTAAGAGGTTTGGTTAAATTGTCAGCTGTGCACTAGAACTTCTAATTCAATATTAGGAACTGATTTCAGTGAAACATTTTGTACAAACCTGAGATCATCTAAAATGCATATAGCTGTTTTTTCAAAAGAAACAAAAGACAATGTCCTCCAGCACTTGCAGCACATAGTAGAGTATTAAAAGGCTTAAAATATGGCAAACCTTATAATTAAAGTAAAAAAAAAAAAATACATATTAAAATCTAATTGATCAAAGTGAGTAGTATTGTGGCTGACAATCTCACTTCACAGCGAAAAGGTTTTGGATTAGATTTCTGGGTGGATGGTTCTTTATGTTTGGGCTTTCTCCCACAGTCCAAAGTAATTACAAGGGAGACATAATAAATATGCGAATTGGTTTGTGTGTCTGTGTGTGTTGAATGAACAATGTTCCAGGGTGTAGTTGCTCAGTGTTTGGGATGTTAGTTGAAATCCCAGATCCACTGAAGTTACCAATGGGGACCCTTGAGGGAGACCCTTATCCCTTTTTGCTCAAACTGCAAAGTTACTCTATCAGCGTTACTGTTTTAGAACTCTTGACAACACAAGCATCCAATATCAGGAGGTTCCCCAGGAGGTTCCCCATGCTCACCCAGGGGAGAATGTTTTGGGCGCTGGGCAGATACACACAGGACAGAGCACACACTCACTCACACAAAAACACACAAACACACTCTATATGAGGTAATTTGGAGAATTCAGTTGACCTTGATCCATGTTTTTGGAGGAAACTGTAAGAGGAAAGCGGAGAACCCAGAGGAAACCCACATGGACATGGGGAGAACATGGAAACTCCACCCAGATTGGGATTTGAACCGGGAATCCCTAGCACTGAGAGGCAAAAGTGTTAACCTCTAAGCCACAGTGTCCCACAATCCTGATTCAAATAAGTGGATTAAAACAATAATTAGTAATAAAGTGTAATTTATGTTATGAGAAATTGTTTTAGAGACAGAAGATTGAAACAGCTAAAATAAAATAGATATCGGGTGATAGCATTGAATTAATAGTAAAACCTCATAACTAACTACAACCCACTGAAAATAAAGTTTATTTGCATTATATAGTATATTTTAAAGTTGAATATCATACTGTATATAGACATGAAAATGGCAATACTTTGAAAACCTTAAAAAAAGTGCTTCTGGCGTTAGGGAATAAACACACAATGGTGTCAGTGTGGTGAAGTGAGTCCCCCGGGGCAGTGGAATGTTGGAAAGCACTTGCCAGAAAGCTGCAACATACCAAAGTAGGATTTTACGCATTAATCCCCTGCCAATAGCATGTCCAAACACAGGCATCCAACAAAACTGCTTTAGACATAGCATCAAGAAGCCCTAAAACGCAATTGGTGACAGGGTCAGCACATTATAATATTAAGAGCAAAATGAATCAGATGCAGTGCTTTTTAAATCAAGCAACAAACTGTTAACCTATTGAATTGAAATTTGAATTTACTAAAGGTAAGAAAGAATTGTTTAATAACAACATATGATTGCTCAATTTTTAATTCAACAACCTTTGATGGATGGAACTTAAAGAGAACAAATGCACTAAAAGGGATTAAGGTCAGGGAATGCATGGTACAGATAAGGCAGAGCTGTTCTAATATGTACTTAAACAATGCATGTACTATAAATGTACTTACTCTACTACATAATAACAGCTAAAAATAACACATTAACAATAGCATGTGTAGAATCAAACACACTGTATGACCAAACCATGTGTTAAAGTCGGGGCTGTCGTAAGCTTCTGGTTAAGGAACCAGAGGACCTTAAGGTCTCTGGTTCGATTCCCGGTCCCACCAAGTACTATGGCTGAAATGCCCTTGAGAAAGGCACCTAACCCCAATTGCTCCCTGTATGTCCTGTACAAGCCTGCCGACTGCACTGGTCAAGTGTCCTTACTTTACTCAGTGTGTGTATATATACATGTTTCACCGCACGTATGGGTTAAATGTGGAGGACAATTTCTTCTCGGTGTAAGTAGAGCACTTAACTTATATAAAAAAATATTGTACTGAGAAAAAAATTAATATTATGATGCAATGCAAAAATATGGTGCAAAACAGAGCAGTGCATTATTATATTTGGGTGGAGTTTGCATATCTCTTCATGTCAGTGTGAGTTTCATACTGGAGCTTCCTGTCACAGTCCAAAACATTCTAGTCAGTGAATTAATAGGTAAATTGAATATTCTTTATAGCCTTTAGATGTAAATGCGTTATTCTGCCCAGAGACAAGAGTGCTGACCTGTCCAGCACCCGCATTACCCAATCCCTTAGACCATGATTAGTATAAGAAAATTTGAATATTAGAAAATTAAAGTATGAAGAGAACAATGTATCCTTAATATTCTATATGTATTTCTAAATGTCTTTGCTTATTATTTTCCGATTAAATGAAGTAGTAACATAACTTGATGGAAAATTGAGTGTGGGTGCAGTAGTAAAGCATTGGGACAGTGTGTAAGTTTTATTAAAAGATTTTTAGCACAGATCTTGATTCTTTATATTAAGTTTATATTTATATTAATCTATAGTTTAAATTGCATATAAATGTATTTGGCAAAATTAAAAGATTTATTGACTCGAAGGACGTATTTTTTGTATTTTATTATTAATGAAATCTTATGAAATCTATTTCTCATTTATCTCCAGCTCCCTCTTCTCTATAAAACTGGTTATGACCTGTCAAAGAGCACAGCAGGTGCTGACTTGGGCTTGGCTGGCTCTGGGATCAACATGATCTGTTATAGGGCGGATTCAATTCCACAGTAGTTATAGGGCTAAATCATCAAAGTGGACCCTCTCTCTCTACACAGAGAACATACTTTCAATCATAAGCAGAGCTCATTAAAGGTCACCTCGTATTTGTGAAGCATTTGTTTATTCCTTTTGCCAGATACCAAGATGGCCTTTGGACAGTTGTGGCCTTTGGACAACTGCTCTGAACCTAGCTCCTCCATTAAATAAATTGCCAATAATTTACTGATGAAGGGGAAAGAGAAATAGAAACAATATGAAGCTACCTGGTCAGCCTATTTTAAATACGTGGGCATGAATATAGAGAAACCTTTCTTTTTCATTACACACATTTACTTTTCCATGGATGTTTTTTTTTTAACCTCAAAACAATATATTTGAGCAGTTTTGTAGAGCAAATCAGTCAAGTTTAGAGGTATTTAGGGATATTGGAGAAAAAAGTCTTTTAACAAACTTTTAGAAGACATTAAGGCTTTGTGCAGACTAGTCAAAATATTGAATTGTTGAATTGAATTACTCTTTTGTTCACTGCTACAACAGGTTTTAGCCAAAAACCTTTAAAAAGAAGAGGTGTGTACTGTACATTTACCCTATAGTTGATAGTAATACAGAGAGAGATTGTATCTGAAGTCTGGATATTGTCTGTGATTTTGGTTTGTCACACAGAATAATTTCCAGACCTTGAGGTCTGTCAGAAGTGAGGTTAAAGTGTAGGTCTGAGAAGGGGCCTACCCACTTTCCCACCTTCTCTCTCTTTGACTTTGTGTGATTAGTTTGATTTGTGGTATTGTTTTGGTTATGTCTCACAGTGCCTTGCCAAAGATTTCAACAGCTGCTACAGCCAGAATGGTGCTAGGTTGTGTTAAATTGCAAGAAGATCAACAGAATATGTCAGAGGGTGAGTGTAACTCCACAGTCATGTCGGCTTGTGGGTTTAAAGTCAGTGGCAAGGACTTCTAGGGGATCTTGTTTGCTTGGGGTTGTGACATGGCACTTTGTAAAGCCCAGAAATATGTTTATTTAATTTCTCTTTTAAACGATTATTTGACTGCTCATGGGAATATTAGGCTTTTGATCCTAAAAATTAATCATTGGTGAAAAAAATTGAAAAAAAAAGCAGAAATTAAGATAATGCCCTAGTAAGACCTCCATGGTCTTATGCCTAGTAAGACCTCCACCTAGGGGCCCTATAAGCAGGGCAAAGATCAAAACTCTGTTACTTCATTTTACAGAAGAGACACGACCTAAAGGAGTACTTCCACAGTCTGAAAATACAATACTTAAACAGAATTTACAGTAACCTAGGTAATACCAACCCAGTATTTAATAAATTAACAATAATAAGGGATGAACTTAAAACAGTTCCTGAAGGTGTGTCAAGGACACTTGTGACCCTCCCTATTGATGTAATGAATGTTTAAGAAATAAACTGGAAACTGGGTATATGTAGGATGTACCTACATTCTCATCATAATATGCAGCTTAAAATGTTTGATTTTAACTTCAAGCTAAGACGTGTTGTTTTTCATCAAAATTAGCAGTGTCAGCATCAGTTTCTGTATTACAGACACAGTGGTCAGTTCACCTGTTGATTACAGAACAGACAAACATGAATGCACACATTTGCACTTAGTAGTATTGTGATAGCTCCATTATCAGGGGTATGGCATTCACCTGCATCATCCATTATTGAGGTTTCCACAGGTTTTGTTGTGGCCACAAGATATAATGGGGTGCGGTCACACCACGGCAGCTGGTGTTAAGCTGTTTTAATGATGTTTTAATAAAAGGACATCTGTCTGTGATGGCAAATTGTGTTGTTGTCTCTTCCTTACAGTGCTACAGTATTTAAAATCTGCACACTTCCAGGTTGCCCTGGGAAGGGATTTTCCTTTTGACTTACTTATTAGAGGGTTACAATATGCACTTTGAGACAGCCATCTGTTTCATTTACTATATAAATATAATTGATATAACTTGATTAGCACTTCAGTGAGATTTTATGGAATATTAAATTTGCCAGTTTGGTTTGGCATACCAGAGTAGAGACATGGCCATAAAAAACTAAAAAAAAACCTAAAGTCTGGCTAATGTCTAGAAGAGAGGTTAGTGAGGGTTTCTGTCTGTGTGTCACTAAATGCATAATTTCCAGACCCACTGCCCTCAGAGATCAGCGTTGTCTGGAGTTGAAGTAGGTACGCATGGGAGTCGCTGTCACTCTCCCTCGCTTTTTATGTGTGTAGTTGAAGATTTTTTCCAGCCGACGAGACATGAGGGAAAACATGTTAGTATACTAAATATGTAAATTCTTTCCTGACGCCTGAATCTGTAACTTGTATAGGTCTCTGAAGGCTAAACACACAAACAGCCGTTGACACTGAAATAAAGCAGGACCTGCTGTATTTGCTCATATATATGATTTTCCTAACATTAGTTTTACATTCGGTGCGATTTATAAATTATTGCTTCCAGGTTTATTTTTTATTTCATCATTATAACCCCCCTTATTCCCTATTACCCGTACTTATCTTTATACAAGTAAAATTAAGTTTATCATTAAACTTTCTGCATTTTCTGCATGGTCTACACATATTGTCTTATTGGTTATTAAGATACCTGACATCAGTTATAAATTTCTGTAAATTAAGTTGTGTAAAACCTTAAACAAACTTTGCAAAAGTCAAAATTATGTAGTTCCATTAGAGGAATGGAAACAAGTATCTGTTTTTTGACCGCTATTTAAAAGAAAATGTTTGCAAATCATTGACTTTATAATATTAGTATGAAGTTATTCATTCATTCATTCATTCATTCATTATCTTCCGCTTTATCCTATATTAGGGTCGCGGTGGGGTTCCCCATACCCATCCAGAGGAGAACGTTTCGGGGGCTGGGCAGATACACCCAGGACAGGGCGCCAATCTATCGCTGGGCACACACTCACTCACACAGACACGCACGCATACACACTCTATATGGGGCAATTTGAGAACTCAATTGATTTGATCCATGTTTTTGGACTGTGGGAGGAAACCGGAGAACCCTGAGGAAACCCACGCAGACATGGGGAGAACATGGAAACTCCACCCAGATGGGGATTCGACCCGGGAATCCCTAGTGCTGAGAGGCGAACGTGCTAACCATTAAGCCACCGTGCCGCCTAGTATGTTATGTTAAAAAATATATATATGCATACCATATGCGTATTTGCTGGTTTGTAATAATCAAATTATTTTTTGGGGAAAGAAAATCAGATATGCTTGATCAAACTTAATGTATTTTTTTGCAAGTAAAAATGAATAATGAACTTGTCTTTACTAAATTTGGAAGATTGCTAAATATGCAGACATAAGGGCCCAATTATAAATGTCATATTTGCATAGAATTGAAATTTTACTTTGCTGACATTTTAAAATCACCAAACCATGGAATTTATGTGGGGTTGTCCAAATATTTGCACAAATCAGCATATAATATATATTTTCGGATGCTGGTTTGGTATACTAAATCATTAATTAGAATTTTGTATAAGAATTTAGAAATTATTTTACAGTGTATATATGGCCCAAATATATGGCCCATATCTTTTATGAACGGGTACATAAACAGATTCTTATCTGCAGTTCAAGTGTCACCGGATTCCACCAAACTAGCTGACCAATTTGATAAATAAGCCAGGTGGATCATGTAAAGCTACTTCTTAGTTACAGTTACAACCTGCCAATGAATACCAATGATTATCCCACTATAGACATAAGCAATTAAATCAACCTATAAAACACAAAATCTTTAACAACTTGTCACTGCATCCTATATGTGATTAGGTATTCGAATTGTTATCTCCAAGTAAGTGTCTTTATGTAAAGCGGTTAGTCGGCTGGACTAAAGGTGTTTGTGTTTCAGCACAGCTCAGATCCTGCTGATGGATCTTTATCTGTAGTAGTTGAGTGTACTTAGTATTCTGACAGCATTTGTAAGCTTATGCAAATATTATGCCAACTAAGTGCTGTAAACGTAAAAGTAATGTAATATCAAATAACTGAAAACAAAGCTACTAATGAGGGTTATATATGTATATATGTATTCATGCTTATGTATTTATTGTGAATAATATGTGTGCTGAATATAATTAGTCATTTAAGTAAACTACCAATTTTGGGGAAAGAAAATCAGATATGCTTGATGACACTTAATGTATTTTGAATTTGTAAGTAAAAATAAATGAACACATCCTGTGCGGGGCAAAAAAATATCTCCTCATTTTAATGAACTTATTATGTCTTTACTAAATTTGAAACTGAAGACAAAGAAACGTGCAAACATAATTTCATATGTCTGCATGTTTCTTTTTATAAATGTCAATTTGTAATTATAAATGTCATATTTGCACAGTGTCAGAATTGTCATTTTACTTTGCTGACAAAAATCAACAAACCATGGAATTTTTTTTGGGTTGTCCAAATATTTGCATATTTTCCTTTTTTTTTTCGGATGCTGCTTTGGTATACTAAATCATTAATCATATGAATTTAGAAATAATTTTACAGAGTATATATGGCCCTTGCATATGTAGTAGATGTAGTAGTAAATGCAACTTTGAACTAATAAAACCTTTATATAATACCTTTTATGAACGTGCATGAAGGTGCATAAACATTTTAAGTCTCTCTCTCTCTCTCTCTCTCTCTCTCTCTCTCTCTCTCTCTCTATATATATATATATATATATATATATTCATTCATTCATTTTCTCCCGCTTTATCTATATTAGGGTCGCGGTGGGGATCCCCATGCCCATTTAGGGGAGAACGTTTCGGGCGCTGGGCAGATAGACCCAGGACAGGGCGCCAATCCATCGCTGGGTAGTATACATACACACACATATATTCATTCATTCATTATCTCCCGCTTTATCCTCTATTAGGGTCGCGGTGGGGTTCCCCATGCCCATCCAGGGGAGAACGTTTCGGGCGCTGGGCAGATAGACCCAGGACAGGGCGCCAATCCATCGCTGGGTAGTATACATACACACACATATATAGTGTGTGTGTGTATATATATATATATATATATATATATATATATATATATATATATATATATATATATATATATATATATATATATATATATATATATACTATAATTCTATATAGTATTTATAAATCCTTGTTAAGGACGTTTGACTTCATTATAACTTAAAGCCTCATTTTCCTTTTCCTAACAGTGTTTTATTTGTGTTTGCTGGATTTAGAATAGTTGTGATCTCTTTGATGTATGGGGTTTTAGGCACTAAGCTGTAATTTGAAATGGAAAACTGGGAAGGTTGGATTTCTAAAGTTGGATTTAAGTTGTCAACCTGAAACATTGACATGTTCCTGAAAGATATGGAGAGCACAAATAAATGGCTGCATTGTTCAATGATATCTGTACATCTAAAAATCTGAGAATTAGGAAAGGATTTGATGAAAGGTGTATGTTTTCAAGTGGATGTTTTAACAGCATTTTAAATGTGTGTCTGTGAATGAGTGCACCTGTGTGTGTGTGTGTGTGTGTGTGTGTGTGTGTGATCTCTGTTTACTGTCAGCATTTCACTCTCTTCGAAAATGTAACCTGCCTCCCTTTAAAATAAACATACCTACTTCTCAGTCTGTGGACTCATAACTCACTTGCACAGACGCTTCATCTCTCCCACATACTTTCTGTGCCCCTCTCACACCCTCATACCTTATTCTCTTACCCTCTCACTGTTACACTCTTCCTCTGGGGTCACACACAATATAAAATCATAACCCTTAAATGACAATGAAAGTGAGAAGTGTCGTTATAAAATAATAAGTTTAATAAATACATAGTAGAATAAGTTAGTATGTTTTTTTTTTTTTTGGGTAAATCAAGATTGACATTATAAATGTGTCATTTGTTCTGAAAATTCAATGTAGGTTATTAAATACTTGTTTCTATGACTCTAATGGTAGAGTTTGGTTCCTTAGTTTGAAATAAGCTAGTTTATTGTAAACTTTGTTAATGTTGCAGTCTTTAAATAAATTTTCTGCTTTTACAGGATTTTGGTTGTCCCATAAATGATCAGAGGTCTTTGACCACCAAATTATTATTATCCATCCATCCATCCATCCATCCATCCATCCATTATCTTCCACTCTACTAGGGTAGCAGAAGGGTTCCCCATGCCCATCCAGGGGAGAACGTTTCGGGCCCTGAGCAGATACACCCAGGACATGGCGCCAATCTATAACTGGGCACACACTCACTCACACAGACACACTCTATATGGGGCAATTTTGGAGAATTCAATTGACCTACAATCCATATTTTTGGACTGTGGGAGGAAACCAGAAAACCTGGAGGAAACTTGCACGGACACGGGGAGAACATGGAAACTCGAATCGGGAATCCCTAGTGCTGAGAGACACACTTACCACTAAGCTACCGTGCTGCCCTGGTTGACCACCCAATTATTATCCATCCATCCATTCATTATCTTTCGCTTTATCCTCTCCTAGGGTTGGGGGGGGGGGTTCCTATTCCCATCCAGGGGAGAACGTTTCGGGCGCCAATCTATCTCAGGGGCACACACTCACTCACACAGACACACTCTATATGGGGCAATTTTGGAGAAGTCAATTGACCTTGATCCATGTTTTTGGACTGTGGGAGGAAACTGGAGAACCCAGAGAAAACCCACGCAGACACGGGGAGAACATGGAAACTCCACCGAGATTGGGATTCGATCCCGGAATGCCTAGCGCTGAGAGGTTTGAATTATCCACCTTTGAGCATTTCATCCAACAACACCATTATTTTGTCACTACTGTTTATGAGCCTTTTGACTAAGGTAGCATATGAGCAACTGAAGCAGAGTTCTGCTATGTGCCAGACAGGTTGCTGATTGCATTCTCAGTGATGAATCATTGCAGATCTATCACACAGTTTCTCTGCAGCTCCTGGATCAGTCTATAACAGGTCAACACTCAGATGGAGCAGCATAGCTCAGATGAGTCACAGTTTGATGATCTCAACCAATCAGACCACTGCCACTCTGAAATCAGCAGAGTAACCTTGATGCTCCCTGTAATTTCCTATCCCTATTATTGATTTTTCTCAATTTAATTATTATTTTTTTCATGTGACTCATAACTAAGTGTGACTTAGAGGCTAATTGATGAAACCAAGCTTTAATCATACACCTATGTACAATTAGCATATATTAAAGCCATAAATGATGACGTTGTTAAATCTTTTTTTGTATTCACACATTTTTATGGCTTATATTATTCATACAAACAAGTCCAATGGAGCTACTTTATACACATGGTTGTATAAAGGGATACATATATTTACATTTTTTTGAGTAATTGGGTTCCATTAGCTTCTAGTAGTTGCCTGCATTCAATATAAAAAGCCCTGACCTACAGCCAAACGCTGGGTCTGCTCGCTCTTACCTGCACATTACAATGATGTGATAGAGTCTGGTGGGGATGAACAAATAAATGAACTTGACTGTCCTGCACAGAATCCTCACCTTAACCCAATAGAACATCTTTGGGATAAATTAGAGCGAAGACTGAAAGCCAGGCCTTCTCTTCCAACATCAGTGTGTGACCTCACAAATGTGGTTTTGAAATAATGGTCAAAAATTCCTATAAACACACTCCTAAACCTTGTGGACAGCCTTCCCAGAAGAGTTGAAGCTGTTCTAGATGCAAAGGGTGGACCGACATTATATTGGACCTTATGGATTAGGAATGGAATGTCACTTAAGCTCATATGTGAGTCAAGGCAGATGAGCAAATACTTTTATATTATAGTGTAATATAGTACAATATAGACAATATAATGTATTTATAGTAATAAGGGCATTTTAGTGAGATATCAGAAGCCATTGGAATCAATTTGTCAGTATATATATTTTTCAGTATATATTTTAAAACAATATATACAAAACTCTCATATTCAAAGTAACTATCCATCCATCCATCTATTATCTTCCGCTTTATCCTATATTAGGGTCGCGGGGGGGTTCCCCATGCCCATCCAGGGAGAACGTTTCGGGCGCTGGGCAGATACACCTAGGACAGAGCGCCAATCTATCGCTGGGCACTCTCTCACTCAGACACATACACAGTCTATATGGGGCAATTTGGAGAACTCAATTGATTTGATCCATGTTTTTGGACTGTGGGAGGAAACCGGAGAACCCGGAGGAAACCCACGCGGACACAGGGAGAACATGGAAACTCCACCCAGATGGGGACTCAAACCGGGAATCCCTAGCGCTGAGAGGTGAACGTGCTAACCACTAAGCCACTGTGCCGTCCCTGAAAGTAACTAAACCCTTCAAATGAAAGTAGTGAGGTATGGATATTTCCCTGTAAAAAATGTATTACTTTAAAACAGTTTTTAAGTAAAAGTAACTGCATTATGTTCAGCTTAATTGGAAATAACTAGCTATACTATATGGACATATAACAACTACCTGGACATTTATGACATTGCAGTTTAAGCTAGGGGAATTTTGGCCCATTCATACAGATGAGCATGTGGGTGGGGTGTCACAGGGGCTTAGTGGTTAGCACATTCACCTTTCAGTGTTGGGAATCCAGGGTCAAATCCTAAACTGGGTGGAGTTTCCATGCTCTCCCCATGTCTGTGTGACAAAAACATGGATTTCAGGTAAATTGGCAGCTCTAAATTGTCCCATCTAAATTGCCCTCCATATAGTGTGCACAGTCTGAGTGAGTGAGTCCAGCCCAGCAATGGAAAAGGCTTTAGCATATAATTGAAAAATTTATCAGAATAAAATGGATACCATCCATCCATCCATTATCTTCCACTTTATCCTCTACTAGGGTCGCGGGGGGGTTCCCCATGCCCATCCAGGGGAGAACGTTTCGGGGGCTGGGCAGATACTCCCAGGACAGGGCACCAATCTATCACTGGGCACACACTCACTCACACAGACATACTCTATATGGGGCAATTTGGAGAATTCAATTGACCTTGATCCATGTTTTTGGATTGTGGGAAGAAACCAGAGAACCTGGAGGAAACCCACGCGGACACAGAGAGAACATTGAAACTTCACCCAGATTGGGATTCGAACTTGGATCCCCAGTGCTGAGAGAAGAACATGCTAACCACTAAGCCACCATACCACCCTTAAATTGGATAACATTCCTTTAAATATAAAATAAAATGTATTTTTTGTTTGTTTTTAGTAAATTTTGTTGTTTTAGTTTTAGTTTTGTTTGCACTTGGTTCTTCATTTCCCTTTTTTACGAAACTACAATATTTGACATTTGCCTTACTGTACACCTCAGCTAGGAACTAAAAAAATAACTAGTGGTTGACCTCTCAGATCCTTCTCAGGTACAAAACCCATTACAAGACTGAACGTTGCCATGATAGGGAGTCTAGAACTAGAAAAAAATCCATTTTAAGGTGGATAGTTTGGAACTGAGACGTTCGGCTAGCAAATATTGATTGAATTGTAAGGGTTTCAAACTCTTTCAGCCAAATATATAATTAAATAGTTAAAGTCTATATTAGCTACATGCTGCTTGTGTTAAATAGGAGAAATTGCACCTGTTGTAAGTTGTTGGTTTCTCATCATGTCTTAGCTCTGTGGTTAGTATTGGAAAGTACATTCAGGTGGATGACAGAAGTACAAGGCTTTAAATGTCAGCAGTTGATTTAAGCGCAGTGTGGTGTCATGTTCCAGGTAGAAGCCCACACTGTAGTGAGTGGGAATCGGTAAGTGAGAATTGATTTATGGGCACGATACTAAAGTGAACTAGATGATTATAAATACTTTTACTCTCATGGTGTACAGAATCTGATGATAAAATGATAAGAATGCAATAATCTTCGCACATCTTGCAAAGCAGTAGGGTGTTCCAAAATTGTCACACATGCTGAAATGTAGTAAAAGTTTTGAATATAGTCATGTCTGTATTCAACATCTTAAAATGACATCTTGAACATAGCAGCTGTAATAATTCATCTTTAACCCATAAACCAGTGTGTAATTTTTTTAAGCCTTATCGTTAATGGTTAAAAAAACTTTTTAAGGCCTTTTTTTAAGCCTTATGGTTAAAATCTTAATGCACTTAATTTTATCTCTGACTAATTTAATATTATTTGGAATGTGAGAGGTAACATGTTCACACATGGAAAGAACATGGAAACTATACACAGAAAGGATCAGTCCACCTGTCCAAGAATTAAACTGAAGGCCTTCACTTGCCATAAGCAGCAAACAGTACAGTACTATCAGCCGTGTCATCGTGCTGCTCATAAAATGCACACTCATGCTCACTCACTACTATAATTACAACAGAAGAGAAAGAGAAAGCATGTTTAAAAGAGAAAGTAAAAGGTTAAGAGAAATACAGACAAAAAGAAAGAGAAAGAGAAAATGACTATTAATAATAAGGTTTCCTTTTAGGTACAGTCAACCATAGCAAGTTGTAATTGTTCTACTCCAAAAAAAAAAAACCTGCACTGGGTCTCTAGGTGATGGGAAAGCCCTGTTTTCAGATCTATGATTTACAGTAAAGAAGAAAAATTCCTAACACATAAATCTTTACACCCACCACTATTAGTGGTCAGTCACAATTACATATACATATATATGATTTCTTTAACAGTCAACAAAACAGTTTTTATACATATATTATTTCATATTATTCATTTGATAGCATGATTCAGCGGAGTAGAGCAAGGGTGTCATGTGACCATCGGGAGATAACCGCTAACACTGGTCACATGACTGTCTGGAAGTATCCTCTGCTGCTAAGCCAAGCTTCCCAGCAACTCACAAGCTGAAACAGAAAGTGTGGGGCAGACTGTGGCAAACAACTGCTGTATTTCAAGTTCATTTCTGCTATAATACACCTGGGAAATTGGCTGGCTTTACTGTGGGCAATAGAAATTATTCAAATTGTTAAAATGTTACAAAGTGGAGAAAGAAATAATTGAAATTCATTGAAAAAAGAAATCATTGAAAAAATCATTTTCATTACATTTTCAATTGTCTTTTTAGTCAAAACTGCTCTAAATTTAAACACTAATTTGTCTAAAAGGTTTGACTCACAATTGTTTTGGCTTGATAAAACCATCTGTACTATTTAGCCACAATCAAAAGTGTTAACGTGCCTGCCATTTATCAGCCTGATAAGTCTCAATGTTTCCCAGAAGTTTTTAAGTAAATCACAAAATATTATCTAATGCAGGGGTCTCAAACTCAAATTACCTGGGGGCCACTAACCAGTGTTTTCGATGAGGGGCCAGATTAAAGAATTGCAACAAAAAGCAGCGGGAAAATGGAAAATCAACTATTTATATAATAACTATGTACACATATTGTAATTCAAATACATTTTGTACATTGTAATTCAAATACACTCAGTGTTTGCTCAGTGCTTGCTACCAGAAACTTGACAGTGCTTCTTCTGACACAAATGAGCCACATTTGCTTTAAGTGAGTTTGCAGTGGACACTCTGATAATGGACTGGAGATGGGCATCGGTCAGTCTGGATCATTGCTTGGATTTATTAAATTTTACAGTTGAGAAGAGTTTTTCACACACATATGTACTTTTTTTAAATGTCAACTTTTCTTTTATTTTTTGACAGTTTCGAAAGTGACATTTTTGCTAACAAAATGTTTTTGCTTGGGAATGGTGAGCGCATGCGTAGCGTAGAGTCACATCCACTTTACCTTCTGTACCTGCTATTCCCCTTCCTGCCACTGGTGGCGCTCGGAGTTCTTCTCCAGAGTTCTGATTACAACTTTCTGTTTATCTCTCTATCTCGCTGTTCGGTTGGGTTGGCTGTTTGCATCTGATCTTCGGTAATGCGCTCTCCTCTCTTCTGTTCTATGGATTACCTCTCTGGAGAGTTCGGTTTCCCTGAGTGTCAGCGATCACCTTCATCGCGGCGTTACACCAGAAGTACGTTTACTGGGGTTTGGGCGCTGTTTTCAATAAACCAGTTGTAGAATGTTGTGCTGTAACATGGGCACTATGCTTAAGGTATGCGTTGCGGGAGGATGAATAAAGGTGTGACACACAAGAGATGTACGATACATGTGGAAAAGAGTAAAGCGATTCAGAGTTCCTATTACTACACGAGTCTGTGTCTTTCATTAGCACCAGAGACACATCTACACCAGTGACTGTTACACTGTTCATCCACTTTGACTTAGTTTCTGAGTACAACCCGTTACACGTAGAGACGTGCAGCTTACGAGTGGGTTGGGCTTACGCAGCAGACGCTAATCACCAGGCAACACATTACAAATTAAGATAAAATATAAAAATTAATATAATAATATATAAATAATTAAACCAAATTGCAAGCCAGATTATTATTATTATTATTTTTAATGCTTATTTTGTTAACCCTTGAGGGGCTCTGAGAATATGAGATGAAAATAACACCTACACACATCAGATATTAAATGACACCTTCAATTTAGATGTCAGACTTTAAAAATATGGATCCATGGCCACAAAGAGCTACAGTTTTAGTTGTTGGCAGGAAGGTGTTGGTGTTTTTTTTGTCATGCCACAGTGTGATCTTTCCTTTGATAAAAGTACAGTATGTACATGTATTGTGTATTTATTGTGTAATTTTTCTTCAAATTAAAAATTATTAAATGCAATGTGGGCAATATTCGAATCCCAATCTGGGTGGAGTTTTCATGTTCTCCCTGTGGCCATGTGGGTTTCCTCCGGGTTCTCAGATTTCCTCCCACAGTCCAAAAACATGGATCAAGGTCAATTGAATTCTACAAATTGCCCCATATAGTGTGTTTGAGTGTGTGTGTGAGAAAATGTTCTCCCCTGGATGGGCATGGGGAAGCCTCCTGCGACCCTGGTAGCCCCTGGTGCTGAGCATACAACAATGCAGGATAATGCAGAAGATAATGGATGGATGGATGGAAAACAATACGTTAAAACAGTTTCCTAGGATGTTAATAAAATTACTTTACACCAAGTGAATAAATAAGAACTTTGTTTAAATTTAATGAAACCCCAGACATTGAGTCAGTGTGAACATTGGAAGCGGTGTCTCTGGATTGGCAGACCAGATTGGTGGTCCTCCATTTCAAAAAGGGGTCTGGAGGGTGTGTTCCAACTATAGGGGATTACACTTCTCAGTCTCCCTGGCAAGGTCTATGCAGGGGTACTGGAGAAGGTCTGGCTTGGGTTAAGGAGGAACAATCCAGCCTGGTGGTAGCCTATATTTCAAAATAATACTTTCTTTCTGCAATTAAAACATTTGCAAATACAGCCGCAGAGTTTGCTAAAGCAGTTGGTATATCATTACTGAACTTGGTTCCCTTTTTTCTGTTGAACAATTATTTTAAGGCCATTTGTTACCAAACATAAATTAATTCTGTGGCAAATGGCTCTTTGCTGTTTGTGCTGAGCATACAACTCGTACATACCACTATCAGGTCACAGTATGCAATTATTTAGCCTTGGGTTGGGTAAATTCAAATAGAATGAGAGCTATTTTACTGAGCCTTGCCTTTGATTTCACGAACTGCAGAAATGAAAGAAAACATCTAACGGATGAGAAATGATGTTAATAAGTTTATAAAAAGCTAACATTGCCAGACTTCAAACTATTGTTTACATTGTATCATTAGTATAAATAATATACATATATAGAGCCTCTCTCTCTCTCTCTCTCTCTCTCTCTCTCTCTCTCTCTCTCTCTATATATATATATATACATATACTTTTTATTTATTTATTTATTTTTTCCCTATTTTTGCAAGCACATCCTCATTATGCACTTTGTGTAGACCCCTCCCACCTGTGGTAAGTCTGCATGCTTGATTGGTTAACACTTACTGAAACCTGTATGCAGATTTTGTAGGAGGTTGGGGCTTTTGGGGTTGCTGTATCAGTTACTGTAATATGTTTTGTACAATTTTAGCATTTTTTTCGGTTTGGTATTTGTGTTTTATTCTAGGGAAAGTCTTTAAGCGGAATCCCACCCTGCATGTACTCTTCATTCGTAATACTTATTCATACATTCTCAGAAACCAATATAAATATATATATATATATATATATATGTATATATATATATATATATATATATATATATATATATATATATATATATATATATATTTTCGTACCTTTGATATTAGAGTTCACCACATTAAAAGAATTAATAATATTTTGTATTCAGGTAAAACTAGCACTTTGTACTAAAACATATTCAGCCCTATATCAGTGGCCAATCTTACAAGTTCTATGTAAGTAATGTCATTAAAAGCTCTGTGGACAGAAAACAAGGCCAAAATTTACCTTGATCCATGTTTTTGGACTGTGGGAGGAAACCGGAGAACCCGGAGGAAACCCACGTGGACAATATGGAAACTTTGCCCAGATTGGGATTTCGAACTGGGAATCCCTAGTCCTGAGAGGCAAACGTGCTAACTAATAAGCCACCCTGCCGCCCAAAAAATAAATAAAATAATAAATGAACACAGTGGAATTATTAAAAATGACTTGAGTTTACACAATCGATCAAGTATTTTTACTCTGTAACAGAATTGCCTTTCTGCAGTCCTATGAACTTCCTTTTGTTTTGGGAATCTCTGTTGTTACATATGGAAAAAAATTCTTAGCATTAATATGACAAATTATTTTGCTCTTACTTTAATTTCAAACCTGTTCGTTACCCTTAGAATGCTATCAATACAGTGAAGCATGGTGTTGGAAGTATGGTGTGGAATAATAATTGGTGAAATGGTAAGTGAAATGGTAATTTCAAATATCAATCAAATCTAAATACAGGGTAATGCTACAAAAAGGTCAAGTCAGCAGTATGTATTTAACAAGTGACAAAAGTTGGATTTTCTCAGGGAAACACCAAGAATTCTTATACTTTACTCAGGTGAAACAGTATCACTGACACATGGTCAGCAACATGCACATTCTGTTGTTGATTTCTGTTGTTTGCCTTATGAAATGTACAAATTTTGTATTTAAATATGTATTAAATATGTAAAACATGTTCATTTGCTTTGCCCTTTTTGGCCGTCGTTGACCTGACAGAGCTTGAGAATTTTCCGCGAATTGGCAAAAGAATCAGGTTTCAAGTGTGTAAACTGAGTAAGATAAGATACAACTTTATTGATTCCCTCGGACAATATATATATATATATATATATATATATATATATATATATATATATATATATATATATATATATATATATATGAACATAATAATAATTATTTGCACATATATTGTTGTGGTGGTCACCCCATCTATTGTCATCCTGTCACCCCCCACCCCCTACCCCCGAAAGAAGTTGTACAGTCTGATGGCATGAGAAATAAAACAGTTTATGGATCTGTTGGTCCTGCATTTAGGAAGAAGCAGTCTAACTCTAAAACAGACTCCTCTGGTTGGTAAGTGTTCTGAAAAGCTGAAAAAAACACAGTTTTGTTTGTTACATCAACCAGTGTATGATATAAAATATCAAGTATATCTATTGTTAAAACATAAACCAAAACCTTTGGAAGTATTCAAATTCATAATTCATTTACTTGAAATGTTGCTATATTTCAATACAGAATGAAGGAAAGCCAAAAAAGGCTAAATTACTTTGCCAGGGGCTACATTTAACTTTATTTTTAGCAATAAGATGACTTAAGCAAACAAGTGGTAATGGAAGGCTGTAGTAATTACCCAGACTGCTGATTGAGTTAATGACTCTTTCTGAATAACAGTACTCTCGTGTATAAGACTGAAAATACACTGAGCAAAAACACATTCCACAGACCCCATCAGCTGCTCTGGTTTTCTGGGGTTTTAGATTTGCTTTAAAAGCACAGTCACAGTCTTTTTTAGGCGACCTAAGCTGCCCTTTTGATTGAAAAAGACACATCACATTGGAAGACACACAGTACTGAATGAGAGTCACAAAGCTTGCCAGATTTTACCTTGGTATGCAATAAATGGAAACAATGTGTTTTAACTTTAAGTCTTTTCAAGGTTAAATAAAGAACTTTTTTTAATGAAGCACTAGATTTAGTTAAATGTGTATTCAGGTTTTATTTTTTTTAATCTATAGTTCTATGCTATTTTCTTAGTTTAAAGTGGTTATTACAGAAAAATAAAACATCTATAGGTTATTATGAAGTGAGAGTTTTAATGTGCAAAACTTATAAACCAGTGTTCACTCAGTTTGTCTAATAACTTAGTTGTCAGTTGTACTGATTGTATGATTTGCTGTGAAATTAAATAAACATAGAATTATGTTTGGGGTTTTTTGAAACCAAAATGGTGCTTATTATAACTTTTAGAACATAAATCCACCATATGACAATTTGACTATTATGTTAATACTGTTTCAAAGACATTGTATAACTAATTCAGGATTTGCCTGAATGTGTTTAAATTACATGCCATCAGTCCTAATTGCTTTACTTGGACTTCATGCCATGAGTCCATCTTCCATCAATTACACTGAACACTGAGCTGCACCTTTATTTCTGCTTTATAATCAACACATAGTAACCATCACAGCTGAAACTGATTTGGAAAGCTACATTACAAAGCATAGCAATGAAACAACACTGATCCAGAGTTAGCTGGTTTAGTCCAACATGTGTTGGCTAATTACTTAAGCTCAGAAAGAGTAACCTTCCCAAAAGCAGTCTCACATCGCCACACATTAATAATGCAGAGCACTGTTATTTAAGGCCTGGATAAAATCAGGGCACTGAATCAAATCTTGGATGTACTTTTCCTGCCTCCATCCTAACCATCATTTTTCTTTTTCCTTCAATTTCATTGTCGCGTATAAAAAATAAAAATGGAAAAATGTAAATGTAGTTGTTTATTCCTGATAGAGTTAATGCTCATTATACAAAATTTGTGGAAAAATCATGGCACACACACAGTCTAAAGCAATTTGTGAACAATTTAGTGTTTCTTGTTTACTTACAAGACTAATTTCTAAATTACCAGTTCCGATTTTTTGCCCAGATTTGATTTAACAATTGAGTATATTTAGCTGTACTGTGAAAGCATCTGTTTGCTAAAACAGCATGCATGCCCACATTCACATATTTAGCACCAAGTGTGTTACCTTCAATAAAAGAGGATCAAGCAGATCACATTTGTTCGAAACATTGGTAATAAATATTATCAGGTTACACAAATATCTGGGTGTGTACACAGACAATAAACTGGACTGGACTAAAAACACAGAAACCCTCTACAAGTCGTCTCAACTTTATGAGAAACATCTGCAGGACTATGCACAAGAGCTTTTATGAATCTGTGGTGGCGAGTGGCATCCTTTATGCTGTTGCATGATGGGGCAGCAGGTTGAAAATGGCACACCGAACAACCTGATCCTTAAGGCCGGTGATGCCACTTTACTTTTTACTTCATTCTGTATTATTTTGTATTTTTAGTTAAATGTTAAATTTATTTTCTTTTTATTGGTAATCTTTACTCTAGAATATATATATATATATATATATATATATATATATATATATATATATATATATATATATATATATATATATATATATATATATACACATATATATATATATACAGTATATATATATATATATATATATATATATATATATATATATATATATATATATATATATATATATATAAGGGCAGCACGGTGGCTTAGTGGTCAGCACATTCACCTCTCAGCACTAGGGATTCCCGGTTCGAATCCCCATCTGGGTGGAGTTTCCATGTTCTCCCCGTGTCTGCGTGTGTTTCCTCTGGGTTCTCCGGTTTCCTCCCACAGTACAAAAACATGGATCAAGTCAATTGAGTTCTCCAAATTGCCCCATATAGAGTGTGTATGTGTGAGTGAGTGTGTGCCCAGCGATAGATTGGTGCCCTGTCCTGGGTGTATCTGCCCAGCACCCGAAACGTTCTCCCCTGGATGGGCATGGGGAACCCCCCCGCAAGCCTAATATAGGATAAAGCGGAAGATAATGTGTATATAACAACAAATGGAGCATCTGCAAAAACTGCAATTTCCCCCTTTGGAATCAAAAAGTATTCTGATTGTGATTGTGATTCTGAAGAAGGAGAAAAAAAACTGCAGCAGCTGCACTGTGACGTTTTTGTGAGTTTGTGTTGTTGAGTGTTGGCATTTAAAAACAAAGTGTACGTGCAGAAATTCCAGGCTGTTCCTATTTCACATCCACCTCTTTACGCTTTCATTAAATTTAACCGTTAGGTATTAATAAATGGAATTAAACCATTTAGCCCCAATCACCTGCATTCCTGACCTCATATAATAAAATATTTTCCCTTTAGGATGAACTGTTTTGTGAGTTGCGGGGCAGAATTTACATATGCTCATCTCACTATAAAGCAAAATAGTTTGTTTATTACTTATCAACAGATTTATTTGTTCAGAAAAAAAGTAAGTTCACAAACATTTTTTGCCATAGAGGGTAAATCTAGTTCTCCGATAATTAAATTACTGGTTGTTGAAATTCACTACTTTACTTGCAATCAAATAATCAGGTCATTTTAAAAAAAGAATTACAAGAATATTATGCTTGGGTTATTTCAAAAGAGAATACTGTGTCTGGTTATTGTTAATTTGAAGGTCTTGTGATATCTGGAGGCCTAACAAAAACTAATGACATGGCTCCCAGGTGGGGAAGCAATAAGACTTTTGTTTTTGTACTGTAATGTTGTTCATTCGATTCCAAAACTATTCATGACTAAGAGTCAAAGTATTAACAAATAGATGGCTTTTGTAAAGAAGCAAGATGTTTTTTGGTCACTTTCCAATTCCCTTTGTATGTAATTTGTGTGAAAATGTTTTTCCTTAAATGAATTTAAGTTACTTTGTCCCACTTGTACAACCTGTCTGAAAATGAGAACTGCTGTGGGATGAACTAAAAACACGCTTTTAAGTGATGCATGAAAAGACGGACAACAAACAACTTTTCAGGCCCATGAAATGAAAGATGGGCTCAAGTGCTTAACTGCATGTTCCTGGGCAGATACACCCGCTGGGCAGATACACCCAGGACAGGGCGCCAATCTATCGCTGGGCACACACTCACACCCACAGACACACACACAAACAGACTCTATATGGGGCAATTTGGAGAACTCAATTGACTTGATCCATGTTTTTGGACTGTGGGAGGAAACCGGAGAACCCAGAGGAAACCCACACGGACACAGGGAGAACATGGAAACTCCATCCAGATGGGGATTCGAACCGGGAATCCCCAGTGCTGAGAGGCGAACGTGCTAACCACTAAACCACGTGCCGCCCGTTCCTGAACCACTTTTTAGAATTTGCTGCCTCGCCAGTTTTCTCTAGCTTGTTCTCCAAAAGTTTTTTCTTATGCCCTTTTAGCTTCTTCACAGATACACAAACAATTAAAAGCACTTGGCTCCACCTCCTGTTTCCAGAATGGCATCTGATTAATCTCCACACTGCCACACAGATTTTATACTGTTTATTTATATTTGCTATAATTGCTATTGGGGGGCGGCACGGTAGCTTAGTGGTTAGCACGTTCACCTCTCAGCACTAGGGATTACTGGTTTTAATCCCAATCTGGGTGTTGGGAATCCATGTTCTCCCCGTGTCCGTGTGGGTTTCCTCCGATTTCCTCCCACAGTCCAAAAACATGGATGAAGTCAATTGAATTCTCCAAATTGCCCCATATAGAGTGTATCTGTGTGAGTGAGTGTGTGCCCAGCAATAGATTGGCGCACTGTCCTGGGTGTATCTGCCCAGCGCCCAAGACTTTCTCCCCTAGATGGGCATGGAGAACCCCTCCGCGACCCTAATAGAGGATAAAAGCAGAAGAGAATGAATGAATGAATAATTGCTATTGGTTTTAAAAGCAAAATCTTTGTTAGAGTTAGCATTTTGCAAATAGGTCAGTGTCTGTATAATGTAACTATATAAATACTGTGTGACAGTGGGTGCCATCCTCAACAAAGTTCTGCTATCTTTGGTGCATTTGCATTAAGTCATTTAGCAGACACTTTTATACAATGCGACCTACAATTATCCCAAATTGGTTGGGGTCAAATCTCAAATTCAGCCCCCTCAGTTTTCCTGAACAATGAGGGTTAAGTGTCTTGCTCAAGGAGCCCTAATGGATACATCTGTGTGGCTGTGATTTGAATCCAGAACCTTCAAATTGCTAACCCAACACCCTAACCACTGAGTCACCACACTGGTTGAGCCATCCACCTCATTGGTGAATTATCTATGTGGGTTACTGCTGGGTTCTTTGATTTTTGCCACTTTTTCAAAATGCTAGTGGTTGAATTGACCATAATAATCGGCTCCATATGTGTCATATGTCCATATATGGGTATGTTATCGCCTGTATTGTTTTTTTATTCAGTGGGCACCTGCAGATGAATAAAAATAAGAGGATTATCAGGAGGTTATTTCACTGGAAAATTTAAAAACACAAAAGTAATTGCACTTTTAGAAGGTTCTTTAGTGAAATGCCAAATTTAAACAAAATGATTTGTTAAGTAAAAAGAGCAATGAATATTTTACTGCAAGCTATTGTTGCAGGAGTGCGATGGTGCTGTGGAAGAAGGCGGAGCCATCAGTAATGGACTTTGATTATAATTAATTAATGCACCTGGAGTGGCTCCACCTAATGAACATGTGCGCACTTTAAAACCGGGAACAGCGCATGCCGTGGGGAGGAAAATCTGCCATCAGGCTGCAGGATACGACAGCATGGCTAATTCATTGCAAACATATATATGTGTATAGAATGTAATTTTGCATAATGTCCAACATCTATCTAACATATACAAATCAAAAATACACTCCCATAATAATTTCACTTCTTTAAATCAAAGATCAGACTAAAAGATATGTTTACTGTAAAAGCATTGAACAAAAAACAGAAACCATAAAAAAGGTTAACTGTAGTATTGATCCACAGCACACATCTAATTAGTTTTTCTTTTGTCATCTGGTTTGTGTTTCAGCTCAGTTGAATTTTCCTTGCAGTTAGAGTTAAATGATGTTTAATATTTTTTATGTTAAGGTTATAGGACTTTTTAAAAGGTTTTAAATTGTTGTAATCCCGATGTGCTCGGCTTTGATCGGTTAAGCTCATCATGCTCAGTGACTCATCAGAGCCACTTTGCATTGAGATACCTCAGACCTGTGATGATTTCACCACCTTGCAACAGACAAGCGGTAGTAAATTCTGCACACTGATCTTGGAACTGCAAACAAAACATTTGATGACTGTGCAATGAGTCATAGAGGAACATCAGTTGAGGGGAGGGGGGGTGCTTGCTGAAGGGAAGGTTGCAGTCATACCTCTGCCAGGCACAAGAATATGCTAATGTATTGCTTTATACAAAATAATAGGATAAATGAACAACATCTAACAAATATGTAATTATCCTGCAATTAAACTGAAACAGTAATATCTGGAATGTTAAGAAATGTATTTATAACTAAACTGCACACTATTAAAAGAATGGATGGAACTATAAGAATAACTATAATTATATTATAACTATAATTATCTATAAATGGCTTATTAATGGTGAAATTTAACTTTGCCTTCCTTGATTGGGATTGATGGCGTGCATGAAAAACCAAACAAGCTAATTTTGTGTCAGGTAACTGCAAGGAATTTTTGATTACACTAGCACTGCTTAGCAAATTTTATTTTAAAACTCTAAACAGGATTTCTATTCTTGTTAACCACCTGCCACATCTTTTTTTTTCTTTATGTGAAATCATACAACTTAAGTTAAGGTGTGAACCGCATTTGCCTCTCAGTGCTAGGGATTCAGGTTTGAATCCCAATCTGGGTGGAGTTTCCATGTTCTCCCTGTGTACGTATGGGTTTCTCCCGGGTTTATGGTTTCCTCCCACAGTCCACAAACATGAAGTTAAGGTAGATTGCTCTTTCACCTCATATAGTGTGTGTTTGTGTGTGTGTCTTTGTGCCCAGTGATAGATTGGCACCCTGTCCTGTATATCTGTTCAGTGTAACTCCTTAGCACCTGAAATGTTCTCCCCTGGAAGGGCATGGGAAATCCCCCGCAATCCTTTTAGGGGATTAAGCAGAAGATAATGAATTAACAAAGAATGATTGATTGTGTGCAAGAATTGAAATTGAAAGCCCCGATACAGTTTAATCTGCTCCTTGAGCTGGTCATAAACAGTGACATGTTAGAAACAATGATGATAGTGTGTGTGTGTGTGTGTGTGTGTGTGTGTGTGTGTGTGTGTGTGTGTGTGTGTGTGTGTGTGTGTGTTCGTATACAGTTACAGCAAAACTTTAAGTATACAAATCAACTACGAATATGATGAATATGATGAATGTACAGCTGCATCATGACAATAACACTAACAGCATGTAAAAAAAAGTGAAGATCTCTGAAAAATTCAGAAAAGCAAAGAAAAAGACTTGGTGCATGGTTTTATTTTTTCAGATGCAAACAAATGTCAACTACATTTACATTAACATTTAGTCATTTAGCAGACACTTTTATCCAAAGAGCGACTTACAAATGTCACAAGTCAGTAGTTATGAAGAAAACCAACTACACTGTAAAACCTGATTGTTTTTTGATGATGGACCTCTCCCCCCCCCCTTTTTTTTTTCTACAACAGTTATTTGTTAAAAAAAATGCGTCTTCAGTAGTTTCTTAAAACTGCTAAGTGATTCTGCCTTACGGACAGAGTTGGGAAGATCGTTCCACCATTTTGCAGTGGTGAACGCCACGGAGTGAGAATCAGCTCCTCTGTGAGGTGGAATCGCCAGGCGGCAATCATCACTGGAGCAAAGTGAACGAGTCGGAGTGTATTTTGAAAAGATAGAGTGAAGGTAAAAGGGGGCAGATCCAGAAATGGTCCTGTAGGCCAGAGTCAGTGACTTGTACTGAATGCAGCAGCTACAGGGAGCCAATGGAGAGTAATGAGTAGTGGAGTCACATGAGTTCGCTTGGGCTGGTTAAACACAAGTCGGGCTGCAGAGTTTTGAATCAGTTGTAGAGGTCTGATTGTGGAAGCTGGGACACCGGCAAGTAGCACATTACAATAATCAAGCCGGGATAGGATGAGGGCTTGAACTAACAAGTTGGGTAGCATGTTCAGTCAAGAAAGGTCTGATCTTCCTTATATTGTAAAGAAGGAACCTGCAGGAATGGGCGTTTTTGATAACATGATCAGAGAGTTTAAGGTGGGAGTCTATTGTGAAACCAAGTTTACGGACCGAATCGGTTGGGGAGATTGTGGAGCCGTAAACTAAAACGACAAATCCGACAAACGACTGAAAGTATGTGGTCAGCCAATTAAATACTAGAGTACAAGGCCGAATGAATTAAGCAGAAATACACAACATATGCCATACTGTCAAATGTCATTATATAGCAAAACAAAAAACAAAAAAAAAACAATAAATATAAAGGTGCAGTAAGAACCACACTGCTCAGAAGAGACAAAAAACAAGGGGTCAATTCAGCAGATCTAGTTCTGGCTTGGCTACTTTTAAGAGATAATCCCTTAATCCTTTAATTTCCACAGGATGTTTGTCTTTACAAGAAATGATAAAATGATCAATAAGTATTACAAGGCATAAAGTATTTGCCTAGATATCCTACACAAATCTTGAAAACTTGTTAGAAGATCTTGGTCTTTAACATCAGTTTTTCTTGCTTATAATTTTAGCTTTCATTTAAAAATAAAGCTGCCCTGTATTATAAAAAGTACTTTCTTTCATTTGTTTCCTATTCCGGGTGGCACGGTGGCTTATTTGTTAGCACGTTGGCCTCTCAGCACTAAGGATTTCTGGTTCGAATCCCAATCTGGGTGTAGTTCCATGTTCTCCCCGTGTCCGCGTGGGTTTCCTCCGGGTTCTTCGGTTTCCTCCCACAGTCCAAAAACATTGATCAAGTCAATTGAGAACTCCAAATTGCCCCATATAGAGTGTGTATGTGTGAGTGAGTGTGTGCCCTAGCGATAGATTGGTGCCCTGTCCTGGGTGTATCTGCCCAGCACCCGAAACGTTCTCCCCTGGATGGGCATGTGGAACCCTACCGCTACCCTAATAGAGGATAAAGCGGAAGATAATGGATGGATGGATGTTTTCTATTCCTTATTTACTACGCTGTGCAATTTTTCTTTTGTAAAGACAACAGCTTTGAAGCTCAAGGTCTTTGCCTCTTGCTTAATAAAACTGGAGGATACTTGGCAATGCTTACAAGGTAATAATTATAATAATACATCCCGATGATTTAATTTGTGCATATTTCGTGCATTATTGTAAATAAATCATAGGAAAGTGGTGTTCTTAGGCATGACATGAAGCAAAGTAAGTAATTCACAATAGTGCACAACCTCGAGTATCTTATTGTTTTGATAAATTGGTTAAGACTATTAAAAGACTATTATATATTAAAAAACGTTTGTACATAAACGCATTTATTAACAGCAAAATTGTTAATAAACTGGTCTTCTGCGACATCAAAATCAGGAAAACTGCTGTGAGGTTGAAGAGCATCACTGTGCATCTCGCTGCATTATAGTACTTAATATACTAACTAATTTAAATATTGCACAGGCTTTAATAACCCAGTGCCATGATAAAGGTATATTTTTTCAGATTTTCAACATTGCTGTTCATTCCTAACCCTAAATTGTTTCAGATTAATACCACAGTCTAATAAAATAATAACCTTAGCAAATGCCATACACAGATTTAAAATTATATTTAATACACAAATCAAATTTGTTGATTGCAATACTTTGATGCACTCATACTTCAATCCTCCAATTCCTGAAGTAAACAATTAAATTTTAATCATGCCATTTAAACACTTCCTAAATCTACAATTTACAAATGCTTCCTTAATTTACAAATTACAAACACTTTCTTAATTTGTATTAATGGCATTTTGAATGTGCATATTTTGTTCTGCTGCACTAAGCATTAAGAGATTAAAGAGGAGTGTAAGAATATATAACAAACTTTAGAGCTCTTAATAATAAAATAATATTAAAAAAACTGCAAAAATAAAATATTTGTATCATTTAAAGAAAATAACCCTTTTAATGAAAATAACATGGTGTTGCTTTAAAAATGTAGATATATATATATATATATATATATATATACAAGCAATACAATTAATCTTACTAAAATATATACATAATAGCACTAAGTTTGATTAAAAGCTGCAACAAATATATGTGATTTGTTTCTTTTTTTGAGGTCACAGCAAATGAACTGACACATACTGGAGATGTAGGAGTCATAGCTGTCTGGGCTGTACCTTCTGTGTCCTCCCAGGGGAGGTCAAAACTGCATCAGCACCAGATGGACGCAACGAAATAAGCAGCAGAGTACATTTTGCAAGCAAGGATGGTGGTCTGTCTCTCTCTCTTTCTCTCTTACTTTCTCTCTCTCGCCCAGGGGTCTTAGCTTAGTCTGTCTGGGGCAAGACACACAAATCACAGACTGACTGGCAGGAGGCCAGACCATTACTATAATTATGTAGCACTCCAAAAGGGAGAGAGTGAGAGCAACCATCAGTCACCTGTGTTTGATACTGACTGGGTGGAAGGCACTTTTGGATATTAGAACATTAAAACCTCCTATTCTTCGTGCTGTCACTGTAAGATCTTACGGTAATCCAGCACCAGAAAACGATTCATTAAACAAAGCTGGGGCTAGACCAGGGCTGTCTTTAGTTCAGCTCTAATACCAAGTCCAATCAAATATGTTTAGGACAAGTGCACACTTAAATATATTTGAGTTTCTAAAGTTAATCCAATTAAGCGTAAATGCTTTTATTGCTTTTATGTATATATACAGAATATAGAAGTGCAAAGTTCAGACATTCTTGATTGCATAGTCAATCTTGTTTGTTTGAATCAGAGAGCAGGAACAGCCACGGTGTCTCTCAAGAGTAACAGCGGCAACTTGAACCCAATGTTCAAACTGCTAAATTTTAGATACATTTTTTTGTAAAAAAATAAATAAATAAAAAATCTCGGGGTAATATTTAATGACAAGTTAAAATTTGATTGTTAGCTCAGTCATGAGAAATCGGTTTTTATCATTTGAGAGTTTATCAAAGGTTTCTGGCGGCTATTAGAATTGATTTTAAACTCCTTTCATTTGTTTTTAAGCTTGAATCATTTAGTACCAATATCTCACAGAGCTTATACATATCCACAATCTCACCAAGACTCTGAGATTGGCCAATCAGCTGCTTCTACTCACCCTCAAAACGAGACTAAAAATTAAAGGTGACTGAGCATTTGCGGCAGCTGCCCCTTGGCTCTGAAATAACCTGCCATGGCATATTTGTTCTGCTGGATCACTTTTTAAGTCTTGTTTAAAAAAATGTTTTTTTTTTCTCTGGCTTTTAAACAAGTTTAATGTGGAGACATAGCAATATTTTAATTGAAATTTGTAAATTTCCATTTCATTTGATTCAAATTTTTTTTATTGTATTGTGTATTAGCCATAGCAATATGGATTATGGATTATTTATTGATTGTAGTTATTTTCTTCTATGTGTGTTTAATTTGTAAAGCACTTTGGCCAACTTTGGTTGCATTTAAATAATGAAGGTTGAGTTGCGATCGTCCATATGAATTTGTCTTGTTTGGTTGTGCGTGAATGTTTTCTCTTTGCTTGTGTATTAAAAGATATTTTACATCACCTTTAGCTCTCTTTTTGGACTTTGTTCGGATGCCGCACAGAGGGCAGGTATGATATGACAGATATGCTATGTTGTATATAAGAAAACATTCACATTACATATACATCAGCATTAAATTATTGTATATGGTACATAGCTGGGTTGTGACATGGAGGAGAAAAAAGATTTCTGGAGTGAGCTGGATGAATTTTTGGTAAAGGAGAGTGTTTTTTTATTTGATGTTGATTCAATGGGCATGTTGCTTGAAGGCAATATACATTATTAAGAGGTGTTAAAAATGGAGGAAGGTGTACACAGGTATACATACATTCTGTTCAGAGGACAAATCCTGAAAGCACTTGGAGAGTATAAGTTGGTGGAGCGAGTGTAGAAAACAATATCAGATGGTGGTTTGTAGGATGTCTTTGGTGATGCATGAGTGGAGGACAGTCAGGGACCAGATGCTGGAGATTAAGAAAGAGATTAAGACAACTGTGTATCCATCCATCCATCCATTATCATCCGCTTTATCCTATATTAGGGTCGGGGGGGGGGGGGGGGGGTGCCCATCCAGGGAAGAAAGTTTCGGGCACTGGGCAGATACACCCAGGACAGGGCGCCAATCTATCACTGGGTAAACACTCACTCATACAGACACGCACACATACACACTCTATGGGGCAATTTGAAAAACTAAAAGTGATGAAGGACGATAGTCATTCAGGGCAAACAGAAAAATTCCTAACCCTAACCAACCATAATAGAAACAGTCAGAAACAAAGATAATAATAATAGAAAATTATATAATAACACTTTTTCTATGCTAGTCACCTTTCTCACACTTTTTTTTACAGCTTTTATTGGGCTGCAGAACTGTGTGCCATGCTGATTCTCTCTAACGTTGGATAGTTTATGCCATGTATCCAGGTGGTGTCTCCAATTCATCCTACATCATTAACATCATTAAACCATGCTTTATATGTTTCACACTGTATGTTTAAACCGCATATCCAGATATTAAATACTAAAATGCATGAACAATTATTTCATAATCTCCTCACAGACACGCCCTTTGAAGTGAATGGAATGTTCAGTTCTATTTCCACTCATGCATGCCAATATGGGCAAGTCTGTTACTCCGTGTACCTGGTTAAAACCACACAAACAGGCTGAGCAACAACAGGGACCTGTCGGTTTGGCAAATAGTCTTATTCTTCTGTTTGACGGGGAAAAAAACATGCCATCCTTGGGAGTGTTCCTTTTCTGAAAGCAGGTGCACTGTTAGAGATTCCATCCACGTGACAGCTTAACCTTAACTGTCTCCTGTCAACTCTGGCCTCTGAGAAGACCTTCCCTCCTCTTACAGCTTTCCTGAACAAACGTTGACAGCTGATCTGTTAATGACAGGATTCTACACTCTTCACAAAGGAACACTACATGTTTCCAGTTGTTTTATGAGCTCAATGTGTTCCCAACTGTGCATAGGAAATCAAACTACAGCCAAAGCAACCACCAAAACACTTACTGATGGATAAGCTTTGTATAGAATGGAATTATGGTATGAATGGTATGTTTGCTGCTGCAGACTACGAGGAAATGGATTGTCACTAGGATTTAATTGTATTCATTGTTGTCTTTTTGTGTTACCAGTAGTTATAACTGGAAATATTTTATTGAAGGGTTGAGTTGGGACTTGAAAATAATACTTCTGCAGAACTTGAATATTAAGATACTAATATTCCAAATTGTAACCAGAACTTGTATGCCACATAATACCATGTGTACAATACACAAACATTTACTACAGAACCGTTATTGAATGAACTTTAATAGTTTGCACATGCTAATGCCAATGCTATTATATGTTTTTAAATATTTAGCCAGTCGGCACAGTGGCTTAGTGGTTAGCACGTTCGCCTCTCAGCACTAGGGATTCCCGGTTCGAATCCCCATCTGGGTGGAGTTTCCATGTTCTCCCCGTGTTTGCGTGGGTTTCCTCCGGGTTCTCTGGTTTCGTCCCACAGTCCAAAAACATGGATCAAGTCAATTGAATTCTCCAAATTGCCCCATATAGAGTGTGTCTGTGTGAGTGAGTGTGTGCCCAGCGATGGATTGGCGCCCTGTCCTGGGTCTATCTGCCCAGCGCCCGAGACGTTCTCCCCTGGATGGGCATGGGGAACCCCACCGCGACCCTAATATAGGATAAAGCGGGAAGATAATGAATGAATGAAAAAAGGAATAAAACCCTTATTGATGAAGAGCAAAGTCAACAAATAATGACCAGAAAGATTCAAGCTATGGTTATGGATGAATATTTGGCCATAATTTAATGTGAAACTCCAATGTCTGATGCAAAGCCTTGACTCAACCGGCACGGTGGCTTAGTGGTTAGCCCGTTCGCCTCTCAGCACTAGGGATTCCCTGTTCGAATCCCCCTCTGGGTGGAGTTTCCATGTTCTCCCCGTGTCTGCATGGGTTTCCTCCGGGATCTCCGGTTTCCTCCCACAGTCCAAAAACATGGATCAAGTCAATTGAGTTCTCAAAAAAATTGCCCCATATAGAATGTGTATGCATGCGTGTCTGTGTGAGTGAGTGTGTGCCCAGCGATAGATTGGCACCCTGTCCTGGGTGTATCTGCCCAGCGCCCGAAACATTCTTCCCTGGATGGGCATGGGGAACCCCACCGCGACCCTAATATAAGATAAAGGGGAAGATAATGAATGAATGAAAAAAGGAATAAAACCCTTATTGAAGTTAACAAAGTCAACAAATAATGACCAGAAAGATTCAAGATATGGTTATGGTGATATACATTTATGGTGAGTAGGAAAGTATCACAGAATTTATAATAGGTCAAACCTTAAGACAGATGAACCCACAACATTCAAATTGATAGCCCAACACCCTAACCTCTGAGCTACGAAGCTCACATTTCATGTCACCTTTCCATTTAAATAATGATAGTAAAGCAAGACTAAAAATAATAATCAAATACATAACTGAATCTAGGCGGCACAGTGGCTTAGTGGTTAACATGTTCGCCTCTCAGCACTAGGGAATCCCGGTTCGAATCCCAATTTGGGTGGAGTTTCCATGTTCTCCCCATGTCCGTGTGGGTTTTCTCCAGGTTCTCTGGTTTCCACACATAGTCCAATAACATGGATAAAGGTAAATTGCATGGTGCAAATCTACTCATATAGTGTGTGCTTGTGTGTGTGTGTGTGTGTGTGTGTGTGTGTGTGTGTGTGTGTGTGTGTGTGTGTATGTGTGTGTGTGTGTGTGTGTGTGTGTGTGTGTGTGTGTGTGTGTGTGTGAGTGAGTGAGTGTGTGCCCAGCGATAGTGCCCTTTCCTGGTTGTATCTGCCCAGTGCCTGAAACGTTCTCCCCTGAATGGGCATTGGGAACCCCCTACCCTAGTAGAGGATTAATTGGAAGATAATGTATGGATGGATAACTAAATCTAACTCCATCTAACTAAATATGCTTTGATACTTTTTATGTACATTTATTGACATTTTAGACATTAAAATTTAATTTTAAGCGAAACACTTTAAATTTTAACACTTTTAATTTTGTCGTTAAGTGAATTGATAATACCACATGGGTTTTCTAATTGTTAAATACAGGTCACCTGATCATCACACAATCTGAACATTAGTGTCCTACACTGTTGATGCTGCCCGGCTGCTCAAGTAGGATGAGTCCCCTACTGAGTCTTGGTCCTCACAAGGTTTCTTCCTTAAAATAACAAGGGAGTTTTTTCTTGCCACTGTCACTTGCTCATTGGGAATTTAAAGGCTTATAACACTGGAAAGTTGCTTTGTGACAATGTACTATTGTAAAAAGCGCTCTATAAAAAATTTACTTGATCTTGAACTTGGAGCCAGGTAGAGGCAAATCAGTTTATTCAGAAATAAACATACAGCAAGCACAGGGCAGGCATGCAATTCAACGATCTCACACCCAATTATGTAAATAAGTTTTGTAAATAACTTCAGATTTCCTTCACCACTACAACCATTGCTGTGTATATTCCTCCTGACAGAATAAATATTTTAATAAAATAAATAAGATATTAATGTACATGTTAACTATCCATCCATCCATCTATCCATTATCTTCTGCTTTATCCTATATTAGGATGACGGGGGGGTTCCACATGCCCATTCAGGGGAGAACGTTTCGGGCGCTGGGCAGATACACTCAGGACAGGGCGCCAATCTGTGTGAGTGAGTGTGCTGGGCACACACTCACTCACACAGACACACACACATACTGTACACACTCTATATGGGGCAATTTGGAGAACTCAATTGACATGATCCATGTTTTTGGACTGGAGGAGGAAATCAGAGAACCTGGAGGAAACCCACACGGACAAGGGGAGAACATGGAAACTCCACCCAGATTGGGATTCGAACCAGGAATCCCTATCGCTGAGAGGCGAACATGCTAACCATTAAGCCACCGTGCCGCCCTACGTTAACTAATAGATTTTAATGAGTCATTACTTATAAAGTGTTTTTTCTTTATCTGTTGCTTGTTCATTATTGATTTCATATCTTCCTATTAATGATGCTACATTGATAAATTCATTTCTGATCTGTAGCTACACTTTATATGTTGTGACCACAGTTTACATTTATTTACATTTCTGCTCCAACTTTGCTGTTTCAGGTTATATATAAACATATCTACAAGCACTAAGGTAACATCCAAAAGTGTCAGCTACAGGATATGCAAAACAATAATCTTACTTACGGTAGCGCCCATGGAACAAATTATTGGCAAATATTAAACCTGCTTGTGCATCAAGCTTAAGAAGCATTACTAAAGAACTGTATTGGATTAGAAATATTTGCATATTGTTACTGTGATGAATATAGCCACATTGTTTATGAGTACTTTGTAATGTCACTTGGTGCCCGGAGCAGTGTATACAGCTCCTGGGCAGCAAATGGAGTTAGGTGTATAGCACAAGGGCACTGGGAATCAAACTGTGACCTTCAGGTCACAATACTGGTTCTTTAACCACAAGCCTACAGCTGCCCCGATTGATGTGGCCAAAAAGACAATGTCTTATTGTGTAAATAGTCCCATAAAACCTTGTTGTGTTTTCCTCATCATTTGCTCCCTAAGATGTTGAACAGACAAGGTCAAAGGTTACCTCCTTATCGGACCGTTTTTCTGTTGTTAAACCATGCTGACGTGTGATTGGCTGTCCTGACAGCTGCTGATTGTACAGACTTCTTGTTTTATTCGCCTTTTTCCTCTGACAGTCCATATGTTTCCATTTAAAAATTGTATCTTTTTATCACTAACATTTTACACTAATATTTTAAACTGTTTAGCTACATCTGGGCCAGAATCCAAATTATACTACCAAATTCCAAATGGAAATGTGGGGTTATTGGTTCACTAGTCCATTAGCTCCATCCAAAAATAATGTGGGTCATGCAGTAAGACGATGACAATAATCTCAAAAGTCGTCCTACCAAAAATGGTAAAAGAGGAATGTTTTTGAAGTTTTCTAATAACCAGTTATTGCTGTACAAATGGCACACACTGAGTACTGAAAGCAAAGCTTTACATGCTTTTGCCACTCTGTGTTATAGAACATTGGATTCATTTCGTCAATAAAAAAGTTTCATATTTTTGTGACATTTATTTTATTTGGTTTTCCTTATTGATTTTTAGGACTTGTTTAAAATCTAATGAAGTTTTAGGCCAAATTTCAAGAAGGTTCACAAACTTCTAAGACGCATTTACCATGCCAAAGCTTTAAGAAAGCCCAGGAGCTAATAAAGCTCCTAGTTTGCTTGGGACAAAATTCCATTTGAAGAAATCTTTTGTTTTGCTGCCAAGTATAGCAGAAGAACCCTCAATTAAGCCTCGAAAGTTCCAACTGCTTATCCAGTGGGAAAATGGACACCCAATTTTTGCTTACACACTCAAAAATCACATATAATTGCACTTTAGTTTTCCTTTTTCAAAAACACAGGGATAGCCTGCCATCCAAATCTGCTCACACTGCTGTAAAAACAGCATTTTTCATTTGTTTTAGATGTAGCTGTCAATTTTTGTGCATCTCCTTCTTTGTACCTTCTTTGTATCTTACCTTTGATTCAAAGCATTGTGGGAAACTCTTGGTGGGATTTGAGGAAAACCCTTTTTGGGTGCAGTATTAGTTCCATAGTTAACAAAACATTGATGAACATCAAATACAGGGCAATGCAAAGTCATTTTCTAAAGAAAAAATCCAACCAATCACAAACAATTTCTTTTATGGTTCAAATGGTGTGTAGAAAAGCTGGAAAAGTACAAATAAAAATTATACAAATTGTGTGTGGCTCCTATTTTATTAAATGTAACCATATTAGCTGAAGTAAAGTTTCATGATATAACACAGAATACGAGAATATTACCCCAATTTGGCAAATGTATCACAACATTGGTGCATGGCTGTGATTTAACACTCAAAATTGGGTGTCATGTATAAATTGGAATGTTGATGGCAAGTTTTTTTTTTTCTTATTCGACTTTAAGGTGGCAGTGGTAGGCTCATGGTAAAGGAACCAGCCTTGTGACCTGAAGGTCCCTGGTTTTATTCCCAACAATTGAGCTCCCTGGGTGCCATGTTTAAGGCTGTCCAATGGGCACAAGTGTTCACTTCACTAGTGTGTGTATATGTGTGTTTCACTACACGGATGGGTTAAATGTGGAGTAAAAATTGAGTAAAACGTGTGAAGGCCAAAAAGATCACTTTACTAAAAATGGCATTATTATATTAATCTTTTGAAGAACTTGTTCAATCAAATAAAGGTTGTTATTAAAACTACATAATTATAGAAAAGCCATCCACACTGTTTTGACAATTTAATGTTATTTAGATAATTCACTTACTGACAAAATATTTTACTTATTATTCATAGTATTCTCCTTGCTGCCATCTACTGTATTTCCCTGAATAATTACTCTTTCTGTATTACAGGATGCCCTTTTTAAATTTCATCCAAAAACAACGATCTAGCTGTTTTCTTATGTATTTGCATGTATGTGCTTAATTTGTAATTTTGGAAATTATAAGGCAGGCAGGCTGATATTAAGTAATTATATGTGCAGTGTTTGTCATTAGTAAATAATTAGACAAAGCACAACAAGCATGTCATTAAAAAGAACGCAGACATTCTTTGCACACATATTTTTTTAAAAAAGTAGGTTTTTAGTAGTAAAAAGTAGTTAATAAAGCTATGAACATGTGACCTCCATGCCAAAATGTGACAACAAAGCATTAAAAAATGCCACTGACGATCCCTTTATGTGATGTAATAAAATTCAGTACCATAAGCCTTGAACTGATCTGACAGAAAATTTTAAATCTCTATTTTAAAACCAATGATATTGTCATATAGCCAAATTCAATCATTTACCCGGTGGGGAGAGGGGGGGTTGGATTGGGATGCCTATCCAGAGGTGAAGGTTTCGGGTGAAGGTATCAGGTTCTGGGCAGATACACACAGGACAGGGCACCACTCTATTGCACACTCACTCACACACTATATGAGGCAATTTCAGATATGGCTCTGATGGCAGCACAGCAGCCATCAGCGGAGTTTGATTAGAAGTAATGAATGCACCTAATGTGGCTCCACCTGATGAACTTGTGCAATCTTTATATGCTGTAACATCTCATGACATGGGGAGAAAGATCCATGTAATAACAAGAACTGGGTTTATTCAAACATGATATTTAAATGTTCTTTTAAACATGTAACCACTGAAATTGGTTGATGCTATTGCCAAAAATCCTGCTCCTGTTGTTCTATGGATTTCTTTCTCCACGGCATGAGATGTTACAGTTTACAAAGGCTGCAAAGGTTCATTAGGTGGAGCTGCATCAGGTGGGTTAATTACTTAAATTAGGTGGATTAATTAAAAATTAATTAAAGATGGAAATCGCGAATGGCTCCACCATTCCTCCCCCAGCGCCACTACATTACCATCACACTGGGCAGTTTAGAGCACTTTACCTTGAATCCATGTTGTTGAACTCTGGGAAGAAAACTGGGGAACCCGGTGAAAACGCACACGGACATGCAAAGAACATGCAAAATCCACCTAGTTCGGGATTTGTACTTGGATTCCAGCGATGAGAGGCGAATGTGGTAACCACTAAACCACTGTGCCTTTCCCCCGGGATATCACAAGATTGTATATGCTGGTGAACTCTCAGGATAAATTAATAAAACAGTATAGATATTATGTTAATACATTACCTGATATGTGCTGCTCATTCTGGAAAATGCCAGTATCACAATTTTTTGAAAGTGTTGCTTGGTTTGGTATAGGGAAACCAGAGTTAACATGTATAAGCTCATTTAAGATATCTAAACATAGAAATAATGATGATGTATTTAAAAGATAACTAGTTAAAGTTTTTGTACCCATTACCCAAGCAGGGTGAAAGTTGAAACCTCATAAAACAGTACAGCAAACTAAAAAGTCATTAAGGCACAGTGGTAGGGTTATTAGAGTAAGGAAAAGCAGGGCGAGGGTTAGGTAGCTCATTGAAAACATAAGGCCACATCTCCAGAGAATGAAGCATGGTTATTAGTGTCATTGGAGAGCAGGAAGAAAAGGTACAATACACAACAGCAGCCTCACATGGAAAACAGGAACAACAGCTTAGATGGAAGCAAGTATAGAAGCGAAGAATCCTCTGGAGTAAGTAATGGGCAAAGCAGGCCTTGTTAAATTTTGCCACTGAGCATAACCCTAGAAAATAGGAGTGTAACTATACATGTATTTGTAACGGCCCGTGAGGTATGGGGCACACGATCCGGTACGTTCAGTCGCCCATAGAATACACGGGACATGCATCCTATAAAAACGTGTGAAGACCAAGAAACAAAAAGTTGTACATGTGAATTTTGTTTTAAATTTTAGCTGCTAAGCCTGCAATGCTAAGTGTAGCTTAGTTTTCAAGGCTTAATGTTCCAGCAGGTGACACTAAGGTATGCTGATTTAGTGACTGAGGTGATATATCATGGTTGGCATGTTAAGTTGGAAATGGGTACATCGGGGTTTATAATGAGATTCTACCCCATCCTGACTAGGTAATTTTGGATTTAGTTGCCAAATGCTAAGCCAGCCCAAAAGGAGTTATTAGAAGTAGCTGAGAGGGCTAGTAAAACGAGAGCACAGGTTTGTTTGGTTGGAAAATGTAACAGGTTACTGAATATGCCAACACACTGAGTGTAATGCACTAAGTACATTTATGATTGTTTTATGGAGTTTGTGGAGCCCACATTATGTTCTTGGCACTGAGCATGCGTTAATGGGGCCAGTGGGGCTATGGTATTACAGCTATGTGGACCCACAGTAAAGAGGTTGGTAGAATGATGGTCTGTCATACAAGCATGAAAGGATAGTCTGAAAGGCCAGACCTCACTGTGAGGCTTTAGTTAGGGCAGAACAAAGTGACCCTATGACCCCTGTAAAATGCTTGTAAAATAATGGCAAGGTATGAAAATAGAATAGACGATAATGGGTAAGACAACAGTTTAGAGAAGGAAATTACAATTTTAACCCTGCCCATAAAGCAATGTCCAAGAAGGCAAAACACTTAATATTATTATTTTATCATCCACAATTATTTTGTCTTCAGATGGTGAACTCATGGCTCTCCATTTTTTTCTAACCAATGCCCAGTGCTTAACAAACTGTACATGTTACAAAGGCATCGAACCTAAAAAAGTAAAAATTTAAAATTAAAGGTTGAAAGGCCTGGTCTGTCATAACATCATTCTGTGCAACCATTGGTTAAAATAATATAAAAACATAAATGTACAATGATTTTTGAATGTTGTTTTAGGTAAAGACATGTCTACTGCCCATGAGTGTGATTTGACTTCTAAGCATACTTAAAAATAGTATAAACTGCTCAGGGTACTCAGGATACTGGGACAAGTATTTTGCACCTATTTGGCGCATGTGGTGCTGGCCATTTTGAGTGTTCAGGGTGGGGCTTGGCAGATTGCCCCGCCAATGGGAATGCGTGCCGTGGGGTTTCCCGCCATGCAGTTCGGGGTGGGGATATAAGGAGAGGACGTGGTTTCATTCGGGTTGTGATTGGAGTAAGGAGTTACATGCCAATAACATACAAACATAAATAAAATATTTTGTTGGCAAAAATGTCAACACGTCCTAATATGTACACTTTTTGGTCATGACTTTCCTTTTCCGCTTTTGCTATTAGAAGTGATTAATTAACGCTGCTCCGCCTTTATAAGCGGTTACTTCTCATGCCGCAGGGAGAGAGATTCCATGGACCCGACGGAACTGGAGTGACCGTGAACACAGCACGTTTATGTGAAAGCAATACTGTAAAGTCCGGTGTTTCCTAGAATGTAAACATGATGGGGTTGGCAAAAAAGCTTCCTCATTCCTTAACGCCCCCCCCCCCTCCCCATTGCAAATGTTAATCAAAACAAATAAATAGAGCAACAGAAAATGCCTCAGGGCACGTGCCACACCTAATACCATGCACCAAGAGCTAATGGTACCTCAGAGGGTAGATTTCTCTACAAATAAAACCACATCTAAGAATGCATGCCACTTTTAATACCAAACACAATTCATGGAGGAAACGAGGGACAAGTGAATTACCAGTTGTGTGTTTTCCTAATTGTGTCTGTGTCTCTGTACAGGAGCTTAAGACGAAAGAGGAGATATGTTCTGGAAGAGAGAACAAGAGACAGAACGGACACATTAGAGCCGTGTACATGCATCCATGTGTCTGAAAGGACTTTTAATTCGAGGACTAGACTAAGAGGTGGAGCCTCTTAGTGGATGAAGTAACCACCGAAAAGTGATTCTTGTTATTTGTGTTACTAAAGCTATTTTTAGATATATCATACCTTATTCCAGCATTCTTATTGCATGTACTTGCAATCTACAAGTAAGACCGAGTGGTATGATACAACATTGAAAAGCATTTATTAAGATAAAAATAAGTTATTAATTAAAAAATAAATAAATACACCTTTGTATGCTTTAATTCATAAAATTAATAATCATATTTTAATAATAGCAGCTAGGCCTGAATTACTAAATACATTAAATAAAAGCCAGAAATCTGTGATGACATTGGTAATTTTGAAGTCCAAGCTAAATTACCAGACTGGTTAAGATTTGCTTCAGAATTGAGCAGTGAGGACATTCTTTTTCAATTGGAGAACAAATAAATTGTTCCTGCTCTACTTATACATAGAGACAAAGATTTGTGCAGATATTGTCTGCACTAGTGCATAATTAGCTCTATGGACTGCTTATGGTCTAATAGCACTGGAGGTTCAGACAGTTAAAATATTAAAATGGCCCCAGCCATCATTAACGTTGGGGAATATCATTGATATTCACTTAGCGTTCTTATATGGGTTATCAATTTGCCTTCCCAATAAATACGTTGTGCATGATTGTCTGCTCACTGCAACTGTACAATGTGGTTATACTGTATGAGTTACTGTAGTCGTTCTGTCAGACTGAATCTCTACATTTACATCAGTACAGCATTTTAAAAACTATTCTGGAACCTACATAACATTCCATAACATGATCAATACTACTAAGAGTGTGTTGTATCTCAATATTATGGTAAATATGAAACTTACCTTCAGCTACATGGTTTTATGCATCAAACTTCTGCCACGCAATTAGATTGTTTAGTTAATGAGTAGGTGTAAAGATATTTCTAATAAAATGCTCAGGGAGTGAATTTGTGCTTTAAGGTGTTGAATTACTATTAGGGTTTGAATTACCTATATTTGTATGAACAAATATTTGTGGCCAACTATCTGCATATGGACTGTATTTGACCTTTGACCTTTTCGGACATGCAATTACAATTCCATGGGAATTATCTTAAGAGTTTCACATTGAAGCTCCTGTGTTGGAAAGTGCCACTGTTAATATTTGCCCATTTATTGAAATTAGGCACTAAAGCTGGATAATAACTCTGGCTCATAACTGATGGTGTAATATATGTTCTAGCAGTTAGTATGATGGCAGGGCTATGTGTAGAAAATGTAAGTATGATAACAAATTTCCTTTGTCCTAGAATTTCTTTTTAATCTTATACTTTATACTTTACTACTCTCAGTGCTAGGGATTCCCGATTCAAATCCCAATCTGGGTGGAGTTTGCATGTTCTCCCCGTGTCCGAGTGGGTTTCCTCTGGTTTCTCCAGTTTCCTCCCACAGTCCAAAAACATGGATCAAGGTCAAGTGAATTCTCCAAATTGCCACATATAGAGTGTGTCTGTGTGAATGAGTGTGCGCCCAGCGATGGATTGGCGCCCTGTCCTGGGTGTATCTGCCCCCCCCCCCCCCCCCCCCCCCCCCCCCCGCGAGTGCTTTGTCTCCATTTACATTTAGATAAAAGCTCATCATGTCTAGTTCTAGTATAGGTTTTTTAATCTGTCAAGGACATGATGTTGATTATAGATCAATATTCTCACCTCTATTCGCCATTAGTTGCTTCATATCTTTATAAGCCAATCTTGCCGTTACTAGCTAACTATGTTTAGTGCATGCTGTTCATGCCCAAGGCTGAACACTATCAACTTGCTAGCGCAAAAGCAGATCTGTTCTTGACATGTTAATCTACATGTAATCTAAATGTAACATTCAGGTCTTTTTGCAGATCAGTGCTTTAATACATAACAAGCGGGCCATTACATGCATATCATTGGTTATACCAAGTACTTACAGAGTGTGCAAAAGTGGGATCTCCCCTAATGTTCTGTGATTTGACTGCGATGAGCTCTAATGGAGCATGAAACTAAAACATGGTCCTCAGATTAAATCTATTATAAAACAAATTTATAGTATGTAAATGTGAATGTTAAAGATAAAGAAAAGTTTTAAGAACTATATATAAAATCTGTACAGCTATTTCACTCACTATAATAAAAACTAAATAACTCACTATAATGAAATCCACTTCCATGCAAAAAAATGCAACTTATTCCTTTGGTTTTTTCTAAAAAAAAGTTAGTATTCCTTCTGTTAAGCTCTGTTTAGTCCTCTGTTTATACAGTTTGATTCTGTATAAAGCAGTAATTCTGTTTTGGCCTGTATTTCTATGTTTCCTTTTCTGGCCTTTCATTTCTGTTTGCGCATATGCATTTTTAAATGAACCCATTCTTTCACATGCTTCCTCAGGCTAACTTTTTAAGTGTTAGTTGAGCAACTTTTTGTTATTAATCTAGTTATTGTGTGAACAATTATGTTCTCCTACACACCAGCAAACCCACACACTTTAGAGGGAACACTGATTTCTAACTTTTTCTTTTAATTAAAAAAAAAAAAAATCTATTCTTTTTTTTTTTTTTTTTTTGCTTTTTGAGCAGCTTAATGGTGTAGGTTTTTTGCCAAACTACTGAAGAATATCAAAATGTTTTAGCTTTAAGCGAAACAAGTAAATCAATAAAATGAAGTGAAGTGAAATTATGTTGACTGCTGAGTCAGAGCCCTGACATAAATGCCAGGAAATCTGTGAATAAATTAAATTGAAAAGAAATTAACATTGAGCAGAATAACATCATTAATATGTAAATCGTTTTTCTAAACTAGGGAAAATCGGCAGGACACAGTCAAAGCCTGAATGCCATATCAAATTAATCACTTTTAATTCTTGTTGTTTTTTTTATTATTATTATTATTATTGTTATTGGGCGGGGGTGGCACGGTGGCTTAGTGGTTAGCACGTTCGCCTCTCAGCACTAGGGATTCCCGGTTCGAATCCCCATCTGGGTGGAGTTTCCATGTTCTCCCCGTGTCCGCGTGGGTTTCCTCCGCGTTCTCTGGTTTCCTCCCACAGTCCAAAAACATGGATCAAGCCAATTGAGTTCTCCAAATTGCCCCATATAGAGTGTGTCTGTGTGTGTGAGTGTGTGCCCAGTGATGGACTGGCGCCCTGTCCTGGGTGTGTCTGGCCAGTGCCCGAAATGTTCTCCCCTGGATGGGCATGGGGAACCCCACTGCGACACTAATAGAGGATAAAGCGGGAGATAATAAATGAATAAATTATTGGGCGGCACGGTGGCTTAGTGGTTAGCATGTTTGCCTCTCAGCGCTAGGGATTCCCGGTTCGAGTTTTCATGTTCTCCCCGTGTCTGCGTGGATTTCCTCTGGGTTCTCCGGTTTCCTCCCACAGTCCAAAAACATGGATCAAGTCAACTGAGTTCTCCAAATTGCCCCATCTAGAGTGTATATGTGTTTGTGTGAGTGAGTGTGTGCCCAGCGATGGATTGGCGCCCTGTCCTGGGTGTATCTGCCCAGCGCCCGAAATGCTCTCCACTGGATGGGCATGGGGACCCTGATATTGGATTAAGCAGAAGATAATGGATGGATGGATGTATTATTATTATTATTATTATTTTTTTAAATGTATTTATTTATTTTATTTTTTTTTTATCATTATTAGAGTACTATTTTTTTAACATATTTCCCTTTATTTATTTAGTAACAAGAATTTATATGAGATTCATTTGACTCAATGTCAGTATGTTTATTTTACTCTAATTGTATATCTCTAATATATATATAAAAAAATACATTAGTAGTCAAGAAAACCTGAAAATATAATCCTTTATTGATTAAGTAAAAACCTGAAAATATAATCCTTTACATTAAGTATCCTTTTGTCATAAATTAACCAAGTGAGATTAGCCCTATATTTGCATCCTGCTTCAACTACACTTTAACCAAGAACCTATTTGTCAACAATTTAATAACTTTGTATGGTTAAATGTTTTGTGATTATATTTTCTATGTAAGAATATTTTTGAGTACTTTACAGTACTGAATTATTAATGTTCTATGGCAATTCTTAAACGAGGAAAGACAGAGAATCTGGGTTGGGATTAGGTTTGGATTAGTTCTGACTAAAAGTGTACAATGAGATGATGCCTCACATCAGCTCTGTTATTGAAACCACTGAGAGTATCAGTCTCAAGTAATCTATTAACTCAAGCCATTTGTAATATGAGTGTGTGTGTGTGTGTGTGTGTGTGTGTGCGTGTGTGTTTTATCAGTAAGGGTGACCATTTGTGTGTGCACTGTGTTCTGTTCCTTGGCATTTCATAAGACCGTCTCCTCCATAGTTTACTTTATGTACTTTATAGAACAAAGAAAAAGATTAGATGCTATGTTAATGTGTCTAACACATCTAAGTTAGAATAAGAAATTCATTTAACAAACCATGGAAAGAAGTGTGTATTACTCAATTTAAAAGTATGGATACACATCTTAGGTGGCACGGTGGCTTAGCACCTTCGCCTCTCAGCGCTAGGGATTAGATTAGATGTAGATTCCTCGTTCGAATCCCAATTTGGGTGGAGCTTTCATGTTATCCCCATGTCCGCATGGGTTTCCTCCAGGTTCTCCGGTTTCCACCCACAGTCCAAAAACATGGATCAAGGTCAATTGAATGCTCTAAATTGCCCCATATAGAGTGTGTCTGTGTGAGTGAGTGTGTGCCCAGGGATATATTGGTGTACTGTCCTGGCTGTATCTGCCCAGCGCCCGAAATGTTCTCCCCTGGATGAGCATGGGGAACCCCCCGTGACCCTAGTTCAGAATAAAGTTGATGGTGACATCATTGCTTCAACCAGGTTCGCCCTGTGTCCGTGTGGGTTTTCTCCGGGTTCTCTGGTTTCATTCCACAATGGAACAAATCCAGTGTAGGTCAATTTAGTTAAATTTTATTTAATACTCTAAATTGGCCCATATAGTGTGTGTATGTGTGAGTGTCTGTGTGAGTGAGTGTACACAATGGTACATTGGCACCCTGTCCTGGGTGTATCTGACCAATACCCAATATGTTCTTGATTCTACACAGTCAAGTATTCAAGTATTTTATTGTCATTCCAACAATATAAAGTGGTGTACAGTATACAGTGGAATGAAACAGTGTTCATCAGGAACAAGGTGCTACACAGAACAGCAACTACACAACCAAACATAGTGTACATGTGCAAATAGCAAATTACACAATTACAATGAATACTCAAGAAATGGAATGGAAGAGTACAACAGACAATATTACAAGGCAATAAACAGTACTATGGGATGAAGCAGAGGGTAATATATATTAATCAATTTATAGACTTATAATGAATATATAATAATGATGAATTAAGTAATTTGTAATATTCATTCATTCATTCATTATCTTCCACTTTATCCTCTATTAGGGTCGCGGTGGGATTCCCCATGCCCATCCAGGGGAGAACGTCTCGGGCGCCGGGCAGACACATCCAGGACAGGGCGCCAACCTATCGCTGGGCACACACTCACACACACAGACACACTCTATACAGGGCAATTTGGAGAACTCAATTGACTTGATCCATGTTTTTGGACTGTGGGAGGAAACCGGAGAACCTGGCGGAAACCCACACGTACACGGGGAGAACATGGAAACTCCACCCAGATGGGGATTTGAAGCGGGAATCCCTAGTGCTGAGAGGCGAATGTGCTAACCACTAAGCCACCGTGCTGCCCATTTGTAATATATATATATATATATATATATATATATATATTTATTTTTTTTTTTTTTTTTTTTTTTTTTTTTTTTTTTTTTTTACACATATATATCACATTTTTAATCATGAACTTCTTATTTTAATGTTGTCTTAGTGCAATGATGAGACCTAAAACCTGATAGATAAACTTCAGGAATATTATTAGCTGGAAGATGGTGATTCAACTGTCTGATTACAACTTTTTCAAGATTTTGGAGACAAATGTTTATTATTGGTCTATATTTAGACAAATTTAAAGATTTAAAGATTCAAGTTTAATGACTGAACACAGATTACTGAGTAAAGATTTCTAGTTAAGTAGATATAGGCTGTTTTACTATATGTATTCATCACAGCAATTTGTGTTAAATGCCATAAGACACAAATATTAATGTGTCACACACGCATGCGCACACACACACACACACACACGCACACACACACACACACACACACACACACACACACACACACACACACACACACACACACACTCACTCACTCACTCACTCACTCACTCACTCACTCACTCACTCACTCACTGCTTTCTATGTCTTATTCCCATACTTGCACTTGTACACATTTTTTCTCATGGGCTTTAAAGACTGGATAGTGTATACGTTTGGCAGTGTGGCCATAAGACAAATGTGGGTGGTGAGGTTTTCTTTCCCTTTACACACACACACACACACACACAAACGCACGCGCACACACACACACACACACACACACACACACACACACACACACACACTCACACACACACACACATCAAGCACAAGAGGGTCAGAGGTCAAGAGTTGCATATGTGCATTATACTCTGTCAACTTTGGACAGCTGAATTTTGCTCTTTCCAGGCTTAGATACTGATGTGTGTGTGTGTGTGTGTGTGTGTGTGTGTGTCACAGAGGTATGGGGTTCCACCAGCACTGTGGTGCCAGAGGGAATTCTCCTTTGGGAAAATAGTGGGGGTCGGGTTAAAGGTAAGCTACAAGGTTACTGGAGCTGATTGTGCTTAACTGATTGCGGAATGCAGTTATAACACATGTGATCCAGGTAGAATGAGTTTTAATGTTTATTTAAAAACCCTGGGGCTACCACCCAACCTGTCCCGCTATGACGTCGCATATATTTTACTGGAACCTGCTTTTAGAGTTACAATTACAATACAGCACATGCTATAAACTAAGCACATGTGCCTTGTGCAAAATCAATACTGATTGATTGCCTCATGTACCTTGCATTTTCATGTGCTTAATTAAAAAAACAAACATTGAGGCAAGGTAACATGACTCAAACTTTGATTTAAATGCAATACTGTGTCTTAGTTACATAGAGAAACACTAATCTTAAATGTTCTCTAAATCACTTGTCAAAATAGCCGTTTGTTTATACAGTAATGTATAGTATATAGACTATGGTTGTTCGCACACTGCTCAGTTCTAATGTTCAGCTCTTTTTTGTAGCCTAAATCCAAGTAATGTATTGTAAAAAAAAAAACTGTTTATATAGTTATATAGTTATGATATAGTTATGACATGCAACTGGAATCTTGTCATGAATGTACAAAAAAATATATTAATTTGTATTTTAAAAAAAAGAACAGTGTATGCTGTGTGATCACTAATGCCATAGGCAGTAAGATAACCATTAAATATTAAAATAAATTTATTGACAGAGAGAATACGTTCGAAAATACAAGTATAATCCAAAAAATAAACCATGACATACTGTAGTGTGTTAGGTAGACCCACTGAGTTAGCGGGGATGCCCACTGGTGAGTTGACAAGGACACCCATAGTAGAGCTCGCAGGGACACCCACTTGACCACACCCCAATAGCTCCAGTCCCCCATGACCACACTCCAGTTTCTCCTGGCCTTTAATATCAGGACACAGATTAGAGAATTCAAGCACCTGCATTAAATGATTTGATCAGGAATATTAAGAATATCCCTGCATTTGGCACCATTATTATGGATGCATGGATATAGATTTTTATTGGATTGATTGGATTGGCAGTTCTGCAGGATGCCCTCAATGGACTTTTCCAATTGTTAAATACGGACACCTGATCATCACACAATCTGTAAATGGCTGTCCATGTTGTTGATGCTGCCTGGCCGCTTAAGGAAGATGAGTCCCCCACTGAGCCTTGATTCTCCCAAGGTTTCTTCCCTAAAATATACACATAACAAGAAGTTTTTTTGCTCTTTAGGGGTTTTTAATAACACTGTAAAACTGCTTTGTGTACTATTGTACTATGTACTATTGTAAAAAGCACTCTATAAATAAATTACTTGAACTTGAAATTACTTAACCATCCATTTTCCCCTTGATTCTGAGCAGTTTCCCAGTCTATGCTGCTACGAAACATCCCCGCAGAATGATGCTGCTGCCACCATGTTTCACTATGGGGAAGGGGTTCTTGGTTTGATGAGACGTGTTGGGTTTGTGCCAGACAATTCACTCCTCATCAATTCAAACATAAACCACCCATGCAGTCTCTTTAACACTATTGTTTGGCCACTGTGTTGTGACACCTTGGCATCCTCCCTTCTATTTAGTTGAGGTGGAGCAAAATTATCAGGGCCAACCAAAACAAACACCCACCCAAAATGCTCTGATGCAATATCATTTATACTGGTCCTTGCTGGTGTTCCACCCAGTTCAGGCAAATGGGTCAGGAACAAAGCAGAAGTAGCAAGAATAATAGTGCACATATTATGAGATTGCAACCTCAAAGGCATGCCTAGCTTATTTTCAACAACACATATCATCGCCAAGACAATTTTACTCTAAATGTTATTAATGTATTAATGATATTACTTAGTTGTTATTTACAGACAGTAATCAACATATTTTTCTATTCTGTTTTATTTTTGTTCTGTTCTGATGAATGAAGCTGTACTGCCTTGTATACGGCACCAAGGGAACAATTGGTGTTACAATTGGATGCCTTGCCCACTTCAAGTCACTTCAGCCATAGTTCTTGGTTCAGGTTGCAAGGCTGGTTCCTTAAGCACACACACCTTTGCCCCCAAGCCTATGACTGCCCAACTGTATCACATATAGAATTATCCAGTAACACATTTAATTTGGTTTAAGTGAAATCTGAAGCCTATGTAAACAGCACCAGAGTGACAAGTATTTTTTTTTTAATTCTATATGTGTTTATTTTTGTATTTAGACATTTAGCAGACGCTTTTATCGAAAACGACTTACAAAGTGAGCACAGGGTTGATACAGCATCCCTGGAGCAATAAGGGTTGAGGTCCTTGCTTAAGACCCCATTGGTAACTTCAGTGGACCTAAGATTTGAAACCACAACCTTCAGTTTGATTGCCCTATATATATATATATATATATATATATATATATATATATATATATATATATATATATATATATATATATATATATATATATATATATATATATATATAATAGTTGTTCAACTTTTCCTTCATGCTTTTTAATTTATACCTTTAAAAAATAGAGGTTATCTGTGCTGACTATCAAGATACTTATGGGTTGTTTAGATAACCTGTGTCCCCATACCTCTAGAAATTGTGTGTGTGTGTGTGTGTGTGTGTGTGTGTGTGTGTGTGTGTGTGTGTGTGTGTAGAGGAGGGATGCAGAGGGGGGCTTCTGGCAATGCTGTATATGTGTATGTGACAGATCACAGTGAAATGTGAGACTTAGATGCTGTTTTCTATTTCGGGCTTGGCGTCTCAACTGACCCACAAGGTGTTTGCGTATGAGTGTGTATGTGTATGCGTCTGCGTGTGTGGTTGTGGTGGGCATCTTGCTTATGTTCTTATGTTGTGAAAATGAGCACTGCATGACCCTTATACTCACATCACAGCTCTTCTGATCCACTGACCTCCACACGACACTCACCAAAATTTAAAACCCACATCTGCATCGCTCTATGTTCTGATCCCAATCATCTCAACCTCCAGAATGAAATCTGGTCTTGATGAGTTCTTACTGTGGAATTAAGTCAAATGGAAATTGATTAGTTCCAGATCATCTATCAAAGTAATATGACAGCTACTGCATAGGCATTACTGATTGTACTTGTGCTTTCCACCTCAGTACTTACAGGAAAAGCTAAACCAAACAGACCGGAGTGTTTTTATAACAATAAAGTGCAATGTTTTTACTGCATTTGTGCAAAAACTGAAAAAAATGTTGAACCAATACCAATGCACAAACCCCATTTCTTAAAAAAATGCTGAAACCCTAAATGCAGAAGAATCAAATTTTTATTTAAGAGAAAAAATGAAAATGAAAATATTACACTCTTTATTAGAACATCTTTATAATCAGCATATCAGAAATCGAACACTCTCCCACAAAATGTGGCACGACCTCCCACTTTGTATATCCCACGGCTGCAACGCATACCGGGAAACCGGCAGGAACCTCAGAACTGGCGGGAAACCAGCCTAACTCCATCCCCTTTACCCCCTAACATGGCGGACGCACGTGGACACCATACCCCTGACAATGGTGGACACCACGCGGGTGCCACAATAGTAATTGTTGCTGTTTTGCTAGTAAAATTTTACATAACATTTGTCTAGCATTCATTGTTAGATGATTATTGTAATACACTTTTTATTAGAACAGAATGAAACCTGGGGCGGCACGGTGGCTTAGTGGTTAGCACGTTCTGACATGATATAGTCCACCCTGAAACAATAGGGGTTAAGGGCCTTTCCCAAGGACCTTGGTAGCTTCAGTGGACTTGGGATTTGAACCCACAGCCTTTATCTTGATATTCCCAACAACCTAACAACTGAGCTACCACAGTGTCTCCTGTCTGCGTGGGTTTCCGCCGGGTTCCTCCCACAGTCCAAAAACATGGATCAAGTCAATTTAATTCTCCAAATTGCCCCATATAGAGTGTGTCTGTGTGAGTGAGTGTGTGCCCAGTGATGGATTGGCGCCCTGTCCTAGGTGTATCTGCCCAGCGCCCAAGACGTTCTCCCCTGGATGGGCATAACCCTAACCCCCCGCGACCCTAATCTAATAGAGCAGAAGATAATGGATGGATGGATGGATGGATGGATGTTCTTAATGTACCTTTCAGTACACGTACATAAATATCAAATATTTACCATATTGTGGCCATTTTTTCCTCATTCGTGATAAATAGTAAATTAAAGTGTTTAAAATATTATATATCTTTTGTGCAGTTGTTTATTTAATTATAATTTTATGATGCAGTTCAGCCATATGTGTTTGCTTAAAGCAAAATGGGCAATCTGAGCTGATTCCACCAACCTAATCAAACTCAGATGTCTGCTAAACTCTATCAGCCCGAACTGCAAATCATTCACAAATTCCCTTAGGCTAGGACTTTGGTATCCTACAGTACATTCAGGTGTAGTGTTCCTGAACTATGTCCAGACCAGGGGGTAAAGCAATTCTGGATGACGTACCCTTTTTTTAATCAAAACACTACAGGCTCTAGCACTCTGCAGTGCACTTTGTTTTATTAGCTCCATTTGTATTATTTTCAAACTGTTTACATTCTATTTGATCATAAAAAAAATAATCGTATAAGTGTGTAGCCCTGTGGAGCGAGTTGTAATGATCTATATTTGGTTTTCGTATAACGTAACGTGGCAAAGCGGCAAAGCGGCAAAGCATGTGCATATGTGCTGTTATTATCTGGAATTAGATTGTAATTGAGGGGATTGTTGGGCCAAACCCAAGATTCTGCTAATCGCCAGTGACAATTAGATTCGATTACAGTTTAACAATCATTTCACTGAAATATTGTGATGCATTTTCTTTTCTCCAGAAAACTGTAGTTGTTGCACTTTCAAAAAGAGTGAGCAAGCACAGCAACATCACGGAAAACCCACTGCAAATTCGAGAGCTGAAAGGTGAATCCTCATCGTTGCTATGTTTTAGTGGTTTGCCCTCTAAGCTTGCAAAGATGAATCCCCCATAACTGCATCTGCAGAGTGAGCGGTGGTCCGTCCCACATGCATGGTTAAACCGACGGGGACGTGGGCGAGATGTGTGAGGGATTCCCAGACTCTAGCTCTGGTGGTCTTTGTGTCATCTTGGTTTCTGGTCTGGAGTGCCCACGTGCGGTGCAACTATTGTTTCGGTTTCTTCATAGTCTTTGCCTTCTTCCCCTTTTCTTCAGAAACATATTTACAGTCTCTTTTTTATAACATGGCCTTAAACAATAGGGTAGATGAACTGTGGTATTTACTTGACCTTTTTGTTCAGTTAGATGGGAACCGTGAAAGGTAAAGACATCTATGCCCCCCAAGTAACCCATCACAACCACTTTCCCATACATCAGAAATATATGCACTTAATATATAACCTGTTTAAATATGGTGCCCTGGATATTTCAGCCCTGTTACATCTTTATATATGTTACATCTTTTTCTTTGCTGCCTGGCCCCTCAAGGAGGACGAGTCCCCCCAAGGTTCTTAGGGGGGACAAAGTCTTGGTCCTCCCAAGGTTTCATCCTTAAGATAACAACATGACGGAGGTTTTTTCTTGCCACTGTCGCTTCGGCTTGCTATTAAGGGCTTTAAAGGCTTATAAAACTGTAAAGCTGCTTTGTGACAATGTGCTATTAAAAAGCGCTATACAAATAAATTACTTAAACTTGAACTTGAAATTATAATATACTGAAGCAACATTACCATTGTTGGACACACACTCATTTTTGCTGTCATCTAATGAGCCAATCAACTGATGCTAAAAGAGTTTAGTTGAATTCTAGTATCCTGATAAACTCCTAGGAAATTCGTCGAAAGCAGTCTTTAGCATTAATACAGATCAGGGTAATTAAAAAAGAACATCCAGTAAATGGCAGATCTAATGATATAAACACCTTATTGAATAAAAAAGTTAACCATAAGATTAATGGACTACATCAACATTAAAATACAATGGCAGGGCGTGTATTTCGCACATATTTACATTTAGTCATATAGCAGGTGCTTTTTTCCAAAGTGACTTACAAATGAGAACAGCACAAGTCAGTAGTTATTGAAAAGCCAGCTATGCTGTGGAATTATCAAACCAGATAATTATTCTATCCCGCACCCCAGGATCTATATATTCATTTATTATTTATTTTTTATATCAGGTGCTTGTAAAAGAGATGTGTTTTCAGTTGTTTCTTAAAGACGCTTAGTGACGCCGCATTACAGACAGAGTTGGTAAGAACGTGAACGCTAGAATGAGAATTAACACCTCAGTGAGCTGCAATCACCAGAACATAGTGAAAAAGTGTGAGTGTATGTTAAAAATATAGAGTGAAGGTAAAAGGGGGCAGATCCAGAAATGGTGTTGTAGGTCAGAGTCAGTGCCTTGTACTGAATGCAAGCAGCTGCAGGAAGCCAAACTCAAAAATCTGATTGGTCAAAACAGCAGGTGTATCTCCATTTGTTTAATGCCACCAGGCCAGCAAAAATCATTCAGAAGACATAGGCAGATAAAAATAATACCTGGCAACCATTCATTCAATTTATTCATTGCGGACAACTTGTCCGCTTAATCCTCTATTAGGGTCACAGGTCGGTTGGAGGAATCAGCTCAGATTGCCCATTTTGCTTTAAGCAAACACATATGGCTGAACTGCATCATAAAAAATTATAAGTAAATAAACACAAAAGATATATAATATTTTAAACAGTTTAATTTCCTATTTTTTACGATTGAGGAAAAAATGGCCTCGATATGGTAAATATTTGATATTTAAGTAAGTGGAATGAAAGGTACAGTAAGAACATCCATCCATCCACCCGTTATCTTCCACTTTATCTCGGGCGCTGGGCTAGGCGCCAATCCATCACTGGGCATACACTCACTCACACAGACACACTCTATATGGGGCAATTTGGAAAACTCAATTGACTTGATCCATGTTTTTGGACTGTGGGAGGAAACCGGAGAACCCGGAGGAAACCCACGCAGACAGGTGACACTGTGGTAGCTTAATTGTTAGGTTGTTGGGATATCAATCTAAAGGCTGTGGGTTCAAATCCCAAGTCCACTGAAGTTACCAAAGTTGCAGTAAGAACATCCATCCATTATCTTCCTCTTAATCCTCTATTAGGGTCGCAGGGTGGTCCCATGCCCATCCAGGGGAGAATGTTTCACGCGCAGATACACCCAGGACAGGGCACTAATCTATTGCTGACCTATTGAGCACTAATCTATTACTGACCTATTGGGGGGGGGGGGTTTCCCAATGCCCATCCAGGGGCGAACGTTTCGGGCACTGGGCAGATACACCCAGGACAGGGCGCCAATCTGGGCACACACTCACTCATACAGACATACACACAAACACACTCTATATGGGGAAATTTGGAGAATTCAATTGACCTTGATCAATGTTTTTGGACTGTGGGAGGAAACCAGAGAACCCGGATGAAACCCATGCAGACACGGGGAGAACATGGAAACTCCACCCAGATTGGGATTCATACGGGGAATCTCTAGTGCTGAGGCGAACGTGCTAACTAAGCCACCGTGCTGCCCTAATACTGAAATGTGATTGGTTAAATTGAGAGGAAAAATCAATTCTGGAAGTGGCAGAAGCAGGGAAACAGTATGAAAGAAAGTGAACAGACCATTTGAAATTATTTAATAAGTATTCATGGACAAAATTTAACTGTCTGTAAGTCTGCTATGATCAGATATAAAGCTTAAAACATTTAGCTTTAAAACCATGTCCTTTTTTATGTTGATCAACAAAAACAAAAATAAAACCCAATTTTAATTTTTAAATCATTATCCCCATTCTCCCTGTTTTATTGCTTTTACATTTTTTATACAGGTTTCCTGAGCATATTTTGATAATTTTAGTGTTTCAACATGATGTTCAGCTAACACCCTTTTTTGCAAAGCTGTTAGAATTTGTCCCCATCTCTGAATCTGTGTGTGTGAACATGTAGGTGTGGAATCACACCTCAAATGCAGCGTGCTTCAGAAACAGATGAAGCCGTCTGCAGTGTGACCACAAACAGCGGAGGAGAGTGTGCTTGGCATGCATGTGCATGTAAGGCAGCACTGGGGAAGCCGTTCTCGGGCTGTAGTGTTTGCCCACATATCATTCTTCCAAAACTGATATTTACATAAGCTTGCATTTTTACTAATTCACTCACTGTTCATGTTCAGCCTCTCTATCCTGTGGTTAAAATTAAAAAATCCCTATTACCCTATTAAAATCCCTATTACCCTATTATCAAATAATTCAAAGTTATACAAGTATCAGAAAATACATTATATTAAAAACAATATAATAAGAATTAATTTTACATCCATTATTTTTTGCTTAATACTAGTTTTGCGAGGGGTGGTTTCCCATGCCCATCCAGGGGAGAAGGCTCCAAGCACTGAGCAGCTATACCCAGGACAGGGTGCCAATCTATCGCTGGCCACACACCAACTCACTTACACAAAGAATATAGGGGCAATTTTGGGCAGTGAATTCACCTTGAATCCATATATTTGGACTGTGGGAGGAACCAGGACCACCCAAAAGAAACCCACGTGGACACGCGGAGAACATAAAAACTCAGATCGAAATTCAAACCTAGAAACCCAGCACTGAGAGGCAAATTTGCTAAGCACTAAGCCACCGTTCTAGCCCAGATTAATTTTATATGTGAAAAAACTAATTGCTCAATTAAAAGCTAAATCAAACAAAAGTTAATCCATAGCTGAGGAGCCTTGTAGGAAAACAACCTTTCCCAGCATTGATGGTTTATTCTAGGGAACAAAAAAAACCCCTCTGAATTTCAATATGAGTGGATCATATATCCATCCATTATGTTCCGCTTAATCCTCTACTCGGGATGGGTCACGGGCCCATCCAGGGGAGAACGTTTCGGGCACTGGGTAGATACACCAAGGACAGAGCGCCAATCTACTGCTGGGCACACTCAATCACATGGACACACACACAAACACACTCTATATGGGGAAATTTGGAGAATTCAATTGACCTTGATCAATGTTTTTGGACTGTGGGAGGAAACCGGAGAACCCGGAGGAAACCCAAGTGGACACGGGGAGAACATGGAAACTCCACCCAGATTGGGATTCGAACCGGGAATCCCTAATGCTGAGAGGTGAATGTGCTAACCACTAATCCACCGTGCCGCCCTGGATCATATATTCATTCATTCAGTATCTTCTGCTTTATCCTATATTAGGGTCGCGGGCGGGGGTTCCCCATGCCCATCCAGAGAAGAACGTTTCGGGCGCTGGGCAGATACACCCAGGACAGGGTGCCAATCTATCTCTGGGCACACACTCACTCACAGACACGCACACAAACACACTCTATATGGGGCAATTTGGAGAACTCAATTGACTTGTTCCATGTTTTTGGACTGTGGAAGGAAACCGGAGAACCCGGAGGAAACCCACGCAGACACGGGGAGAACATGGAAACTCCACCCAGATGGGGATTCGAACCGGGAATCCCTAGTGCTGAGAGGCAAACGTGCCACTAAGCACTAAGCCACTGTGCCGCCATTGGATAATATATGTTAATCAAAATATCATTAAGATAACCCAGGTATGCTGCTTCCAGACCATGCTATATTTCATGCTATACTTCATACTTCATATACCTCAATCAATGCAAAAAAAATAAAAATGCTCATTAAGAAATCAGTAAAAATTAGCTCAAACAGAAATATTCAACACCAGCCTGAAATGTTCTTGTACACTTACACTAGATATACACCATACTGTCTATTCTCGATTGTCAATAAAATGTAATACCTAATAAACCAGTGCATTGAGTTCACGTAGCTGTGCCATTGAATTACATGCAGTAAGCAGCCACAGATCCCCCATCTGGCTCTTAAAGGGAATAGCAAGTGACACATTGATTGGATTATTGCACATTTTGCCAAAACACACCCATGACTACTTGTTCAGATAGAATACAATGTGTTTTTTGTCCTGTTGTCACAATACCAATACCAAAGACACTGACACACCTTAAATCAAAAAGTTGACGGCTCGCTAAGAATCGCTAAAATAAGGCCCTCAGTGCTGACAACATATTTGCCTCAAGGTGTGGCCAATCCTGCACCAAAAGTATTGCGAAAGCAGAAAAAAAAACACTTTGCCATTGTTTAAGTTACAATTTAATTTAATTCTTATTTGTTTCTGTCTTAATAAACCCAAAATAACATTGATATTGTATGAAATATAGACACGTTGTCAAGATAAAACACCGTAAGTTGTTCAGTCAAGTAAAGTCAAGATGGATGTGCTATAACAAGGTAATCAGGTGAATGGTTCATGAAGAAACCAGCAGTATTATGAGTGATATAGCAAAGATGAATCTAAACCATCTACAAAGGATGTTGCTTAGCGTAATGGTGACATTGCCTAGACCTCAACCATCAACCCCTATAAATGATCTCCATCCATTCATCCATTATCTTCTGCTATATCCTCTACTAGGGTCACAGGGGGTTTCCCCTGGCCCATCCAGGGGGGAACATAACCGGGTGCTGGGCAGATACACCCAGGGTGCAAATCCATCGCTGGGCACACACTCACTCACACAAACACACTCTATATGGGGCAATTTAGAAAATTCAATTCACCTCGAGCCATGTTTTTTTGGACTGTGGGAAGAAACCGGAGAACCCGGAGGAAACTCACGCGGACACAGGGAGAACATGGAACCTCCACCCAGATTGGGATTTGAACCGGGAATCCCTAGTGCTGAGAGGCGAATGTGCTAACCACTAAGCCACCATGCCACCCGTCCTATAAATTATCTGATGCTGGGAAACCAGAAGCTTTTAATCGCCACATTAAATTAAGAATAGTATATCCGCCTTAATTTAAAGGTGGATATTTAATCATTTTACATATGAAAAAATTGACAGATAGGGGGCGGCAAGGTGGCTTAATGCTTAGTATGTTCACCTCAGTGATGGGGATTCAGGTTCGAATCCTAATCTGGGTGAAGTTTCCACATTCTTTCTGTGTCTTCATGTTTCCTCAGGGTTCTCCGGTTTCCTCCCACAGTACAAAAACATGGGTTGAAGGTAAATGCTCTAAATTGCTCCATATAGTGTTTGTGTTTGTGTGAGTGAGTGTGCCTAGCGATAGATTGGCACCCTTTACTGGGTGTTTACTTTACTTAACTGTCCAGCACCCAGAATGATTTCCCCTGGATGGGCATGGGAACCCCCCCCCCCCCCCCCCCCGCCTCCCTTAGAAGAGGATTAAGTGGAAGATAATGAATGAATGAATGACAGCTAAAAAGTAAGTGTACATGATAAGAAAATGAGATGAGAAAAAAAGGTGCTAATGAATGTGTGGTATACGTGTGGAAAGCTAAATATACGTTCAGTCTTGTTATTGTTGCAGATCTAAATGTAGTGCTCTTAGCGGTGTGAATATCACTGTTGAAGTAAAAACTGATAATATAGACACAAATGTGTCCTTAATAGAGCAGCTGTGAGCTATCCATCCATCCATCCATTCCATTCATTATCTTCCACTTTATCCTATATTAGGGTCGCGGGGGGTTCCCCATGCCCATCCAGGGGAGAATGTTTCGGGCGCTGGGCAGATACACCCAGGACAGGACGCCAATCTACCGCTAGGCACACACTCACTCACACAAACACACTATATGGGGCAATTTGGAGAACTCACTTGACTTGATCCATGTTTTTGGACTGTGGGAGAAAACCAGAGAACCCCGAGGAAACCCACGCGGACACGGGGAGAACATGGAAACTCCACCCAGATGGGGATTCGAACCGGGAATCCCTAGTGCTGAGAGGCGAATGTGCTAACCACTAAGCCACCATGTGCTGTGAACTAATTTGTGTAAAATAGCACTCTGCTAAGCCTTTTATTAAAACCCGTTTCTATGACTTAGAAATAGAAACAGATTCTGAATGCCATGTCAGTCTAACTCTTGGATCACATACCATTTATTTTTAAAAGTAAATTTTTAAAGCTATGTTGAGGTGTTAATTCATAATGAGTGTTTTTTTGCCAGTGCCTGAGTGAGAAAATAACCATCAGCCACCACTGTGAGCCCCCCACTATATATCATACCTTATCCTGAACCCGATTTGTTCCAACTGTTGGTGGCTTTCGCGCTCTTCCTTCCTGTGGTTCAGCAGAGTTAATCCCTTGTTTCGAAAGCTTCACTCTGAGAACAACCCTCCCTTTCTTACCAAAACAAGGCCATCAGCCACCTTGGAAATCCACCCAGTTTCCCAGGAGGAAAAAAAGAAAGGTCAAGCTGGGAAAGCAGCTGATTTTCCTGATTGGATTTAACTGTGTGAAACTGAACCGGGTGCGAGGGCTTTGGGAAAAGCTCAGTGAAAAATAGGGCAACAGATTGAATTTAAATCAGGATATGGTAAAGCCATGTGGAAATGATAATTATGTAATTACAGTAATTTAGGCGATTTACTACAAATCATGATGTTTTTACTAATTTTGCTTTAAAGAAATCTTGTCCCACATTAAGCAGATAGCATGTAGTATATCTATCTATCTATCTATCTATCTATCTATCTATCTATCTATCTATCTATCTATCTATCTATCTATCTATCTATCTATCTATCTATATATATATATATATATATATATATATATATATATTGCATGCTATTAACATTTAATTGGCCTAAACCGGATTTGAATTACCTTTTAGGATGAACTGGAGTATTTGTAACCAAGTTAAAAGTTAAAAGCAGGTGTTTTGGCTAAATATGGACAATGTCTCTCCAGTGAAAAACACACATGTTCATAGTGAAAGAAAGTTCATATCAACACCAATTATTTTGGAATAAAATGTCAAATTAATTGGCCACACACATTTAACAATGCAATGTGTCATGATCTGCCACTCACAACAGTGAGGCAGGTGAAACAACCAATACTAAAGACAGGACTGCGGACAAACAAAAAACACTGTCAGATATAGGAATGTAAAATGCACATAGTGACATAATGATTGTATTGATAGTAATATTAGGATACAACTTGACATGTGGGTTATAATAGCAGTACCATGTTTAAATAACATCTGATTGTAGTTATTTTAACTGTTTAAATCTGTTATCAATGATAAGTGGTTAAGTGCTTAATCTGTTAGCAAAAAGCAAATTAATTGATGGCCGAATTTCTCATTGAAATAAACAAATAGTTATGCATGCATGCATTATACAAAGGTTTGAATATTCATTCATTCATTATCTTCAGCTTTAACGTTCTGGGCGCTGGACAGATACACCCAGGACAGAGTGCCAATCTATTGCTGGGCACACTCACTCACATACACACAATATATGGGGCAATTTAGAACATTTAATTTACCTTTAATCCATGTTTTTGGACTGTGGAAGGAAACCAGAGAACCCAGAGAAAACTCACACCGACACAGGGAAATTATGGAAACTCCACTCAGATTGGGATTCATTACCTGGATCCCTAATGCTGAGAGATGAATTGGCTAACCAGGGTTGAACATTGTAATTTAAATTCCATTCATTCATTATCTTCCGCTTTATCCTGTACTAGAGTCGCCGGGAGGTTCCCCATGCACATCCAGGGGAGAACGTTTCGTGCACTGGACAGATACACCCAGGACAGGGTGCCAATCTATTGCTGGGCACATGCTCATTGACACAGACACACACAAACACACTCTATATTGAGTAATTTGGAGAATTCGATTGAAAATTCATTGATTGATCCATGTTTTTGGACTGTGGGAGGAACCTGGAGAACCAAGAGGAAACCCACGCGGACACAGGGAGAACATGGAAACTCCACCCAGATTGGGATTGGGATCCCTAGTCCTGAGAGGAGAACGTGCGAACCACTAAGCCACCGTGTCACCCGCAAGGTTTAAAATGGTTCTGTATATTTTATCTATATTAATTGAAACCATCTGTAATTATAGAAATGTAGCTAATGAATGTAAACATTTGGAAGTTTTCAGAATACAAAAATAAAAATAGTATAGCACGTTCGCCTCTCAGCACTAGGGATTCCCGGTTCGAATCCCCATCTGAGTGGAGTTTCCATGTTCTCCCCGTGTCTGCGTGGGTTTCCTCCGGGTTCTCCGGTTTCCTCCCACAGTCCAAAAACATGGATCAAGTCAATTGAGTTCTCCAAATTGCCCCATATAGAGTGTGTCTGTGTGTGTGAGTGTGTGCCCAGTGATGGATTGGTGCCCTGTCCTGGGTGTATCTGCCCAGCGCCCGAAACGTTTTCCCCTGGATGGGCACCGTGACCCTAATATAGGATAAAAAGGAAGATAATGAATGAATGAAAAAATTTTATCAGTACTTCTGCATGTGCACTTATAAACTTTCATACTCTAGTAACTACACAGTTAACATGTAGTCCACTCTGCTCATTACTGTGTCTTTTCACTAATACTATAGCAAATATTCATAGAAAATTCATAGAAAATTCATAAAACAATTACCCCAAATACAAGCATAAAACTAATTTCCATTATCAGATCATTTTAGAAATGCTAAACAGATTTCATCTATAGTTTTTCCCTCATAGACCTATGGATTTCCTTTAGTTCTTCTTTCCTGTTGTAGACCATAAACTGAACAATGTGTCTACTCAGCACGTAAAAACCTTGCTTTTTAACCCACAGGGCTAAATCTAAAACTTAATTAATACCATAACGCAGAATGCCATAATTGGCTAACTGTCCAATGATCAGATGTTTCATAAAAGCAGCACATCGATGCTCCACTGACATCTTCCTTTTATTATTCCAAAATTACATTACATACTAAAAGGCAAGCACTACAATTACATCCATGTGTATGAGATCAGCCAAGATCACAGAGAATAGCTGCAATCATAACAAACTACGATATAATTCCTTTCTTGTAAAATACATCTGATTATAAGATTTGCAAGAGCCTTTTGGAAGTCTAAAATCAAACTGCCTGTTTATTTATTTGCCAGAGACAAATATGAATTGAGAAGGCCTGGCTAACAACCTGTGTTCCAATCTGTGCAGGTCACTGAAGTTCCCCTTATACAAACTTGTCAATCTTCTTCTCGTTGTCCTAAAAAGCATAATCATTCTGACAAAAGAAAGTGCCTTTCAGAAACTGTTGACACAAAGCAGGTCCCTGTGAATCCTTAAAAATTCCTACATTTGGTTTTTGACATTTAATTGTAATGCATCTGGGGGAGAAAGAATAATATATATATATATATATATACATATATATATATATATATATATATATATATATATATATATATATATATATATATATAATTTTTTTTTTATATATATATATATATTATATATATATATATATATTTATATATTTATATATATATATATATATATATATATATATATATATATATATATATATATATATATATATATCCTTCATTCATTATTTATCTTCCGCTTTATCCTCTATTAGGGTCGTGGTGGGGTTCCCCATGCCCATCCAGGGGAGAACGTCTCGGGCGCTGGGCAGAGGCGAACGTGCTAACCACTAAGCCGCCGTGCCGCCCATACTGTATATGTCACGGTAGTCTACCTCGGAATAAAGCGGCTGCGCATAGGAAGCGCAGAGCCGCCGTGTTTTAACGCGCTGAAGGGAGCCAGGCATGCAGGTAGCAGGGGAGCGAGTTTATTTAAAGGTGCAGTGCACCAAAAAACATGAGGTACGAACGACTAGTGACATAAAACACACGACCAGCACCGAGGACGAGAAACAACGGAAAAAAATACGAAACGACACCAGACCATGTGCACAAAACAAACCAATGACAAGACGACGTTAGTTAACTAACTGATGACCAATGAACGTTAATTAACAGAACAGAACGAAACTAAACACAGAACAGGTGACAGGTGCCCTAGGCACCTGTTACAATATATATATATATATATATATATATATATATATATATATATATATATATATATATATATATATATATATGGGCGGCGCAGCGGCTTAGTAATTAGCACGTTCGCCTCTCAGCACTAGGTATTCCCGGTTCGAATCCCCATCTGGGTGGAGTTTCCATGCTCTCCCCGTGTCCGCGTGGGTTTCCTCCCACAGTCCAAAAACATGTATGAAGTCAATTGAGTTCTGCAAATTACCCCATATAGAGTGTGTTTGTGTGAGTGAGTGTGTGCCCAGTGATAGATTGGCGCCCTGTCCTGGGTGTATCTGCCCAGCGCCCAAGACGTTCTGGATGGGCATGGAGAACCCCACCGCGACCCTAATAAAGGATAAAGAGGAAGATAATAAATGAATGAATGTATATATATATATATATATATATATATATATATATATATATATATATATATATATATATATATATATATATATATATATTTTATATTTTTTTTTTTTTTTTTTTTTTTTTATTATGTCTTTTTTCCACTACTGGGGACATTTTGGGTGCTGGGCAGATACACCCAGGACAGAGCACCAAACCATCGCTTATCTTTGGGGCAATTTTTCATGTTACTTGACCCCTTTGGACTGTGGAAGGAAGCCGGAAAACCCAGAGGAAACTCACACGGTTAAAACATGGAATCTCCACCCAGATTGTGATTCAAACTGGATTCAAAGTGCTGGAACTGGGAGGCTAACCACTAAGCCCACTGTGCCCATCGCACCAACCATGCTGTTTGAAAATAAATTTACACCCCTAAAGGAAAGGGTTGCTTTTGTTTTTGTACTTTTTATCATCACTCTATATGGGGCATATTGGAAGAGGCATTCAATTTACATTTTATTATCTTCCACTTAATCCTTTACAAGGCTTGCAGGGGGTCCCTATGCCCTATGCCCCTATGGGGAGAATGTTTTAGGTGCTGGCCTAATACACCCTGGCCTGATACACCCAAGACAGGGTGCAAATCTATCCCTGGCCACACACTCACAGACACAATATTGGGGAAATTAAGAGCAGTCTGTTCACCTTAAATCCATGTTTTTGGACTGTGGGAAGAAACCTAAGAATCATCAGCGCTGAACGTCGGAGATGGTATCCACTAAGCCACAAGGGCACTACAAAAATTTCTTAGCAGTTTGTGTTATTCATATGATATATGTATTATTTGTGGTAAAAATGTTTAAAAAACATTATTTTATATAAACCTAAAATATTTGCAGGTTTACTGGACTGTTAAAAGGTCATACCTTGGAAATTTATTGTCAACACCACTTGCAAAACCAACTGAGAAGGTTTAGTGAAAGATTGGGTATATATATATATATAAAGATTGGGTAATTTACATCTGTTAGAAGTACACTATCACCCATTTTACAATTTAAGGGCTGTGTCAAAAAAAAAAAAAAAAAAAACATTTTAAAGACACTAATTTAATTGCTAACTGGACCTTTTTCCAATATGTCTTTTGCATGAATCTTGGACCATAAAGAAAAAAAAGGCTTAGTGCCAGTTAATACAAATTTGATTCTGGTAACTATGACGTGTGGGAAAGCCAGAAAAACCTCCATGTACAATATATGTATAATAAAACAAGATTTAAATATTCCATGTCTTTATTTGAAACCAAATAAAATTATTAATTTAATGGTAGCGGCACGGTGGCTTAGTGGTTAGCACGTTCGCCTCTCAGCGCTAGGTCCGCGTGAGTTTCTTCCGGGTTCTCCGGTTTCCTCCCACAGTCCAAAAATATGGATCAAGTCAATTGAGTTCTCGAAATTGCCCCATATAGAGTGTGTATGTGTGAGTGTGTGTGTGCCCAGCGATAGATTGGCACCCTGTCCTGAGTGTATCTGCCCAGCGCCCAAGACGTTCTCCCCTGGATGGGCATGGGGAATCCCAGCGTGACCCTAATAGAGGATAAAGCGGGAGATAATGAATGAATGAATGAATGAATTTACTGGTAGTCCACGAAAATATCTAGTCCAGTTTTTAAAGTGGAAGTTGGCAGCACGGCAGCTTAGTGGTTAGAACCTTTGCCACTCAGCATTAGGGATCCAGGTTCGTAGGTTTTCTTTGGGTTTTCTGGTTTCATTCATCAGTCCAAATACAGATTCAAGGTAAATTGGCCACTCTAAATTGCCCCTATCTAAATTGCTCCCATAAAGCGTGTGTTTGTGTAAGTGTTTGCCCAGCGATGGATTGGCGCCATGTCCTGGGTGTATCTGCCCAGTGCTCAAAACATTTCCTAGTCCTCAATATAAGATTTAATTTAATGGTACAGTGTTTAAAATAATGCTTCACGACATTTTCACATTTAAAATAAGGGAAATTATGCCTTTATTAATCCCCAATGGGTAAGACAACTTCTTTGCTGGTTTCAGTGCTTGCAAGAACGTTGCTCCAGCATTTTTGTTCAGTCAACTTAGGATGCTAGTATAACTGCAAAGATGATTCACTTTGATGGCCATTCATTCATTCATTATCTTCCGCTTTATCCTCTATTAGGGTCGCGGTGGGGTTCCCCATGCCCATCCAGGGGAGAACGTTTCGGGCGCTGGGCAGATACACCCAGGACAGGCACACACTCACTCACACAGACACACTCTATATGGGGCAATTTTTGGAGAATTCAATTGACTTGATCCATGTTTTTGGACTGTGGGAGGAAACCGGAGAACCCGGAGGAAACCCACGCGGACACGGGAAGAACATGGAAACTCCACCCAGATGGGGATTCGAACCGGGAATCCCTAGCGCTGAGAGTCGAACGTGCTAACCACTAAGCCACCGTGCATTTCGATGGCCAGTTACAGAAAAAAAAATCTCTTACTTTCAATATTTTTAATATGGTAAAGCGGTCAGAGATGTTCATTATTGTAAATAATGTTGCGGCAGACAAACGGCTAAGCCAATCAGATTTAAGGACCTGATCTATTTTTTTAAACTTATTATGATCACACTGGTATTTTGAAGCCAGATCAGGTAGTACTTTACATGTTTTAAGAGCACTTTTAATCAATTTCTAATTTAACTGGGAGCAAGTTTGATTATTATGATATGATCTCAGTCTAATAATTAGTTAAGGTGTCCAGATACTTTTTTGCCATATTGTGTTGAATAAGACAAAGAATGAGGAACAGATGTTCCTTTTAGACAGCTCGGTGTCATTAAAGCAATTATCCTGAGGGCCTCATAAGGCAGGATGTGGGATTAAGTCTGATCTATCATATTATTTATCTACTAATAACATCCAGCTAAATTACACCTTAAACTAATTACGCACATGTGTTCTGAAATCTGTACCTATACTGACCCTAACAGCACCTTAGAAACCACTACGATACACTACAGTGCCTTAAAAATTGTGATAGTTAAATAGAATGCTATCAAAACTCAATTTTGAACAATTTCCATATATATAGATAAGTCTTGAAAAGTGGATGTATAGATAGGAGAAATTCAAGACAAAATTTTCACAACCAGTGATAAAACTCTTACCTAACAAAAGGAAGTACCTAAGTTTGATTTTCAAAAAAGGGCAGTATGGATTTTTTTTGTTTGTATTTTTTAATCCATGTAATCAATTCAGAATCTCACAAACCATATGAAAACATCAGCATATAAATAATTATTACAGATTGTAATAGAACTGTGGCAAAGTATGTAACCTTTATTACTTACATTCACTTATAAAATCATTAGAACATTAGAAAAAGTCTGTCTTTGTTTTCTTAATATAATTAAGTCCTCAAATTACCACAACCTGGAAACATAAACACCTTTGTTATTATGTCATGACATCCATGTGTCATCCATTTTTCATTGATTGGATCTTGGTTAAACATCATACTATGTATGTCCATATTATATTTTAAACTGAAAATATTTACTTAGATTGGGTATTTTATGAATATTTATTTAAAATGCAGTAAAAAAAATGTAATTATAAGTCAATAAAATGTAACATCCATCCATTATCTTCCGCTTTATCCTACATTAGGGTCGCGGGGGGGTTCCTCATGCCCATCCAGGGGAGAACGTTTTGGGCGCTGGGCAGATACACCCAGGACAGGACACAAATATATCACTGGGCACACACTCAATCACACAGGCATGCACACAAACACACTCTATATGGGGCAATTTGGAGAATTGACTTGATCCATGTTTTTGGACTGTGGGAGGAAACCGGAGAACCCGGAGGAAACCCACGCGGACATGGGGAGAACATGGAAACTCTACCCAGAGTTGGTAACCACTAAGCCACCGTGCCGCCCAAAAGTAACATTATATAAGCAATTTTTTTAATGGAATGAAATGAAAACACCCTGCCACATTTACACACACAATTTAGTATCTAAATTCTGCCTTGTATTCTTTTCAATACAAGAATTATTCTGCAACCCTAAGAGGAAACATGCAGACTGCACATAACCTTGCTTTAAATATGTAATGGTTTTAATATCAATTCATTTATTTATTTAGGTTTCTTAGGTCTCTAGCTTAATCCTCTACTAGGGTCACTGATTTTCGGGTGCTGGGCAGATACACCCAGGACAGGGTGCTGGGCACACTCACTCACAAATACAAACACACACTAAATGGGGCAACTTAAAGCATTCAATTTACCTTGAATTATTTTTTCTATTGTGGCAGGAAACCAGAACACCTGGAGGAAACCCACACGGACATGGGTAGAACACCTCCAAGATTGGAATTAGAGCCCCACCAAGCCATCCAGGTTTTTAATATTCATTCATTCATTATCTTCCGCTTTATCCTATATTAGGATTGCGGTGGGGTTCCCCATGCCCAACCAGGGGAGAACGTTTCGGGCGCTGGGCAGATACACCCAGGACAGGTCGCCAATCTATCTCTGGGCGGTTTTTAATATAATCATATTTTATTATCTATTAAAAATGATTTAAACAAAGTTGTGCCCAGCGATAGATTGGCGCCCTGTCCTGGGTGTATCTGCCCAGCGCCCGAGACGTTCTCCCCTGGATGGGCATGGGGAACCCCACCACAACCCTAATATAGGATAAAGATAATGAATAAATTAATTAATTAAACAAAGTTTCCAAACTTTTTTCATCCCCCCGCAACACTAGTAGAGGATTAAGCGGAATCCAATCTGGATGGAAATTCCATGTTCTCCCCTTGTATATGTGCGTTTTCTCCCACAGTCCAAAAACATGGACCAAGGTCAATTGAATTCTCCAAAATGCCCTATATAGAGAGTGTGTGTGTGTGTGTGTGTGTGTGTGTGTGTGTGTGTGTGTGTAGGTGTGTGTGTGTGTGTGTGTGTGTATGTGTCTCTGTGTGAGTGAGTGTACCCAGCGATGGATTGGCGCCCTGTCCTAGATGGGCATACACCCTAGTGGTAGTGGAAGCTAGTAGAGGATTAAGCTGAAGATGCATGGATGGAGAATAATGACAACAGTAACATCCAGTCATCCATCCATTATCTTCCGCTCTATCCTCTTTTAGGGGGGTGGGGGGGTATTCCTCATGCCCATCCAGGGGAGAACGTCTTGGGTGCTGGGCAGATACACCCAGGACAGGGCGACAACATTAACAAAACAATAATAATAAAATAACAAGAATTTGTTCAAAAAGCATGGCTGTTCACAGTGCACTGCTCTGGGACTCTGCTCTGGGACCTTTTACTCAGACAGAGGCTTAAAATGATTCATGTTTTGATTAATAGGACATTTTTAAAAATATTATTGCACTTTTCTGACCAGCAGCTACAGAAAATAATACTGCTGCTGAAGAAATATCTGCTGGATCAATTATATCAATGATTTGGGGAAAATTGGTCCCTAAATTTGTGCATACAAGCACACACACACACACACACACACACACACCTACACACACACACACACACACACACAAGCAACTGTGATAAGTGTCTCCACCAGTGTTTTCGCTATGTCCCTTTCTAAATGCCTGTCTAGCCCTGTCTGTCTAAATGGCTGAATTGGAATTCTTAAAGTCACAATAAGCTACATTCATCCACAGCCACAAAGACGGGTTATGTTCATCCTCACAAACATCAGCACTCATCCAGATACCAGCTCCTGCACTGCTCTCTGTGGTGTAAGTAGTAAGAAGTCATTTTGCTCGGTCCCACAAGCTCTAGGTCTTGTCCAGTTCAGGAGTTCAACAGCAATAACCAAATCTCCCCTGTCCTTACTCTAACCCTTAATTAGCCAACTTTTCCATGAGTTAAAACGTTTTGATTTAGTCCTTTTAAAGTCTGTGGCTGCTGAATTATCAGTTTTTTTTACAACGTTCAATTCCAATGTACAATATCTACACAGTACATGTTTACATGGGGCATAGTCTGCTGTTATAAATCAGATTAATATTGCAATCAGAAAAATACTGTCTGTTATGTACACAGCATATTTTTAGTCAAGATACTGTATATCAGTAAGGTCAAACTGATGCATCTTCTATCTGATTAAATGAGGTAATAAAAATATGGCAAACAGGAAGGGGTATTGGACCCCATTTAGATAGCATAAAAGGGCTGTGGGTTTGATGTCTGAAAAACATCAGGCAATTGATCTCCAATTCACCCATCAGCAGAAAAAAACTCATGTCAGCACAGGCAAGACATAAAAATAGGCAGGGGTGAGATCATGATCAGTAAGGTGGTTCACTTAAAATGAGATTTTAAGGATTCATGGATTCAAGGAGACTTTATTGTCATTTATGTAATATGTGGTACATGAGATGTAAATGAAATTCTGTTTTACGGACCCAAATTACCTTAAGTGGTAGTATTTCAAATTTCAAATTTTCAGTATTACGATAGATCTTTTGGTCATTGCAATTCGGTTCAGTTGACTTTTGCAAATTCTCCAAATGTGGGAATCTATTTCTGATTATGAATTTCCCAATGGTGGGTCCAATGAAGGAATGTCTTTTCTTACAGTATAAAGATTCTACACAGACAAACACTGGTTTGCCCCAACTGGAAATCAAATCCAAGAGAGTTTGTGAGGCTAATGTGCTAATTGTTACATCACACTGCCACACATCGCCAAGTGTCACACCAAAAGGCTCCAAAGTAAGTTTAAAACTGCAGGAGACATATTACTTGGGATCTGCTTCCCAGCGTATAGCCACTTTTGTATAGCCACTAGCAAAACTTAAAGGTTAGCACAAAAGCTCTCCCATTGTCTGTATTATGTTCTCTCATTGTCTGTATTGAGCATATTTACATTACATTACATTTGGTCATTTAGCAGACGCTTTTATCCAAAGCAACTTACAAGGTGATCACAGGGTTAATTACAATATGAATAACTTAATTACAACATCCCTGGAGCAATGAGCGTTAAGGTTCTTGCTCAAGGACCAACTTAAGTGGACCTGGGATTTGAACCGCCAACCTTCAGATTGTTTAACCCAACACCCTAACCACTGAGCTACCACACATTTAATAGCTGTTCCTTCATGCTAGTGGGTGAACTTGTAATACGAAATGGTTTCTAGGTGTGTATGTGTCTAATTGGCGGGTGTCCTATTGATAGTGTTTACAACTTTTGTCCCATGTGTGCTTTAAGTGCTGCTAGACAAACTGGGGCCAGTATTTCACCAAACCTGTAGGGTTTTCTCATATAACTTCTCTAAAAAAAGAAGAATCAAGGAGCAATCAAGAAAAAAACGTCAAGTGAAAGGGGATCCTGTGGATATAAACAAGTCACTGATGTAATGGGTCAGAGCATGATGTCAAAAATCTAAAAAAAAAAAAACTAACATGACTAAAAATCAAGCAAACTACATCCAAATACAATTCTAATGGTTCAGCCAACATGTCCAAAAGCACGATTTATCATTATATAGCTGAAATTGGCTACAACAGAAAACTGGTTTAAGTAACATTGCTGGGAAACAGAACGACTGCAGGTTGGCAAACATTATAATTCTAAGTAGAAGGGAAAATCAAAATTTCCACGCCATTGCTGATGGAATGGACAACATTGAATGCAAGCAGCATGCATTGATGAACCCTTCCTGCTAGGTATCAACAGTTTAGGCTTGTGGTTTTACATCCTGGGTCAACAAATACCTGTGGATGTTTTGACAGCAGGGTTTACTCAAGCATTGTGACTGTTTATGGTAGTTTATCCTTTCATGGAAGTTGTTTGCCCTATGGCAAAAAGACGCTAGAAGAACCATGTGCCATGCCACATGGCTGTACAGTCATGGATTTTTTTTTTGTGTTTCCTTGGCCTGTACATTTCCCGTACAGTTAATCCCAACAAGCATTTTAGGATGAGGTACGACCTACTCCTCAGAGCATGTCAGTTCATCTAATCTGCAGCAGCTGTGAGTAACAATCCTGTCTGTATGGGCTAAAATTCCCGCAGAACGATTTCAACACTTAGTGGTTTTGCCATGTTAGTTTTGGGATTGGCTTTAGTACACCAGTAATAAAGTAAATAAAAAAATAATAAATAATGAACTAGAAAATAAATAAATGGATGATTAATTATGTTAACTGTAACAATACTTATAACAGTTCATACAACATCCACAATATTTAGTTATTTTTATTATCTATACCACTCAGTGTATTTATATATATATATATATATATTATATATATATATATATATATATATATATATATATATATATATATATATATATATATATATATATATATATATATATTCATAGCTGTATAATATATATATTTCATATATATATCTATATTCACATCTGTATCATAGTCTGTATATCATAGCTGTATATTTCATATTTATAATCTGTACATTACTTCTGTATATTTCCACTAGTCTGTACATCATAGCTGTATATTTCATTTCATGTTTATAATCTGTACATTACATCTGTATATTCCACTAGTCTGTTTACCATAGCTATATATTTCATATTATAATCTGTACATTCACATCTGTATATTCTACTTACCACTTGTAATGTATATATTTATATATCTGCTAAAGCACTTCTGGATGGATGCAAACTGTATTTCGTTGTTCATATTGAGCAATGACAATAAAGTTGTATTCTATTCTATTCTAACAGTTTTTTGGTAGTGCTTTAAAATATTGTGCAATGATATAATATTTGTATTTCTAATAATGTGCACTTTTATGAATATTTAAAATTTTAATTTATTTTAATTTGGTGAATTTGTATGGTACATGCAAATGCAATTGTTTCACAAGTAGCACATGGTAAAATTGTAAATAATTATTTTTATTATTAATTTTACTGGTTTATTGGTTATAGACTTGTGATAGTCTCACTAGGTATTTTGAGTGGACTTTTTCCAAATAAGAGAAAGTGCTTACAGATGTTGCCCTATTCACAGAAGTATTTAACATCTCGTAATTTATTGGAACTTTTGCTTGTTGTTGAAATTGTACTGTATAAGCTCTGTTAGGTCTAAATATCTGTGGATGATCCTGGTTTCATTTTGGTTTAATATTTGTTGATGCCTTGGATTATTGTAAAATTTTGTGACAATAATATATATGCCTGTTTTTTTGCTAATCTGACTGCTTTCTTAAAATGGCTTGTTTAAATAAGAGTCCCTGTATTGTAAAGATACAATGTTTGCTTATATTTAAGCATTCTTTTCAAGATATCAATATTTTATATCGTCAAACTCTCTAGGTCTTCCCGCACACCATAGTCATTGTCCTTGTTTAAAGGCCACTGAGACCAGAATTTGAAGAAAACAAGGGTAAAGATAAAAATATAAAATATAAATACAAATATATAAAAAATATATATAAATACATAAAACTCTTTTAGATTATTATTATTATTATTATTATTATTATTATTATTATTATTATTAGCGTTGGTGTTGTATATGTAAATGCGGCACGGTGGCATGGTGGTTAGCATGTCCGCCTCTCAGCTCTGGGGATCCAAGTTATCCTGGATGTTCTCAGTATGTCCTTCTGTGGGTTTATTTCCTTCCACAGTCCAAAAAATGGATTCAATCTAAATTGCTTCTGTATAGTGTGTGATTTGAACATTACCTGCCTTGCCCGTAGGCACTTCAGCCACAGTACTTGGTGGAACTGGGAATCAAAAAACAAAAATGTTGTGAGACCATAACTGACAAATACACACTTTTGTGAACACTGTATACATATGGTTTGATAGCATCAAATATATTTTTTTTAATATGTTGGAAAACTTTTCTTAAGAATGCATTAATGTTTTGGCCAAGATCTAGTAATGGTGATCGGGACCACCCCTAAGAGTACATTCCAAGGACAATTCAACTGCGAAAATGATTCCTCATGCTTCCTTAACCCCTTTCTTACAACCTAAATCTTAATGTTGTGGTCCTGAAAAATATCTGTATCACCTAAGATAAAACAATTTACTGATGAGGTAAACCTGATCATTTAGTACATTGTTTTTAGCTAGCACGCTTTATTGCCACTTTGTTACTGTAAATAAAGTTAATTAAAGTAAATAAAGCAGCCTGACCAAAGAAAGCAGTTTCAATTCATAAACACTCAAAAACTGGGAACTTGTTGCAGGCACATAGCTAAATTCACATAATTCCTTAACTACAATGTCTAACAATCTTACATGTGCTTGGTGCTAAGCTGAAGGTTAAGGCAATGCAGCCAGACTGAGAACAGACTGAAGTCCTGTGTTTGTGTTTTGCAGTTTACACATGTGGTGGTTTTCCATTTTCATTTTTAAGTATTTGACCTAAATATTTTCCATTTTCTCTTGGGTCAATCTTTGTCAAATTTTAAGCTACTCCTTTTTACCACAAATCATTAGCCATGTGTCTTCTTAAAACTACCGGGTACTATATGGTGTTTAACTGAGCATCTGGGTTCAATTAGGTTTAATGGTTTTTTTTTTTTTTTTTTTTTTTTTTTTTGGTAGAGCTGCTCAAGTGAACATCATTCTTGATTGACTTGTAACTTTGGATCACATTTAGAGAGGAAAATTTTCTTTTTGGCAGGAATATCTCTTCATCAGTGTGCAATCAGGCTCCAGGGGACAATTTTTTTTAAAAACAAATTGGCTTTATTGTGTTCAAAATATCTGAATTATGCCCAAGGGATTGTTTCACAGACATTCCAGTCATGCTTTCCAATCTCTTCACCCCTTGTTCTCTTCATAATCTAGTCTCAGTGGCCTTCAAACAAGGACAACGACTATAGTGTGAGGGAAAACCTAGAGAGTTTGATGATATAAAATATTGATAACCTGAAAAGAATGCTTAAATATAAGCAGAAATTGTATCTTTACAATACAGGGACTCTCATTTAAACAAGCAATTTTAAGAAAGCAGTTAATTTCTCTAACACACAAATGTACTCATTGAATCTAAATAGAAAAAAATGGCAAAAGGTTAAATTAGGCTCATTAGAGTGTGGGATTTAACAAGGTCCCTGTGCAATCACATTCATACAGTTTTGGACAGCTGCAAAAGCTTGTTGTACATTCCTGATTCAGTTTCAGTTCAGGTATGTCTAGATGAATCTCATTTGAATATTTTAGCCTTTGGGATTTACTGGAAAAGACTTTACAGGAGCTCTCCCATGACTGGAGTAATATTTATTCATTCATTCATTATCTCTTCCATTAAACTCTCTACTAGGGTCACAGGGGGTTCCCCATTCCCATCCAGAGGTAAGTGCTTTTGGGCGCTGGGCAGAAACACCAAAGACAGGGCGGCAATCTATTTGCTGAGCACACTTACTCAAACAGACACAAACAAACACAAACTATTTGGGGCAATTTAGAGGATATAATTTACCTGAAATGCATGTCCTTGGACGGTGGTAGTAAAGCGGCGAACCGGGAGGAACCCACACGGATACAGAGCGAACATGGAGACCCAGATTGGGTTCAAACCTTGATCCCCAGCGCTCAGAGGCGAACTTGCTAACCACTAAGCCACCGTGTCACCTTTGAAATAATATTGGGTATAAATTGGGTATAATTGGGTATAAATATCTTGGATGATCCTGGTTAAATTTAGATTTTCTATTTGTTGATGCCTTTTTGCTAATCTGACTGCTTTCTTAAAATGGCTTGTTTAAATAAGAGTCCCTGTATTGTAAAGATATAATTTTTGCTTATATTTAAGCATTCTTTTCAGGATATCAATATTTTATATCGTCAAACTCTCTAGGTCTTCACTCACACCATAGTAGTTGTTTAAAGGCCACTGAGACCAAACCTTGATCCCCAGCGCTGAGAAGCGAACTTGCTAACCACTAAGCCATCATGTCACCTTTGAAGTAATATATCAGTTAATATTAACTAAATGATCCATCCATCCATTTTCTTCCACTTTATCCTGTACTAGGGTCGCAGGGGGGGTCCCCATGCCCATAAAGGGGAGGACATTTCGAGCGCTGGGCAGATACACCCAGGCCAGGGCGTCAATCTATCGCTGGGCACACACTCACTCACACAGACACACATATAAACAAACTCTGTATGGGGCAATTTGGAGAATTCAATTCACCTTGTTCCATGTTTTTGGACTGTGGGAGGAAACCGGAGAACCCGGAGGAAACCCTCACGGAGAGAACATGGAAATTCCACCCAAATTGGGATTTCAAATGGGAATCCCTAGTGCTGAGAGGCAAACATGCTAACCACTAAGCCACCATCCCGCCCCAATCACTAAATTATTTCTGAATTTAAATATATATATATATATGTTTGTGCACTATATTAAAAGTAAATGTGGTTTAATGACATCTTAGTATAAGAGTGAGTGACATTTTGGACAAGCAAACATAGAACTAGAGCCAGAGGCTTGACAAATATTTGAGTGGAACAGGCCCTTTTGCATTTACATGTGCACCATTAATCATTTTGAATCTGTTAAATCTTATCACATAGTCCATGTGTGCCATATGTCTAATGCAGCTGGGTGGAGCTGGAGTGTGTGTTTAGATACTGTGAGCGCTGATGACAGGACTCTGTGACCTGTAATGAATCTTCCAGTAGGGCTTATTTGGGAAGTGCTGACTGAGTTTGTTTTACTTCATAACCAGAATAATCAAGCTCATTTTCTTTTGCTTACAGTGTTGCTGACCAGTCCATTAAAACTCAAACAGGAAGTCATAAGCACACAATCAAACCAATGTTTGTTTAGTTTAAAAGTTGTGGTTCTATATAAAGTGGCTGAGATGTTAACTTATATACTACCTCATGGAGAACATGATTTTAGCTATATAAATGTTATTGAAGCAACGTAAATAAATGGGATATGTAAAAGTATGCATATCACATTCTCACTTAGAGCGGCCCGTTGGCTTAGTGGTTAGGATGTTCACCTCTCTGCGCTGGGGATTCAGGTTCAAATCCCAATCTGGGGGGAGTTTCCATGTTCTCCCAGTGTTCGCATGGGTTTCCTTCGGTTTGCTCCCAAGTTCGAGTAATTTATTTATATAGAGCTTTTCACAATAGTACATTGTCGCAAAGCAGCATTACAGTGTTGTAAGCCTTTAAACCCCCAAAGAGCAAGCTGAAGCAACAGTGGCAAAAAACTCCCTGTTGTGTTAGATTGTGCTTGTATGTGTCTGTCTGTCTGTGTGAGTGAGTGTGTGCCAAGCAATAAATTGGTGCCTTGTCCTTGGTGTCTGGGTGAAAGGTTCTCCCCTGGATGGGTATGGGGTACCCTCCCAAAGAATGAGCAATGTGCAAACATGTGCAATGTCATCCTGCTGGAAAAGTTAAATAGAATATTAAATATGAGTAATACTTCTTAGAAAAAGTTGCATTTTAAGATTTGTAGAAGAAGAAAAAGATGCATTTTACATTTGTACCAGTGAGCATAAACAGTAAGCAGTCATCTGGCTATTTTGCAAGTGGTATTTAAAACAATATTATTTTTTATATTTTTATTGATATATATTAGTAACTCTCAATTAATCTCATTATCTTCTGCTTCTATACTAGGGTCACTGGGATCAGTTTCTCCATGTCCATCCATGTAAATCCATGTTTTTGGACTGTGGGATGAACCTGGAGAACATGGACATGGGGAGAACAGGGAAATTCCACCCAGATTGGGAATCGAACTGGGAATGCCTAGCGCTGAGAGGAAAACATGCTAACCACTAAGCCACTGTGCATAGTATAGTACCCCCCAAACAGAACATGAACAATAATAAAAGCAAATGCATTTTGAGTTAAAAAAAAATAAAAAAAAGCGTTTATCGATGTATTGAGCACCCCTGACTTAGACTGTTTAATATTTGACCTCTAGTCTGGAGACTTTTAGGACATCTCTGCAGCTTGCCCAGTGGTCAAATGAACAATATGTCTTCATGGTGTGACTAATCTCATTGAGCAGGACAAAGGAATACATGTGGGAAGTGAAGGGAAAATGGCTTACCACACAGTTGCTATGAACCTTTAATGAAAAGAAGGATTAAACATGGAGGAAAGGTTACATGCAGTAATTGAGTACACAACTAACCCCTAAACCATGGGTAATAAATTCCAGTTGTCCCTTTTTCCTTATATGAAGGCCTCCACTTTTCTAGATGAGCTGAATAATTTTTGAGGACTGTCTTGAGATGTTCTTCATATCCTGTCAGTTGTTAAGATTAATTTCACAGAACAATATCTTGACCTTTTCTCTCTCTGTCAAGTGTCAATGAGCATGAAGCATGAAGCCATATATCTTCGATATTTAATGCTGCCAATGAGGTTTGTGTTCTGTTTACATATTATTGGTATTCATTAGTGTTCAAAGTTCATTGCGTTTTTAGTAACAATGTGAATTAATATACAATTTTATGGGTATGTCTAAGTGAAGATGTAAATTAATGTGTTTAAACAAGCCACATATATATATATATATATATATATATATATATATATATATATATATATATATATATATATATATATACATATATATATGTGTGTGTGTGTGTGTGTGTGTGTGTGAGTGTGTGTTCACTTACCTACCTTACACCTCACCTACACTAAACAAAACCAATATATTTTCCATTCATCCATCCATTATCTTCCGCTTTATCCTCTATTAGGGTCGCGGTGGGGTTCCCCATGCCCATCCAGGGCATATACACCCAGGACAGGGCACCAATCCATCACTGGGCACACAATCACTCACTCACACAAACACACTCTAAATGGGGCAATTAGGAGAACTCAATTGACTTGATCCATGTTTTTGGACTGTGGGAGGAAACCGGAGAACCCGGAGGAAACCCACTCAGACACAGAGAGAACATGGAAACTCCACCCAGATTGGGAATCGAACCGGGAATCCCTAGTGTTGAGAGGCGAACATACTAACCACTAAGCCACTGTGCCGCCCCAAAATATTTTATATATAACAAAACAATTAATGAAGTCAAATAAAATAATCATCCCCCACAAACCTCTGCATGTGTAGACTATGTATAAGATTGTTAAGCATCCCATGAAATTCATTCATTCATTCATTCATTATCTTCCACTTTATCCTATTTTAGGGTCACGGGGGGGGGTTCCCCATGCCCATCCAGGAGAGAACGTTTCGGGCGCTGGGCAGATACACACAGGACAGGGCGCCAATCTATCGCTGGGCACACACTCACACACACAGACACGCACACAAACACACTCTACATGGGGCAATTTGGAGAACTCAATTGAGTTGATCCATGTTTTTGGACTGTGGGAGGAAACCGGAGAACCCGGAGGAAACCCACGCGGACACGGGGAGAACATGGAAACTCCACCCAGATGGGGATTCGAACCGGGAATCCCTAGTGCTGAGAGGCGAACGTGCTAACCACTAAACCACCGTGCCGCCATCCCATGAAATATTTTATAAAATAAACAGAATGTGTATTGACATTGTTATTTAATATCTAGAGTCCTGTGGGAACTGTACTGCAACTTGTCATCATCATTTTAAAGGCACCCGTTGCAAGTCAAACAGTTAGTGTATACTCCCTTTTGTCGCCACACAGACTCAGTTAACACAGGGATGGGGGAAAAAAGGAATATAATATAAATGATGCTCAGAATACTAGGCCAAAGTAATCTCTAGTTTTTACTTTTTACTTGTTCTCTCTTTCTGTCTCACTCTCTGTCTTGAGGTTTATCTGTAATGTGAGTATGAGTGGTTTTGCAGTCATTTCAGTAATTTATCACTGTTAACAGGGTGTCTGCCTAAACTACTCAGACTGAATTCTTGACTGCTACAACAAAATAAGATAAGGGTAAAAATAATGTTATTTACATATGGAAGTGTGTATTTGTAATTTTTTTTAAAAACACCCTTCAAACATTAACCCTGAGTGAAGACATTATAACATTACTGGAAATGTGCAGTCATCTGGCGAGGGCTTTTTTGCAAGAGGTATTTAATTTAATACAATATTATTTTTAATATTTTTATTGATATATATTAGGAGCAGCGGCATGGTGGCTTAGTGGTTAGCACGTTTGCCTCTCAGCACTAGGGATTCCCGGTTCGAATCCCCATCTGGTTGGAGTTTCCATGTTCTCCCCGTGTCCGATTGGGTTTCCTCTGGGTTCTCCGGTTTCCTCCCACAGTCCAAAAACATGGATCAAGTCAATTGAGTTCTACAAACTGCCCCATATAGAGTGTGTTTGTGTGAGTGAGTGTGTGCCCAGCGATAGGTTGGCGCCCTGTCCTGGGTGTATCTGCCTGGCGCCCGAGACGTTCTCCCCTGGATGGGCATGGGGAACCTCACTGCGACCCTAATAGAGAATAAAGCGGAAGATAATGAATGAATGAATATATTAGGAGCTCTTATTTAATCTCATTATCTTCTGCTTCTATTCTAGGGTCGCTGGGGCAGTTTCTTCATGTCCATCCATGTGAATCCATGTTTTTGGACTGTGGGATGAAACCGGAGAACATGGACATGGGGAGAACACGGAATCTCTACCCAGATTAGGATTTAAACCTGGATCCCCAGTGGTGAGAAGCAAACATGCTAAGCACTAAGCCACGTGGCACCCTATAGCTAACATTATAAAAGAAATATAAATTAGCACATAGGATGTGTATAGTACACACCATGCATAGCATCAAATGCTTGCTAACACACTAGGAAGAGCATATGACTTTTGGGCCTCTGGTTCAGCTAAAATGGTCATCATCTTATTGAATGCCACCTTTTTGTCCATTTATCTGGAAGCGGCATGACATATAGATTGGCAACATGCTGCATGTAGCCTCTTAGGCAAGCTGTCCAGCACAGTCAGGGAGAAATAAAACTGCTCAATGCTTCGGAGTGCCAAGCACATAAACAAAATTATTCACTACTGCTAAATGGTGGAATGATCTTCCCAACTCTGTCCGTAAGGCTACATCATTTAGCATTGTTGAGAAACATATCAAAACATATCTCTTTCACAAGAACTTACTATAAAAAAATTATCAGATAACGATTAGGTTTGATTAATGGTTAGTACGTTCCCCTCTCAGCACTAGGGATTCCTGTTCAATTCCCAATCTGGGTGGAGTTTCTATGTTCTCCCCATGTCCTTGTGTGTTCCCCCGGGTTCTCCGGTTTCCTCCCACAGTCTAAAAACAAGGATCAAAGGTCAATTGAATTCTCCTAAATTGCCCCATATAGAGTGCGTGTTTGTGTGTGTGTGTCTGTGTGAGTGAGTGTGTGCCCAGCGATAAATTGGCGCCCTGTCTTGGGAGGATCTGCCCAGCGCTTGAAACGTTCTCCCCTGGATGGGCATTAGGACCCTAGTAAAGGATCTGCCTGGCAATTCCACCTCACAGAGGAGCTAATTCTCACTCCGTGGCGTTCACCACTGCAAAATGGTGGAACCATCTTCCCAACTCTGTCCGTAAGGCAGAATCACTAGGTAGTTTTAAGAAACTTCTGTTTCTTAAATACCTGTTGTAAAAAAAATTGGCGCAGCATCAAATAACAATCAGGTTTGATGATTTTAGAGTGTAGTTGGTTTTCTGCATAACTTCTGACTTGTAATGTTCTCATTTGTAAGTCACTTTGGATAAAAGCGTCTGCTAAATGACTAAATGTAAATGTAAATGTAATAAAGCAGGAGATAATGGATGGATAGATGCATGGATACATACTACAGTGTAGCTGTTTCTTCCTTAACTACTGACCTGTGTTGTTCTCTCATTTATAAGTTGCTTTGAATAAAAGCATCTGCTAAATGATTAAATGTAAAATAATATTTGATAACTGACTTGACAAATAGCATTGCAAAAGGATGAAATGGAGTTTGCAAAGCAGGTTCAGTCTCAAACCCTTACAGACACAAGTATACAGTTCTTAAGTTGCAGGTGGATGGGAAAATTACAAAGTAGCACACAGAAGAGGGGGGGGGGGGGGGGGCTGGAGCACAAAATGATAAAAAAAAAAAAATGTTTAAAACGGATATGCTGTCACATCAAAGAGATTTGTAGCACTGTGCAAGTCTAAACACCAAGCCCACATTTTTGATAAAGTGGAAGAACAGAGAGACATTGTGACAAACAAAAAAAATGCTGGCCTCGGCTTAAGCAGGAAGAGAGAAAAAGTGAGAATGGTATGGTCTACGGGAAGTGGTTTCCTGTGTGTGTTCTTAACACAGCTTGTTAAACTGGTGTCACCACCCACATTAGGTTTTTGTTAATCTTTCATTTTCTGTTCAGGGGGCTTCTCACACTAACCTTGTTTATGTCAAGTTGCTTCTTCTGCCTTGCACCAAGTAACCAAGTGTATCTACACCTATTGCAGCATGTATGTATAGATAGAACAAGCAAAATATAAGAAAAAATCCTTTTTAAAAACCAAATTAGTTGATTTATTGGTGTTTTCTTAATTGATTCATGTGTTGTCATCGATGATGAACAATTTTGCAAAGTTTCAGCTTATTCTGATAACGGGAAGTGGGTGAAATAGCATTTGCAAAATTTTTACCAGATACACAGACACACAAACAAACAGATGAAGCTAATTTAGGGGTGGTAATAATAATAATAATAATAATAATAATAATAATAATAATAATAATGGCGGCACAGTGGCTTAGTGGTAGCACGTTCGCCTCTCAGGGCTAGGGATTCCCGGTTCGAATCCCCATCTGGGTGGAGTTTCCATGTTCTCCCCGTGTCTGCGTGGGTTTCCTCCGGGTTCTCTGGTTTCCTCCCACAGTCCAAAAACATGGATCAAGTCAATTGAATTCTCAAAATTGCCCCATATAGAGTGTGTCTGTGTGAGTGAGTGTGTGCCCAGCGATGGATTGGCGCCCTGTTCTAGGTCTATCTGCCCAGCGCCCGAGACGTTCTCCCCTGGATGGGCATGGGGAACCCCACCGCGACCCCAATAGAGGATAAAGCGGGAGATAATGAATGAATGAATAATAATTATTATTAATTATTTTTGGGATATACACAAATGAATTAATAATACATTATATGGACAAAACATGACATATCACACCTATCGCAACTTTTATGATATGACATTCCAACCTAAGTTCCTTCTTTGCTGCTATAATACTCATTCGAGGAAGGTTTTTCTACAATCTTTTGGAACATGTCTATATAAATGTTTTCCATCTATCCGTATGAGCATTCATAAAGTCAGACACTGACGCTGTATGAGAGGGCCTGGTTCACAATCTTTATTCGAATTTTGTCAAATATGTTTTATAGGAGTGGCATGGTAGCTTGGTGGTTAGCACGTTTGCCTCTCAGCACTAAAGATTCCTGGTTCGAATCCCAATCTGGGTGGAGCTTCCATGTTCTCCAGGTGTCCGCGTGGGTTTCGTCCGGGTTCTCCGGTTTCCTCCAACAGTCCAAAAACAAGGATCAAGGTCAATTGAATTCTCCAAATTACCCCATATAGAGTGTATTTGTGTGAGTGAGTGTGAGCCCAGCGATAGATTGGCGCCCTGTCCTGGGTGTATTCGCCCAGCACCCAAAACGTTCACCCCTGAATGGGCATTGTGAACCCCATTCAGGATGGATGGATGTTTTATAGGGTAAGGATCAGAGCACTGTTTGGTTTTCTACACAACACCCATCAATCATCCCTGTATGAACATTCCTTTCTGTCCTAAGACACAGTCATTAGGGAGCAAAGAAATTATTTCATCAAAGTCAGAAGCATGCATTTCTATCTGTGCAAAGGGACTAACTATGACTTATATACAGTGGTGTGAAAAAGTGTTTGCCCCCTTCCTCATTTCCTGTTTTTTTGCATGTTTGTCACACTTAAGTGTTTCAGAACATCAAACCAATTTAAACAATAGTCAAGGACAACACAAGTAAACACAAAATGCAATTTGTAAATGAAGGTGTTTATTAAAGGAGAAAAAAAAATCCAAACCCTGTGTGAAAAAGTGATTGCCCCCTTGTTAAAACATACTATAACTGTGGTTTTTAACACCTGAGTTCAATTTCTCTAGCCACACCCAGGCCTGATTATTGCCACACCTGTTCTCAATCAAGACATCACTTAAATAGGAGCTGCCTGACACAGTAAAGTCCACCAAAAGATCCTTAAAAGCTACACATCATGCCGAGATCCAAATAAATTCAGGAACAATTGAGAAATAAAGTAATTGAGATCTATCAGTCTGGAAAGGGTTATAAAGCCATTTCCAAAGCTTTGGGAATCCAGCGAACCACAGTGAGGGCCATTATCCACAAATGGCAAAGACATGGAACAGTGGTGAACCTTCCCAGGAGTGGCCGGCCGCCCAAAATTACCCCAAGAGCGCAGCGACGACTCATCCAAGAGGTCACAAAAGACCCCACAACAACGTCCAAAGAACTGCAGGCCTTACTTGCCTCAGTTAAGGTCAGCGTTCATGCCTCCACCATCAGAAAAAGACTGGGCAAAAATGGCCTGCATGGCAGAGTTCCAAGAAGAAAACCACTGCTGAGCAAAAAGAACAATAAAGCTCGTCTCAATTTTTCCAAAACACATCTTGATGATCCCCAACACTTTTGGGAAAACATTCTGTGGACCGATGAGACAAAAGTGGAACTCTTTGGAAGGTGTGTGTCCCATTACATCTGGCATAAAAGGAACACTGCATTTCAGAAAAAGAACATTATACCAACAGTAAAATATGGTGGTGGCAGTGTGATGGTCTGGGGCTGTTTTGCTGCGGCAGGACCTGGAAGACTTGCTGTGATAAATGGAACTATGAATTCTGCTGTCTACCAAAAGATCCTGAAGGAGAATGTCCGACCATCTGTTCGTGAACTCAAGCTGAAACGAACTTGGGTTCTGCAGCAGGACAATGATCCAAAACACTCCAGCAAGTCCACCTCTGAATGGCTGAAGAAAAACAAAATGAAGACTTTGGAGTGGCCTAGCCAAAGTCCTGACCTGAATCCTATTGAGATGTTGTGGTTATGACCTTAAAAAGGCCGTTCATGCTCGAAAACCCTCTAATGTAACTGAATTAGAACAATTCTGCAAAGATGAGTGGGCCAAAATTCCTCCAGAACGCTGTAAAAGACTCTTTGCAAGTTATCGCAAACGCTTGTTTGCAGTTGTTGCTGCTAAGGGTGGCCCAACCAGTTATTAGGTTTAGGGGGGCAATCACTTTTTCACACAGGGCCATGATGGTTTGGATTTTTTTCTCCTTTAATAATAAACACCTTCATTTACAAATTGCATTTTGTGTTTACTTGTGTTGTCCTTGACTATTGTTTAAATTGGTTTGATGTTCCGAAACACTTAAGTGTGACAAACATGCAAAAAAACAGGAAATGAGGAAGGGGGCAAACACTTTTTCACACCACTGTAGTTTTGCAATTGTTAAATACGGGCTACCTGATCAGCACACAATCTGTACATGGCTGTCCTACACTGTTGATGCTTCCTGGCTGCTTAAGGAGGATGAGTCCCCCACTGAGTCTTGGTCATACCAAGGTTTCTTCCTTAAGATAATCGCATGAGTTTCTTCTGGGTTCTCCGGTTTCCTCCCACAGTCCAAAAACATGGATCGAGGTCAATTGAATTCTCCAAATTGCCCCATATAGAGTGTGTTTGTGGGAGTGAGTGTGCCCAGCGATAGATTGGCACCCTGTCCTGGGTGTATCTGCCCAACGTCTTAAATGATCTACCCTGGATGGGCATGGGGAACCACCTGCGACCCTAGTAGAGGATAAAGCAGAAGATAATGGATGGATGGATGGATGGATGTTAGTCACAGTCAAAGTCTGTTAGCTTGGTGAGCATGATCATGTTATTACTGAAGAAGTATCATGGTCGAAATATACTGTTTCTGCCAGCCCAGAGAACACAGCTTATTCAGTTGAATTTGTGGATGTATCTAAACCTAAATTCATCAGGTAATTACCAATAAACTCATTCCTAATTCTAATTAACTGTAGTTTTGAACCTGAATCTGTTAGTGTTGAAAACTTTACTATAGCTATTAATAATGTGAATTAGTTATTGTCTGAGTTTGTTCGATTGGAGAACACTCTTTGTTCTTTATGAATATTTCATCAGTTCATATTCATCTTTATGAATATGTGACGTGAAGTGAAATATATGAGCCATTTTTGGTGCTTTACAGCTTTGTCAATTTGGAGGAGTCCTACGTTTAAACATTTTAGCTAAAATTTGAATCTTTTTTGTATACCTTTAAATTCGTAAGGAAACCATATAGACACTTAAAAAAAACATGCAGGCTAAGCAGTGTGGCAATGTTTCCAAAATCAGCTTCATTAAATGTAGTTCCTTGAATGCATGTAGATTCAGTAGCTTAAGAAACAACAAATTTAGTAAAAATTTTATGCCACGTATGTGCAAAATGATTAAATATCATTAAACTAAACCTTGCTAAGGGTTTAAATGTAAGGTGGTTTAGACAGACTAAAACATCCTTTTTTTGAGCTGGCGTCCATAGCATCCTTATAGCATGATGCAACTAACCTTGGCTCAGTCTTCTTGAGTTGATAGTTGGTTTACACCCATCCATCCATCCATCCATCCATTATCTTCCGCCTAATCCTCTACTATGGTCATGGGGAGGTTCCCCATGCCAATATAGGGAAAACGTTTTGGGCAGGGAACAGATACACCCAGGAAAGGGCGCCAATCAATGACTGGGCACACACTCACACACACAAACACACTCTATACGGAGCTTTCAATTTACCTTGATCCATGTTTTTGGACTGTGGGAGAAAATCGGAGAACCTGGAGGAAACCCACATGGACACGGGAAGAACATGGAAACTCCACCTAGATTGGGATTCGAACCAGGAATCCCCAGCGCTGAGAGGCGAACATGCTAACCAACATGCCTCCCATTGATTTACACCATATATCCCAAATAATTTGTGTTCTTATCATCCAACCACAGTAAAGACTGATACATTGAACCTTGGATTAGTTTTTTTCACCATACTTTCATTAAGTTGAGCCTTGTATATCATCATAGAACTTATCCTCTGCATAGCCTTTCCCATCTCAGCTGTTAATCTTTCCAGTTCCTTCAGGATAAACTATGGCCTCTTGATTGCTTCTCTGAGTAAGTGTCCTAAATCATCACTGACTTTCCATGAAAGGGCTTTACCAGGACCCATTTTTTTTCACTGTTTTACATTTTTTCCCCAATAACTTACTGATGGAAAGTTTGGGCAACCTAAAGGGATGTGCACAAAAGAACAAGGTTGAAAATGGGTGGCACACTTAATTGAACAACATGACCTCAACAGAACTAAAACGCCACCTAAAAACAACACCTTAAAAACAACACCTAAAGGACTGCACACTTTTGATAACATAGTGTATTTAGCTCTCTTGATCACAGCCTGTAGAAAACAGGCTTTCATAAACTCACACACATTCTCTGCATTGTATCTGCTGCCTCCACCTTACACACACTCTTGCTTTTATACACACACGATCACACACACACACACACACACACGATCACACACATTGAGATGAAAGGCTTGTGTGCCCTTGCAGCTGGCCCCTGGTGCCGTCTCCGGTTTCACGTTGCCAGATGCTGCTGTCATGCGTGGCCTAAAGTTAAATTGATTTTCTCATAACTGTCTGAGGTTCAGCCCACAGAAAAAAAAAAAAAAAAAAAAAACAGCAAGCGATTTTACGTTCTTCATTATCTCAAGTTCTATCTTAATCACCCCACCTATCCAAGAGAATTATTTTAATTCAGCCAGTTGCTTTCAGGGGGATTGAAGGAGAAACTCTGAGAGCTATGTATGTTCACATGATTAGTGAGAGTTTATAAAGTATATAATACATACACTCATGTACAAAGGAGTCCAAAACTGCAAATAATTCATTATTTAAATGTTTAATTTAAAAGCTTCCACAGTAATACAAAAACAATATTAGTAAACTAAAACAAATATTATAGAACTTCTGTGTAATCATTTGGTAGTTAGACCCTGCTACAATTGTACCACAATTGTACCACAACTGTCCTTGTACCACAACTTTTTTTTATTATTTTATTTTTTTTATTTTTATTATATTAATCTAAAAGGTTCATTCATTCATTCATTATCTTCCGCTTTATCCTATATTAGGGTCGCGAGGGGGTTCCCCATGCCCATTAAGGGGAGAACGTTTCAGGCGCTGGGCAGATAAACCCAGGACACGCACACAAACACACTCCATATGGGGCAATTTGGAGAACTCAATTGACTTGATCCATGTTTTTGGACTGTGGGAGGAAACCGGAGAACCCGGAGGAAACACTGTGGACACGGGGAGAACATGGAAACTCCACTCAAATGTGGATTCGAACCGGGAATCCCTAGTGCTGAGAGGAGAACATGCTAACCACTAAACCACCATGCCGCCAATGTAAAAAGTTGAAATCTAAAATTTTTTGGCTATGTTTTTTTTTCATTTTCATATACATTTAATCATACACTTGGTAACAATTGTAAAAAAGTATGGTAAAAATTATTTATACCATACACATAGGTTTAAAGGAGGTGGAGATTTCTCCTTAAGTTCAGAGTTGTAGTAAAAAGTAAACATTTTTTTAACCAGTTAACAAATGCAAATATTCTAGATCTTAAAATGAAGAAAGAAAATCAGGATTTTGGTTCCAACAGTGGCAGCTCATTAACAGCAGAACTACAAATCATATCATTATTATTATTGTAAGCTTTACTGATAAAAAATAAAATAAAATAAATAAATAAAACATGTGTAATGTACTAAAAGCAACAAAGTGTGCCAAAGCATAGATAGGAACAAAACACTGATGCAGTCAGCAATCATGTTTATTTTTGATTAAACAGTTCATAGTTTTCTTGAGTGGCACGGTGGCTTTCGCGCGTTCGCCTCTCAGCGCTAGGGATTCCCGGTTCGAATCCCAATCTGGGTGGTGTTTCCATGTTCTCCCCGTGTCCACGTGGATTTCCTCTGGGTTCTCCGGTTTCCTCATAAAGTCCAAAAACATGGATCAAGGTCTATTGAATTCTCCAAATTTCCCCATGTAGAGTGTGTTTGTGTGCGTGTCTGTGTGAGTGAGTGCGTGCCCAGTGAAAGATTGGCGCCCTGTCCTGGGTGTATCCGCCCAGCGCCCGAAACCTTCTCCCCTGGATGTGCATGGGGAACCCCCCCCGGGAGCCTAATATAGGATAAAGCGGAAGATAATGGATGGATGAATAGTTTTTTTGACAGATTGGCAAAAAAAAATTCCATGTTCTCCCCGTGTCCACATGGGTTTCCTTCGGGTTCTCTGGTTTCCACCCAAAGTTAAAAAAAAGGAACAAGGTAAATTGAATGCTCCAAATTGCCCCATATACTGTGTGAATGTGTGTGTGTGTGTGTGTGTTAGTGTGAGTGAGTGTGTGCCCAGCGATAGATTGGTGTAGGTGTTTCTGCGCATCGCCCCGAAAACGTTCTACCCTGGATGGGCATGTGGAATCCCCCCGCGACCCTAATAGAGGAATTTAGTGGAAGATAATGGGGTTCTTGTTCTGTTTACATCTATTTCATTTCTTAATTTATCATATTTTTCATTAATGTCAGGCCAAGCAACAACAATGTATTTTTTTGGTCCATATTGTCCATCTCTGCCCAAACCTTCTAATCTAAAACCTTACCAAGTCTACTATCTACACTGTTATGCTGCAGGAACTCAATTTTTGACAGTCTAATTGTTCAATGGCCATGCAAAGAGTTTTATAAATATAGATTTAGCCACAGAGCAGGAAGCTGCTTATTTACATACTGCAATGTATCAAAAAAACTATCCATCCTATTGCATCAAAGCAACATGTGTTGTTCACATCTTTTTAGAATCCTGTGATAGTGGTGGCACTAGTGCTTATATGTCATCCCTCAAAAAGACACCTGTATGGCCCTGGCTGCAGTGGAGGGTATTTTCAATCACATGGCGGTAATAAGAGGAGAGCAGACTTGCTTTGATCTCAGCTACACACAAACAGCAAACTTAATTTTTTTTTCTGGTCCACACTTTGTTGTGGTTTTGCCAAAAATGTAAAGAGTGAGAGACAGTAATAAGGTAGATTTAGAAGACAATAAGAATGAATAGGGAAAGAAGATTGATAATGTGGTGATTAATGATGCTGTAAGAAGAGAAGTCTAGCTGTGGTTGCTTTTCCTTTCAAAGATCCTTGACTGGTTGACCTTTGCCTCTTCCAAGAATTAAATGCTATTCGTATCTATTTCATATTCACTATAGGTTTAAATAAATTACCACCATCCGGCCTAGTTTTGCCTGCTTTATTGTGTAATTTAGTTATTTATTTATATTACCTGACACACATAAAAAACATGTGCAAATAATACACTTGTATGATCACTAAAAACTTAAATCTGAAAATTAAAGTTGCAACTAATGTAAAATAGTTTAGCAGGTGGCAGGGTGTCCCCCATGTCCATCCAGATCAGAATGTTTCGGGCACTGGGCAAATAAACCCAGTACAGGATGCCAATCCATCGCTGGGCACACTTACTTACACACACACACACACACACACACACACACACACACACACACACACACACACACACACACAGACTATATAGGGACAATATACCTTCAATCCATATTTTTGGACTGTTGTAGGAAACCGAAGAACCTGGAGCCTACCCATACAGACATGAGGAGGACATAAAAACTTCACGCAGATTGAGGTTCGAACCTGAATCCGACGAACGTGATGACCACTAAGCCAGTGTGCCATCCATATATTAATTATTACTTTTCATAGCTTGATATTCTTATTATTAGTAGTATTATTACAGTTATTTACTAGATGCTGCATTTTGGGTAATTTCATGCCTAAATAGATGTCCAGTCAGCTAAACACTTTAAACACAACAACATTACATTACCTTAAGAGCATTTTGTTATGTACAGTCTACAAAAAATTACTCCTAGGGATAAATAATTGGACCTCATGGAAACCGTGTATAACTTTTTATGGGCCAGGAATGTAGATTTATATTCCCAAGTAGTTTATAAAATTAGCTTGGGTTGTTCCTCTACAGTTGGTAGAGGTACGTCATTTTTGAGAGTGTACAGAGATTATGTTATAATACAGACTAACAAACTAAGGTAAAAAATATCAGTATTAATGACATATTATATCATTCATACAGTTATCCAGTCAGCCAGCTGTGTTTTTGCAAAATCAAAAAAAGCAACACTAAATGGAAAATATGATATCAATATATATGATGTTGCATAAGGTTGTCTAAGCAATGCAATGATGAATGTGTGCAACTAATTATACTAAAAGCAATTCCAAAAAAGCAAAAAGCCCACTTACCAAATTTGAATTTTATCTTGGTGTGTTTTAACATTCAGGTGGTTGTATACACTCATCCATTACATTTACATTTGGTTGTTTAGCAGACACTTTCATCCCAACTTGATGATTGGGGTCACCTTGGAAACTTTAAAAGGCCTGGGATTTGAACCCACAACTTTCAGATTAATGGCAAAACACCCTAAACCCTGAGCTACCACACCTTCTGTCCATAGCTTGAACATTGCATATGTGATAATATTAATACTAAAAGGGCGAAAGGCGTGCATGTGTTATGTTAATACTCTAAATTGAAACATCATGTCCTTGGAGCCATCGCATGCATGTCCTCGAGCATCATGTCCTTGGTGCCATTAAATGTGAACAAAAAAGGAGGCAGCAAGTCACTTTGGGGCAAATAAAGACACCCATTCTATGCTTTAATGCCAACTGGCAGCCATCCAACTATCTGTTAGGAAGGAAACATTAGTCTCTGTCTCACACATGCCTTGTCTAAAGGTCACGTGTCATTTTAAAAGATCAGAGCCTGTCATTATGTAGCATTAAGCTGTATGTGCTGTACATGAGAGGGTTTGTGTTTTTATTGTGCCCTGTCCTGACAACTAGAGGTAGTGCTTTTCTGATAACTCAGCAAACAACAGAACAGACACCGGCATGTGTCATTAAACTGAATTTCCTGCCCCGATCCCATAAAGATAAGTGATCGTTCTAAAATCACTCCTCTCCTTCTGACACACACAGATACACAGGCCTGCATTGTCTCTTCTTATCGCTTCATCTTGGGCTGCTAAGGAAGGAGGGCCTGGCTGAAAGAGTGTACGTATATGTGAGATGGAGATAGGGAGACCGAGGGTAAGCAAGAGAGAGAAAAAAAGCCCAGAGTATGGAATTAGGAGGGGGATTACTCTGATGTTTAAGTGCCGCTGCCCTGCAGCCTTTAACCTGTAATTTAGCCTCACCTTACACACTCTTGCACAGACTCACTGATGCAGAATGAAAAATGAGCAGAGAACAGAGAATGAAAGAAAAAGAGGAATGCTTTCATGCTTAGTAAGGGAGATTGTGTGCTGCTTGTCATAAGTGTTTGCAAACACTACAAACACTCATCACACTGTAAACATTGCAACATCTAGTTTGCCTACAGAAATCTATTTAGGAGAGGTAAATCTTTTTTCTCACTTCACTGCAAGACTACCCTGGGTTTATTTCCCAATTGGTGTGAACAAGGGCATTATTGTGCAGTTTGCATGTTCTTTCTGTATCTAAATAGATTTTCTTAGAAAGCTCTGGTTTCTTTCCATAGCTAAGAAATATGCAACAATGAATTGATAACACTAAACTGCTCCAAATAGCAAATCTGTACGTAAATCTGTACATTTTTATTATGTACAGCTCATTGTTTCTCTACTTACCATATGGATTTGTACATCTACAACAACATTCAGTCATTCTTTTGTTTCTCTAAATATTTTGTTAGTCTCCTTTACTCTGTTCTCCAATGACCAGAACCTCCCACAGAACAGGTATTATACTGGTGGTTGATGATGGTACAAGAGAATCAGAAACCTGATAGGTGTACTGTTTTCTGTCCAGCAGCACTGCAGCGTCTGATCCACTCATACCAGCACAACACAAGATAACACACACTAAAACACCACCAGGCTGTATCATTGCAGTACTGCAAATCACCCACCAACTTAATGCCCCAATACCTCTCTGGGGGTGCTAATCTATAGAGAATATACTTAACCTGTAATTTAGCCTCACCTTACACTCTCTTGCACAGACTCACTGATGCAGAACGAAAAATGAGCAGAGAACATAGAATGAAAAAAAATGCTTTCATGCTTAGCAAGAGAGATTGTGTGCTGCTTGTCATAAGTGTTTGCAAACACTACAAACACTCATCACACTGTAAACATTGCAACATCTAGTTTGCCTACAGAAATCTATTTAGGAGAGGTAAATCTTTTTTCTCACTTCATTGCAAGACTACCCTGGGTTTAATTCCCAATTGGTGTGAACAAGGGCATTATTGTGCAGTTTGCATGTTCTTTCTGTATCTAAATAGATTTTCTTAGAAAGCTCTGGTTTCTTTCCATAGCCAAGAAATATGCAACAATGAATTGCAAACACTAAACTGTTGCAAATAGCATATCTGTACGTAAATCTGTAAATTTTTATTATGTACAGCTCATTATTTCTCTACTTACCATATGGATTCGTACATCTACAACAACATTCAATCGTTCTTTTGTTTCTCTAAATATTTGGTTAGTCTCCTTTACTCTATTCTCCGATGACCAGAACCTCCCACAGAACAGGTATTATAATGGTGGTTGATGATGGTACAAGAGGATCAGAAACCTGATAGGTGTACTGTTTTCTGTCCAGCAGCACTGCAGGGTCTGATCCACTCAAACCAGCAAAACACAAGACAACACACATTAAAATACCACCAGGCTGTATCGTTGCAGTACTGCAAATCATCCACCAACCTAATACCCCAATACCTCTCTGGGGGTGCTAATCTATAGAAAATATACTTAACCTGTAATTTAGCCTCACCTTAGACTCTCTTGCACAGACTCACTGATGCAGAACGAAAAATGAGCAGAGAACAGAGAATGAAAGAAAAATGCTTTCATGCTTAGCAAGGGAGATTGTGTGCGGCACGGCACAGAGCTATAGGGGTCTCGCCTCTCAGCTCTAGGGGTTCCCGGTTCGAATCCCAGTCTGGGTGGAGTTTCCATGTTCTCCCCGTGTCCGTGTGGGTTCACTCCAGGTTCTCCGGTTTCCTCCCACAGTCCAAAAACATGGATCAAGTCAATTGAGTTCTCCAAATTGCCCAATATAGAGTGTGTTTGTGTGCGTGTGTGTGCTCCGCGATAGATTGGCGTCCTGTCCTGGGTGTATCTGCCCAGCGCCCCGAAACTTTCTCCCCTGGATGGGCATGGGGAACCGCCCCGCGACCCTAATATAGGATAAAGCAGAAGATAACGGATGTATGGATAAACTGATCTGTACGTAAATCTGTACATTTTTATTACGTAAAGCTCAATGTTTCTCTACTTACCATATGGACTTTGTAGATCTACAACAACATTCCGTCTTTCTTGTGTTTCTCTACATATTTTGATAAGTTCAATTAATTTATTTATATAGTGCTTTTTACAACAGTGCATTGTCACAAACAGAATGAAACGCCTTTAAACCCCCAAAGAGCAAGCTGAAGCGAAAGTGGCAAGAAAAAACTCCCTGTTATATTGCTATTTTAAGGAAGAAACCTTGTGAGGACCAAGACTCAGTGGGAGACTCATCCTCCTTGAGCGGCTGGGAAGCATAGTATAGGTAAACAGTATAGGATACTATTGTACAGATTTTACAGTCCCCTTTACTCTGTTCTCTGATGACCAGGACCTCCCACAGAGCAGTTACTATTATGGTGGTTGATGATGGTATGAGAGGATCAGAAACCTGTATGTTTTGATAGGTGTACTGTTTTCTGTCCAGCAGCACTGCAGGGTCTGATCCACTCATACCAGCACAACACATGACAACACACCCTGAAACACCACCAAGCTGTATCGTTGCAGTACTGCAAATCACCGACCAACTTAATGCGCCAATACCTCTCTGGACGTGCTAATCTTTATAGAATATACTTAACTGACCAACAAAGTATGTAGAAAAACAGATGGACTACAGCAGGGTCTCCATCTGGAAGCCACATTTCTCATGGTCAATAAGTCGTAATCCACTTTTATAGAATACAACAAACACATTTATTTTTGAAACATAGCCTTTAAAAACACATTAACAACAATGTAAACTGAAATTAACCTTTCTTTCTTTCTATTCTTTCCTCAATAAATGAAAATCCACAACATCCACAAAATTGGTTTATATTTGCATTCTATCATCTTGCCAAACAACACCAAATATTTCAAGGGTAGGGCAATCGGCTGAACAAGAACAAGTCTAACCCACCAGTTGACAATTGCTGGATTACAGTCTATAATTGTAGGACTAAAAACCCACCTATATGATCAGTGGAACAAACAGTGAGTGTAGAACTGAGGATTAATATTTAACACATGGTTAAATACTTAGCTCATAAAAAATATAATCCCATATAACGTGATCACCTCTGAAACAACTGAAGTTAGCAATGAGGCTTAGAGGGTAATACTGCTGCCTTTACTCTGGTTTAACATTCATTCATTCATTCATTATCTTCCGCTTTTATCCTCTATTAGGGTCGCGGGGGGGTTCCCCATGGCCAACCAGGGGAGAACGTCTCGGGCGCTGGGCAGATCCACCCAGGACAGGGCGCCAATCTATCGCTGGGCACACACTTACTCAAACAGGCACACTCTATATGGGGCAATTTGGAGAACTCATTTGACTTGATCCATGTTTTTTGACTGTGGGAGGAAACCGGAGAACCCGGAGGAAACCCATGCGGAGAGAACATGGAAACTCCATCCAGATGTGGATTCGAACCAGGAATCCCTAGTGCTGAGAGGTGAACGTGCTAACCACTAAGCCACCGTGCCGCCCGTATTAAATACAGTACATATTAAATACAGTAAATGACTAAAAGGCAAATACTTTACCTTCACTTCACTTCATGGTCTGCTTTTTTTACATCGCCACTTACTTACAGACCTTACAAACATAATTTCTGTTTGTAAATACTGTTCTGAAGTAAAATAAAACATCTTTTTTATACTTTAGTATGAAGTTCTTTATTTAGCCTTGCACTGCAAACAACCAAAGATTGTTTACCTTCTGCCACGTGGACAGAAAAAAACAACACTTCATTTGTTAGAAATGCATGGTAGAGGAACTAGCCACTGAGTAGGTTCTCAAGGAACTACCTGCCTTCAAAATTTTGTGGAATTGTGGCTTTCACTCCACAATGAGAACCCAGAAGTGAAATAAGCCAGCTGACAGAGCAAATGACATATTCTTTATTTTTGAGTAATCCTATTTCAGGGTCTTGATTTTCTCTCTAAATGGATTTGCTGTGCGAGTGGTGCTAGAGAGTTTTTATATTTCCTATATTCCTCCAAAACAGTGCCGTATTACTCTGTATGTATATATATATATATGCCTGTCTATGTGCCTATATATATATGTGCCTGTCGTGGCGGTAACCCTCGAACACGGTGGTGGTCACCCCGTGTAAGGGATGCCGTCAAGCTGAAGAAGGAGTCCTATCAGGCATGGTTGGCTTGTGGGACTCCAGAAGCAGCTGACCGGTACCGACAGGCCAAGCGATTTGCGGCTTCGTGCGTCGTGGAGGCAAAAACCCGGGTGTGGGAGGAGTTCGGTGAGACTTTGGAAAGTGACTTTCGGTCGGCTCCTAGAAGATTCTGGCAAACTGTCAGGCGACTCAGGAGGGGAAAGCAGTGTGCCACCAACACAGTATATAGTGGAGGGGGTGCACTGTTGACTTCGACTGGGGACGTCATTAGGCGGTGGAAGGAATACTTCAAGGACCTTCTCAATCCCACCAATATGCCCTCCGGAGAGGAGGCAGAGTCAGAGGACCCGGGGGGAGGCTTGTCCATCACTGTGGCTGAAGTCGCTAAGGTAGTCAGAGGGCTCCTTGGTGGCAGGGCTTCTGGGGTGGATGAGATCCGCCCGGAGTTCCTCAAAGCTCTGGATGTTGTGGGGCAGTCTTGGCTGACGCGCCTTTTTCAACATTGCATGGTCATCAGGGGCAGTGCCTCTGGACTGGCAGACGGGGGTGGTGGTGCCTCTTTTTAAAAAGGGGGACCGGAGGGTGTGTTCCAATTACAGGGGAATTACACTCCTCAGCCTCCCCGGCAAAGTCTATGCAGGGGTACTGGAGAAGAGAGTCCGACTGATAGTCGAACCTCGGATCCAGGAGGAGCAGTGTGGTTTTCGTCCTGGTCGTGGAACACTGGACCAGCTCTTCACTCTCTCCAGGATCCTCGAGGGTTCATGGGAGTTTGCCCAACCAGTCTACATGTGCTTTGTAGATCTGGAGAAGGCTTTCGACTGTGTCCCTCGGGGTATTCTGTGGGAGGTGCTTCGTGAGTATGGGGTACATGGCTCCTTACTACGGGCCATTCAGTCCCTGTATTTGCGAAGCAGGAGCTTGGTTCGCATGGCCGGCGGCAAGTAAGTCGGACTGGTTTCCAGTGAGGGTTGGACTCCGTCAGGGCTGTCCTTTGTCACCGGTTTCTGTTTTCATAATTTACATGGACAGAATTTCTAGGCGCAGCCAGGGGATGGAGGGTGTCCGGTTTGGTGATCTGAGGATCACGTCGCTGCTGTTTAGCAGACGATCGTATTGTATGTATATATGTCCGACGGATGTTTCAGTAGAGGGTTGGACCTCAGGGCTGTCCTTTGTCAGGTTCTGTTCATAATTTACATGGAAGAATTTCTAGGCGCAGCCAGGGGGATGGAGGGTGTCTGGTGAAGGATCACGTCGCTGCTGTTTGCAGACGATGTGGTCCTGTTAGCATCATCAGGCTGTGAACTTCAGCTCTTACTGGATCGGTTTGCAGCTGAGTGTGAAGCGGCCGGGATGAGAATCAGCACCTCCAAATCTGAGGCCATGGTTCTCAGCCGGAAAAGGGTAGAGAGTCCTCTCTGGGTCAAGGATCAGATCTTGCCTCAAGTGGAGGAGTTTAAGTATCTCGGGGTCTTGTTCACGAGTGATGGGAAGATGGAGCACACACATTGACAGACGGATCAGCGCGGGGTCAGCAGTGATGCGGACCCTATACTGGTCTGTTTGTGGTAAAGAAGGAGCTGAGCCACAAGGCAAGGCTCTCGATTTACATCGATCTACGTTCCAACCCTCATATGGTCATGAGCTTTGGGTACCGATTCGCGAATACAAGCATGGGTTTTCCCTCCGCATGGCTTCCACTTTATCCTATATTGGAGAGTCGCCAGGGGGGGTTCCCCATGCCCATCCAGGCAAGTCCGGAGAAGACGTTTCGGGAACGCCTCGGGGTTCGCCCAGTCGAGCTGGGCAGATACACCCAGGATAAGCAGGGCACCAATCTATCGCTGGGCACACACTCACACACACAGACCTACGCACCCACAAACACACTCTATATGGGGCACACACTCACACACACAGCAACACAAACACACTCTGGAGCAATCTGGAGAACTCAATTGACTTGATCCATGTTTTTGGACTGTGGGAGGAAACCAGAGAACCCGGAGGAAACCCACGCGGACACGGGGAGAACATGGAAACTCCACCCAGATGGGGATTCGAACCGGGAACCCCTAGAGCTGAGAGGCGAACGTGCTAACCACTAAGCCACCGTGCCGCCCTACTATATATATATATATATATATATCACATATTAATCACATATTAGAGACACGGGGGGGTTCCGCATGCCCATTCAGGGGAAAACGTTCCGAGTGCTGGGCAGATACACCCAGGACAGGGCGCCAATCTATCACTGGGCACGCTCACTCTCTCTTTCACACACTCAGACTATAAAGGGGCAATTTAAAGCAGCCAAGTAAACCCAGGGATTTTATTTGCCTTATTTACCTTTTACCTGCCAGCACATTAAAAGGAATCTAATAACTGCAATAATCTGCTTTAAATGTATTTAACCAAAAAAAAATGTTTCAATTAATTCATAATTTAAAATAGAAACAGTGCTTTCTTTTAGTCACAGTTCTAGTTAATTCTAACTTTAAGGCAGCATCTTGAAGAAAGTTGCACATAGATAGCACTGCTATGCCTGTGTATACTATTTAGGAAGCAGCAGGTTAAGGACTTGTAAGGCCCGTATTTCAAACTGCAGTGGTTTACGTACTTATCCTCTTGAGGAGTTGTGCACCTTCCACTTCAACTTCTGTACTGATTAGTTCTTTGCCATTTAAGGCAATAGAGACACCCTCGCAAGAAATCTTAGCCATCTGGGTTTCTTGGCACTTTAAAAAGCATTATTCGACAAAACAATTGGACAATATTTTTCCAAGTCTTTGAACTCAATTCTCATCACCACAATGAAAGACATGTTTGACTCACATTAAACAAAATGGTGTTAAAATCAATATAAAAGATTTTTAATATAATGGTACCATAAAGAAAGCCTTAAAGATTCCTAAGATTCTCTTTAATGGTTGACATTGCACCCTTTAAAAAACTGCAGAAATGTGTTTATTGTGTTGGTTTATTGTATAGGTTAAACCACACAGGTCAGGTCAATGGCAAAAATCCTACCAATAAATACCACCTACAGCCTTATACCAATGAGTTACATGAGCCAAGTTACTAACACCAACTTAGCTCAGTGGTTAAAAACAGCTGGAATTGTTTGTTTTGAGTTTTTTTCTCTTTCTGTAAACTAACACCAGAATACAGCTCAATAGCAAGACACATTGTGCATAATTGATCTACTTAACAAGCTTGTCTATTTGAGGATTGCACGGGGTCTAAAACCAATGCTGGAAATATTCAATTTCTCCCTGATTTGGACAACGTCCCATGGTAGAGCACCATGCAATATTCACAGACAGTTGTTGTCCTGATGTTGAAGGTTTGTCATCTAAACTTATGACCAAATAGCAACATTTGTCAAGTGTCGAAAGTTTAATTAAGAGAATCTGAAAAACACCCGGGGGACACAGTGGTTTAGTGGTTAGCATGTTCTCCTCTCAGCGGTTCAAATCCCCATCTGGGTGGAGTTTCCATGTTCTCCCCGTGTCCGTGTGGGTTTCCAAAAACATGGATAGAGTCAATTGAGTTCTCCAAATTGCCCCATATAGAGTGTGTGTGTGTGCATGTCTGTGTGAGTGAGTGTGTGCCCAGCGATAGATTGGCACCATGTCCTGGGTGTATCTGCCCAGCGCCCGAAATGTTCTCCCCTGGATGGGCATTTCGGAACCCCCCCGCAACCCTATTATAGGATAAAGCAAAAGATAATGAATGGATGGATAGATGGATGGATGAAAAACACCCTGTGAAAATGGAAAACAAGGGAGGATTACTTAAAATTAGTCTTTTTTGTAACACTACTTAATATAACTTTTAAACACGTCACAGTTTGGTTGGTTAGTTTTCTAACTTCACACAAAAAAGAGATAATTACACACATTAATTACATACTCCTCAAATAGGAATATGGTAGCTTAGTAATAGGGTGTTGGGCTATCAAGTCCCATTCACTGAAGTTACCAATGTGGGGCCCTTGTGCTGTCCCTGTGTTCTGACCCCAACCATAAAGTTGGGACATTTGTATGTTGGTTTGGATAAAAGCGTCTGCTAAATTAACAAATGTAAATGTAATTAATGAGTAGCAGGTGTTTCCAATTACCTGATCTGCCACCCCTGTATTGACATGAGGCTGATGTACAGTGGGTTGCAAAAGTATTCATACCCCTTGAACTTTTCCATATTTTGTCACATTACAACCACAAACATAAATATATTTCACTGGAATTTAATGTGAAAGACCAACACAAAGTGGTATACAATTGTGAAGTGGAAGGAAAATTATACATGAATCAACATTTTTTTTACAAATAAAAAACTGAAAAGTGCGACGTGCAAAAGTATTCAGCCCCCTTTTCCCTGAGTGCAACCAATTGCATTCAGAAGTTGCCTGATGAGTGCTAATGACTCAAAAGGGTCCACCTGTGTGTAATCTTATCTCAGTACAAATACAGCTGCTCCGTGACGGCCTCAGATGTTGGTTAAGTGAATATTGGGGAGCAAACAGTATCATGAAGTCCAAAGAACACACCAGACAGGTTAGGAATATGGTTTTGGAGAAGTTTAAAGCAGGCTTAGGTTATAAAAAGATTTCCAAAGCTTTGAACATCTCACGGAGTACTGTTCAATCCATCATCCGGAAATGGAAAGAGTATGGCACCACAGTAAACCTGCCAAGACAAGGCCGTCCACCTAAACTTACAGGCCGAACAAGGAGATCACTGATCAGAGAGGCAGCCAAGAGGCCCATGGTGACTCTGGATGAAATGCAGAGAGCCACAGCTCAGGTGGTGGAAACTGTCCACAGGACAACAATTAGTCGTGCACTACACAAATGTGGTCTTTATGGAAGAGTGGCAAGGAGAAAGCCATTGTTAAAAGAAAACCATAAGAAGTCCCGTTTGCAGTTTGCCAGAAGCCATGTTGAGGACACAGCAAACATGTGGAAGAAGGTGCTTTGGTCAGACGAGACCAAAATTGAACTTTTTGGCCACAATAAAAAACGCTATGTGTGGCGGAGAAATAACACTGCACATCACTCTGAAAACACCATCCCCACTGTCAAATGTGGTGGTGGCAGCATCATGCTCTGGGGGTGCTTCTCTTCAGCAGGGACCGGGAAGTTGGTCAAAGTTGATGGGAAGATGGATGGAGCCAAATACAGGGCAATCTTGGAAGAAAACCTGTTGGAGTCAGCAAAAGATTTGAGACTGGGGCGGAGGTTCACCTTCCAGCAGGACAACGACCCTAAACATAAAGCCAGAGCTACAATGGAGTGGTTTAAAAAAAAGAATATTCATGTGTTAGAATGGCCCAGTCAAAGTCCAGACCTAAACCAATTGAGAATTTGTGGCAAGATCTCAAAACTGCTGTTCACAAACGCTCTCCATCCAATCTGACTGAGCTTGAGCTGTTTTGCAAGGAGGAATGGGCAAAATTTCAGTCACTAGATGTGCAAAGCTGGTGGAGACATACCCTAAAAGACTTGCAGCTGTAATTGCAGCAAAAGGTGGCTCCACAAAGTATTGACTCAGGGGGCTGAATACTTTTGCACGTCGCACTTTTCAGTTTTTTATTTGTAAAAAAAATGTTGATTCATGTATAATTTTCCTTCCACTTCACAATTGTATACCACTTTGTGTTGGTCTTTCACATTAAATTCCAGTGAAATATATTTATGTTTGTGGTTGTAATGTGACAAAATATGGAAAAGTTCAAGGGGTATGAATACTTTTGCAACCCACTGTAGCTAGAATGGGCACTGCCTCCTTTTTGTATGGTTTGAACCCAATAGTGAACTCATTTTGTTATAATGGACAGTGGTTGGAGCTTTAAAAGGTTAATTTTTTTAATGTAACTGTTTGCCCTTTGTCATTTTTTAATAAAAAAATGTGTGAAAAATATAAAAAGCCATTTATCCATCCATCCATTATCTTCCGCTTTATCCTCTACTAGGGTTGCGGGGGGTTTCCCCATGCCCATCCAGGGGAGAATGTTTTGGGCGCTGAGCAGACACACCCAGGACAGGGCGCCTCCCAATGCCGGGCACACACTCTCACACACACACATCCCACACACACAGACACATTCTATTTATCTCTAATTTGGAGAATTCAATTGACCTTGATCCATGATTTTGGACTGTGGGAGGAAACCGGAGAACCCGGAGGAAACCCACGCAGACACGGGGAGAACATGGAAACTTCACCCAGATGGGGATTCAAACTGGGAATCCCTAGCGCTGAGAGGAGAACATGCTAACCACTAAGCCACCGTGCCACCCTTAAAAAGCCATTTATTTTCAAGTAATTTTAACTTTACCACTGAGTTCAATGGGAGGGATGTCGACAGTGTTTAAGTCAAAAATGTTTGACCCAAATCCAAAGAAATAAGTCAGGGCTTTTCATACTTTCCTTTCCTTTACATTAGTTGAACATTTATTCAACAAAGTTCCTTCAAAACAGTTTTTACACCATGGTGAATGTGCCTACATATCTTATGAAATCTTTTCACGCTCTTACAGACACAGTATGTACCAGTCAATATGTCTCTTGTAGTTAGAACATCGCGATAGCAGCTGTGTCAGATAAACTGACTCCCTTTGCTTCCAGTGCAGTTATCTGATGTCTCAGGACCTTCAACACAGTGACATTACTGTACGGCTCTAAACACAAACACATTGCAGAATAGTTTGTTTGTAGAGTGTAAAACTGTGTGACTAGTTAAACAAATGGCTAATTATGGGTCTCTAATTGGTGTTTTTTTTTTAACATTTACCTTTTTGTTATGTAAGAGTAAACAGTGAAAAACACACAACTACTAAAAAAGTAGACAATCATTCGCTCATTCATTCATTATCTTCCACTTAATCCTCTATTATGGTCGGGGGGAGGGGGATTGGGTTCCCCATGCCAATCCAGGGGAGAACGTTTCAGGTGCCGGGAAGATACTCCCGGCCAGATCTTTTGCTGGGCACACTCACTCACTCACACAAACACACACACACAAATACACACTATATGGTGCAATTTAGAGCAGCCAATTTACCTTGAATCCATGTTTTAGACTGTGGAGAAAACCGGAGAACCCAAACAAACATGAGGAGAACAAGGAAACTTCACCCAGATTGGGATTCCCAGCTCTAAGAGCCCAATGTGCTAACCACTAAGCCACCGTGCCGCCCATATTTAAGAATTAACGCTGTTATTAATTTATTTTTGTAAAAATAAAATCAATACATTTAACTTTTTAAATGACATCATTTATTTGCTTTGCAGAAGTACAGAAGTACACTTCCATAATAATTTTAATGATAATATTAATTAATAATATTATTATGTGTACAAGGATATGAGATTTTTCTCTACTGCCACTTCTGCTATTGATTTTTCTTTGTTTGTCCCCGAAGTTTCCTTGGTGCCTCTGTCCTTCAGACCTGGCTGTTCCGTTTCAGCTGAGCTGTTTTTATGAGAACAAACAGTACAGACCCTCCCAAAGCCCTATAAACTTATACCACAAAGGCCACTCTGTAAGTGTGTGGGTGGGTGTGTACACGTGTACAACACACACAGACCCACACACACATCCATAAAGACAGAGGGAGATAGAGACAGAGAAAAAGAGCTAGATAGAAAGTGATTTGATGTGGAGACTAATGAGAGGCAGGTAATAATAGAGACAGACCGTACGTTAGTACAGATTCTCACAAAGTGGATGTTAATGGTTGTGGCTGGGCTGGTCTCTGTAGACAACGGTAATGGAGGCTTTGGGGCACAATTCCTTATGGGCTAGTAAAATGGGCAACATTTTAGGGCCTAAAATTTTAATGCCATCTGGGTTCCGTGTCCACATACTGTATATACACGGCCTGGTAACACACCGGTATATACATTGTTTTTTTGTTAAACCATTGATTGTCACACTGATTCACTGTGATATATGATTTTGCAATGTCACAACATTTATTTCTGTCCAGAATTTTTCATTTTCTTGTTTCGTCCAGATATCCAAATGTGTCCCTAGATTTTGTTTAATGATGGAAGATTCGGATCACTGTGCAAAAGCACATCTCAAAAGTTTTCAATGGAGTTCAGGCCTGGACTCCATGGTGGCTGAGCTATGTGTGAAAAACATGTCACATGCTCCCTAAACCATTTTTTTAGAATTTGAACCTGATGAATCCAGGCTTGTTTACCGTGGAATATGCTTGTGCCATTAAGAAAAAAATCCATCAACAGAATAACCTGGTGGACGGCACGGTGGCTTAGTGGTTAGCACGTTTGCCTCTCAGCACTAGAGATTCCCGTTTCGAATCCCCATCTGGGTGGAGTTTCCATGTTCTCCCCGTGTCTGAGTGGGTTTCCTCCGGGTTCTCCGGTTTCCTCCCACAGTCCAAAAACATGGATCAAGTCAATTGAGTTCTCCAAATTGCCCCATATAGAGTGTGTTTGTGTCTGTGTTAGTGAGTGTGTGCCCAGCGATAGATTGGCACCCTGTCCTGGGTGTATCCGCCCAGCACCCGAAAAGTTCTCCCCTGGATGGGCATGGGGAACCCCCCCCCCCCTCGCAACCCTTATATAGGATAAAGCGGAAGATAATGGATGGAGGGATGGAGAATAACCTGGGGGTTTGGTATATTAAGATCATCTGAGCTCAGTCTTAGGCTACATAATGCTGTTAAAACCCAACCTGACCAACTGCTTCAAACTCAGATTGAAGATAAATCCAGATGGTGACCTTATTTTTGGCCAGTTTTTTATGTGGTATATATAATTTGGCTTAGCATTTAAGGTAAAGTCCTAATTGGACTGTTAGGTTCTTTACATTTCTAATTAGTTATTGAAGGAATTTAATCTCCTCAAGATTGTAAACACAAACTTTAATTTAGATCAGTGGTTTAAAAACTGTTCAGACTAAGCACCACCCATTATCAAACCAAAACAGCATTACCACCTATGTTTTTCATTCCGAACAACATATAGCAATTAATTAGGTGTAAGTGTATATTAAAGGAATAATATACGAGATGGTGTGCATTATTATGAAAAAAATCACGTGAAAGAGGTGTTATAAGATGCGCTGCAGAGTGCTGTTACACCTCCTTCTTGTGATTTATTCACAATAATACACAACCTTCTAATGAGTCTAATACATCCATCCATCCATTATCTTCCCACACTCACTCACACAGACACACTCTATATGGGGAAATTTGGAGAATTCAATTGATCTTGATCCATGTTTTTGGACTGTGGGATGAAACTAGAGGAAACCCACGCGGACTCGGGGAGAACATGGAAACTCCACCCAGATTGGGATTCGAACCGGGAATCCCTAGAGGCGAACGTGCTAACCACTAAGCTACAGTGCCACCCTGAATCCAATAAAAGAAAAGCCAAAATATTTAGACAAGATTTAGCGCTATGTGTGGCCAAGGCCAACATATTTGGACACCTTCTAACCTCACATGTGGTCAAATATTAGGACAGCATCTCTCTACAACATCAGTCACAAAATGAGCAAAGTGATTAGGAAATTAATAGAAATCACTAAATTCATTAACAAATTTAACTGTAAAATATAAAATCACCCAAAGCCATGCATTTATCTTTAAAAATATTTAATAAAATAATGTTATTTGGCTGAAAATTTGCTTGGTTGTGTTTACCCTGTTGATTTTAACCTTTAAAAATGTCAAAAGAAAGACTACTATGCAATCAACAGTTATCTGACCATACAACCAGCTTTTTGCTACTTTGTCCCATTTCTTGCTTAAGGGTATTTTTAAAGGTGGAACACTGAATGGCATTTCACAAACAACACATTTATGAAATCAAAAATAATATACATAATAAACTTAAATAATTATCAATGTTGTTGTAGTGATTGTTGTTACTGTTGTTTAGCAATTGTGTCAACTGTGATTTATAGAAAAGATACAGCTCTACTCCACATTGTTGCCACTATACCTAATGGTTGGAGCTACCTCAAAACAACTTCTTTCTGTCTTTAGCTGACACAGTAGAACTGAAAATCAAAAGGGCCGTGTCTTGTTCAGACATGCAAACCTCTGCTAAATCCCTTTTGGAAGTTTTACTGTGAATGGATTGTTTATAAGCCTTAGGGAATGAGGTCGTGGATGGTTTACAGGACTCAAGGTGGTCTGTTCTGATGACATTTGTACAGTTGTTTAGAGTATATCCAGAAACCATAATATAATCGGGCATTAGTATACACTAGGTTGTCATTCCTGTTGGGTTTAGCTCTTGCACTTTGCTGTAGCAAGAAAATAGAGGTCTTTCTAAGCAATGAGGGCAAGACACAGGACCTATAGGTTTGGTATTTTTTATTTTCTAAAGCTTTCTGTATAATATTTATATCAGTGGCAGGCCACACATTTCACACCTAGGCCTTCATTAATGCTCCGTCTGAATTAATCCACCTGTCAATAACTATTTTATGGCTATAAAAACATTTTATTATGCAGAAATGAAGCATAAAGAGCCATTGCATCACAGATGGATAACCCGTTGTAGCAGAAGCAAAGCGGCGTCGAGAGAGAAAGCAGAGCCTTCGGCAATGGACTTTAGATTAGTGCAGATCCTCCTGATGAATGTGTGCGCCCTTTTTAATCTGCAGAGATCGACCATGAGCTGCAGAAATGCAAGCACACGGCAGATCAGTCAACATGCATGTTTTAATGAAAAAAAAACAAAATAAAAAAATAAAATTGCAATATCATTTAGGAAAATAACACTCACCAAAAATCCGGATTAAATCATGATTGTATACAAAATCCAACCGTCTTTTCTTTTTTTATAAACAGCTCAAATATTTAACTAAAAACCATCAAGAAGTATTTTCAATCGCCATCGACGCCAATGCTGAAAGTCAAGTTGTTTTCCTATGATGTTTTAATTTGTTAAAATCTCTGCTCATCAAAAGTACTCTTCACTCAGAATGAACACAGTGCCTAAGCCTGCTAGAAGGTCTTAAAGGACTCAATATATGATTAGTTGAAATAGGATGATCGTCACCTATTTAATGCTATTCAGCCCGCAAAATTCATTCTGAAGGACTAGGCAGAAATATTTTAAACCTGGCAACCAATTATGGATGCTAAAATGTGATTGGTTAAATGCGTAAATAACAATATATATATATATATATATATATATATATATATATATATATATATATATATATATATATATATATATATATATATATACACCTGGAAGCAGAGCAACGGGGAAATGCTATAAAAGGAAGTGAAGAGGCCATTCAGAATATATAAATATTCAGAATATATAAATATTCATGGACAAAATATAATTAATGTCAATCTGTGATTCAGATATTTTTAGGCAGTCAGAGAAAGTTTTGAAGGCCCTAATGACCTGCCACTGCTCCATCATAGTTATGCTGTCTTTGTACACCCTGTCAGCAGATCAGAAAGGGCTCTGAGCATGAGGTGAGCCATTAGCAGTGTTCTTGGTGCTGGCCAATGGCAAACATCTTTCTTCTTACATTTATCAAGGGACTTGATATCTATGGTAATGGCATCAGCAAAACACTTTATTTTACAGCCTATAAGCAAGTAACTGTCCTCAATGCAGGCTAATGAGGCTATACAATACATAAGGAAAATAATTCTTTACAAAGACACCTATGCATCACATTTATATTAGCTTTGATACCAGTCCAAAATAAGTTGGTCCCACTTTGCAGCTATAACTGCTTTTATTCTTCCGGGAAGGCTTTTTTTCCTGAATGGACCTGTTGAATTTGTAAGGTCACACTGATGTTAAACAAGAGGGCCTGGTCCACAATCTCCATTCTCGTTAATCCAAAGCTATTTAATGGGGATGAAATCACGGTTTCTGTAGTCTTTCACACCAAAAATCCACTCATGCCTTTATGGACATGCTTAATTTAATAAAAATGTGGCGTTGGGACTGAATAATACATGTAAACTTGATGATAAAGATCTACAGTATATATTATATGTATTTTCCTAGTCCACAAATGCTTTGAAGTGTATTTCTAATGCAGGTCATCTCCAGCGAGCCTTGCTTATTAACTTAGAGGTGTCCAAGTTACATGCCATTACTGAAGTGCCCTGTGGTCTCAAACTATCAGGTAATTTTTTTAGCAGACGACTTTATCCTAAGTGACATACAAGTATCTCAAATTGGTGGTTGGGGTGAGAACACAGGGTTGGTCCCCCATGGAACAATGAGTGTTAAGGGTCTTGCTCAAGGACTGACATTGGTGGCCATCAGTGGGCCTGGGAATTGAACCCCTGATTGATAGCCCAACACCTTAACCACTGAGCTACCAAGATAATGTTCTATGAGCAGGTGACTTAGGTGCTCTGAAAACAAGTAACCACACTTTATGCATTCAGCAAAACACCCAACATAGTGCAGATTATGAGAAAAATAGCGTCTAGCTTTCAGGCTGAACAACAGAGCACGTTCTTGGTGCAGGCTATTAGAGTTGTGTTCAACACTGGCAGACAGTCTAACATTGTCCTCCAAAGTGGCAGACAGTGTACAATTGTCCTTGATGCTGGCAGACAGTGTAGAATTGTTTAATGTGTATTCGATGCCCGGGCACTTTAGCAAATCTGGGCACTCAGTGTGTTGTAAAAAAATCAGGACTTGAGTCGTCTTGGGAAGATCAGGCCTAACAAAAATGATTTAATGAAACCAAAACACTTCTACAAATCATATTTATTTGTGATATGTGCCTTTTTGTTATAATTTGAGAAATATTAGTATAGCCAGATAGCCAGTTCCTGATTTAATAAATGCAAATTTTAACAAAAAAAAAAGTCTTCCTTAAAAAATTATTCCTCTGGTGCTATCTTCATAACTAGCTATGTTCAAACCACTTCACCTTGGCATCACAGACATATTTATAACTGTATTCTTAGTAATATCATGCAAATAATCTTGAAAAAACTCTGACATATTCATTAATAAATCATGCCTTGTTGATAATCGAAGTATTCAATTCAATTCAATTCACCTGATTTCAATTCAGTGACGTAAACAGACAAAAAATAGGAAAACGTTAATTTATTTATTATTTAATCATTTTTTAAAGGTAAGTTTACTTGTTTACTATGTCCCGTAGTTTTCATTTTAGCATTATTATAATTATAATATAGTTTTTGGTTGCTGGTTTTTGCTTTATTGCTTTGTACTGGATCAGTTTTGAGTATTAGTTTTGTCCTTATTATTAATGTGGCGCTAAATAGAAAATTAAAGTCTTTAAAAAAAGATGTTACTCTGTATAACAATAATTAATTGAGATTTGACAAGTGAAACTACACATGTAACACCCCTGTGCAGACAAAAGGCGGGGACAGAAGTAAAGAGCTAAAAGGGGCAATTTTGTAAAGAATATAGGGGCAGGAGAGTATGCATCAGTAGAGCTGTTAGTATGTATGGGGGGACCCCCCTACTGACAGTGCTTCACTCTTATATTCGCTAGCTGAACCCTGACTCAAAGTTATTTGGCTTCAGGGGAATTCCTCTCTCATCTGACCCATGCAATCCATATGATAGGTGTTTACTGGCACACATATCGTAAAGACCTCCAAGAATGCAAGCTGTAGTGTAGCATACTCAAATAAAGAATAAACCCCATGTCTGCAGTTTTTTACCCCCCTCAAGAACCATGTAGTTGCCCTTTAAATGTCAGGAAAGCTTAACTTTTTGACAATTTCTGAGAATTTCGAAATCAATTACCGTATTTTCTGGACCATAAGGCGCAATCTGAATTATGGGGTCTATTTCTGTATTTGACCCACGTATAAGACGCACCGTACTATAAGGCGCAGTCTCAATTACGGACTCTATTTCTGTACGGTACTTATTCTGTACGGCACTTGCTAAAACATACGATCTACAAGAAAAGTAAAACGGTGGTTTATTGTCACGGTTGTTTTGTTCACGTGGTGTGGGTTGGGTTCTGAGTTCACGCCCCGTAATCACGCGCACCTGGAATCAGTCACCGGTTTATTATAAATACCCTACACGCCCGACCCTCACCGCCAGTTTGTCTCGTGCCACGCGTTTGCCTGCCTAGACACTACTAGCCCGTCCGTGCAATCCTAGTTCTGGTTTCCTCGTCCTGTGTTCCTGTTTTTGCCCGTTTATGTGCTGTTATTCTCGCCGCCTAGTGCACTCCGTTCCGGTACCCTGTTTGTTTGTATTACTCCCCGTGGACGTCATAACCCCTCGCCTCACCTTATCCACGTCCTGTGTTCTGTGTGTTCATCTGTGGATCATCGTTTGTGGACTCAATAAACCTCTTTGTGACCGTACCTGCACTCAGCTCGTTGTCTCCGAGTAGCAGATCCGCCTCGCTCGATCGTTAGATCGTTGCATTACAAACTGGCCAACATGGATCCCTCGGAGCGACGCGCTGTCGGAGCGGAGCCGGCATCACCACCACCAGACGGACAGCAGCCCGACTCACGGCTAGAGCTGCTGTATAGTCGCCAGGAGGAACTGGCGGATCTGGTGAGCCAGTTATCCCTCCAGCTGCAGACTGCGCTCTCCGCGCCGCCCGCAGCGTCAGCACCGGTGACCACACCTCCGAGTCAGGTACTGAACCCGCCGCCTGCGGTTGCCCCACGGTACGACGGTGCCGCCGTTCCCCCGGAGCCTTATGGGGGGGAGCTCCAACGTTGTCGGGGGTTTATATTCCAGTGCCAGCTGTATTTCAACATCCGTCCCACGTGCTTCCCCACGGACGCCCATAAGATCGCGTTCGTCATCGGTTTGCTATGGGGACGCGCGCTCAGCTGGGCGGAGGCGGCACAGGGACTGACGTCACCCCTGGGCTCCTCGTTTGCCTAGTTCTTGGAGAGATTTCGTGCGGTATTTGATCGTCCGGACTATTCTGAGGACATTGAGACGCGTATACTCACAGTGCGACAGGGGGCTCGTTCTGTGGCTGAGTTTGCTGTGGAGTTTCAGACTCTCGCCGCGGAGTCGGGATGGTGTGAGCGCTCGCTTCGCGGTGTGTTCCGCCACGCACTCAGTGACCGTATGCGGGATGAACTCGCTACCCGCGACCGCTGTGACACTCTCCAAGAGCTTATTAACCTGGCCATACGTATAGACGGACGTATGAGTTTGCGCCGCCTTGAACGCCAGGTCCGCGCCCCCGCCCCGTCTCGGGGACCTCTGACACCCTCTAAGGACTCCCCCCAGCCCGAGCAGTCGGAGGGGGTCGAACCGATGCAGCTGGGACGCGCCGCCCTGGTCCCTGAAGTCCGGAACCGCCGTAGGGATCAGGGGCTCTGTTTCTACTGTGGTGGAGGGGGCCACCTGCTGGGAGACTGCACGGTGCGCCTAAAAGACCTGACTCGGCAGTAGGACTTGGGGTTCTGTCGAGTCCCCCAGTAAAACCCCAAGCCCAGCGACTCAGCTTTCCGGCGATACTCACCATCCAGGAGAAACAGGTGACCGTAGACGTCCTATTAGATTCTGGGGCAGAGGAGAATCTTATAGACATGGGCTTTGCTAATCGCTGTGGTCTGATTGTTTCTCCCTTAGCGAATCCTCTCCACACCCTGGCGCTGGATGGCAGACGATTGTCCCCCATCACGCACCGCACTTCACCTACACAGCTGATGCTGGAGGGCAACCACCAGGAGAGGATTTGCTTTGCGGTGTTCCAGTCCCCCGAGGCCCCCGTCATCCTGGGATACCCCTGGCTACGCAAGCATAACCCCCACATAGACTGGGTCAGTGGCCGCATTCTGACCTGGGGGACAGACTGCCACTCATCTTGCCTGCTCGCCGCGGCCCCTCCCTACAAACCTCCGCCCTCTAACACCCCCGGCCCTGTGGATCTCTCCTCGGTGCCCCAGGAGTACCATGACCTTGGGGAGGTCTTCAACAGGGACAAGGCATGCCAGCTTCCACCTCACCGGGCCTACGACTGCGCCATCGACCTCCTGCCCGGTGCCCCGCTCCCGTCCAGCCGGATTTACCCGCTGTCCCGTCCGGAGAGAGAAGCCATGGAGAGGTACGTGTCGGAGTGTCTCGCCACCGGACTGATTCGACCCTCGACCTCCCCCATAGGGGCTGGCTTCTTCTTTGTCTCCAAGAAGGACGGCACCCTACGTCCCTGCATCGACTACAGGGGACTAAATGCTATTACGGTCCCCTACAAATACCCTCTGCCATTAACATCATCCGTGTTTGAGTCTTTACAGGGAGCAACCATCTTTACCAAGCTGGACCTGCGGAACGCCTACAATCTGGTCCGTATAAGGGAGGGGGACGAATGGAAGACGGCATTCAACACCCCCAGCGGCCACTACGAATACCGTGTGGTTCCCTTCGGCCTCAAGAACGCCCCGGCCGTGTTCCAGTCCTTGGTGAATGATGTGTTGCGGGACTTCCTGGACAGATTCGTCTTCGTCTACCTGGACGACATTCTAATCTTCTCCAGGACCCCCGGCGAGCACACCCGGCACGTACGACTGGTCCTGAACCGTCTGCTGCAGAACCGCTTGTTTGCTAAAGCCGAGAAGTGTAGCTTCCACCAGCGATCGGTACCCTTCTTGGGGTTCATCCTGTCACCGGGGGCTGTGCGACCGGACCCCGAGAAGGTGAGGGCCATCGCTGACTGGCCAACCCCCACATCTAGGACAGAACTGCAGCGGTTCTTGGGGTTCGCCAACTTCTATCGGCGGTTCATTGGCAACTACAGCAGCATCACCGCCCCACTCACCGCCCTCACCTCCACCAAGTAGAGATTTCAATGGACCCAGGAGGCTCAAGATGCCATGGACATCCTGAAGGACCGATTCACCACGGCCCCCATTCTAATCCAACCGGACCCATCCAAGCAATTTATTGTGGAGGTCGACGCGTCGGGTGCCGGAGTCAAGTCAAGTCAAGTAATTTATTTATATAGCGCTTTTTACAACAGTACATTGTCACAAAGCAGCTTTACAGAATGAAAAGCCTTTAAACCCCCAAAGAGCAAGCCGAAGCGACAGTGGCAAGAAAAAACTCCCTTTTATGTTGTTATTTAAGGAAGAAACCTTGGGAGGACCAAGACTCAATGGGGGACTCATCCTCCTTGAGCGGCCGGGCAGCAACAACAGTGTAGAACAGCCATGTCCAGATACTAAACAAATGGAAAAACTAACAACTAGAAAACTATATGTGAGTCCATTAGGGGGCGTCCTGCAGGACCGCCTTGTCAGGATCCATACAGTATTCGTAAGCAGAGCCATGGATCTCCAGGAAGCCGGGGGACACCTCAAAAGAAACAGACAAAGGAAGGGAGTGGGGGCGGTGCTCTCCCAGAAGTCGGAGGAAGGTAGGCTTCACCCCTGTGCTTTTTTTTCCCGGAAGCTGACGACAGCGGAGAGAAATTATGACGTGGGGAATCGCGAGCTGTTGGCGGTGAAGCTCGCGTTGGAGGAATGGCGACACTGGCTGGAGGGGGCAGCCCAGCCGTTCGTGGTATGGACCGACCACAAGAACTTGGCCTACATCCAGTCGGCCAAACGCCTGAACTCCCGTCAGGCTCGGTGGGCCTTGTTTTTTGGTCGGTTCCAATTCGTCATGTCCTATCGTCCCGGCACTAGAAACGCCAAGCCCGATGCCTTATCACGCCTCTTCTCAGACGGTAAGGAGGAACCCAGCACTGACCCGATTCTCCCCCCCAGCCGTGTCATTGCAGGTGTGTCTTGGGAGATCCGGCGCATCATTGAGCGCGAGTTGACGAAGGACCCAGGGTCCTCCCAACCGGAACTTCGTGCCCTCCGCCGCTCGCACCGCAGTACTCAAGTGGGGGCATGAGAGTCGCTGGGCCGGCCACCCTGGGGGAGTGCGCACGGAGGAACTCATTCGGCGCCAGTTCTGGTGGCCCACCTTGGCCGCCGACGTCCGACAGTTCGTCGCCGCTTGTACCTCCTGTGCGCGGAACAAGGCGTCGCACCAGCCCCCCGCAGGACTGCTTCAGCCGCTCTCCATACCTGGGCGTCCCTGGTCCCACATCGCTCTGGACTTCGTAACCGGCCTACCCAACTCTAGAGGTAAATCTGTTATTCTCACCATAGTAGACCGGTTCTCCAAGTCTGTGTGTCTAATTGCTCTGGCCAAGCTTCCCTCCGCCCTTGATACGGCCAAAGTCTGTTTTGAGCAGGTATTTCGGATATCCGGCATCCCCAGGGACATCGTTTCGGACCGGGGACCCCAGTTCATTTCCCAGGTGTGGAGAGCGTTCCATAAGTTCTTTAGAACCGATGTGTCGCTGACGTCGGGGGGCCACCCACAAGCCAACGGACAAGCCGAGAGGGCCAACCAGCTGGTGGAGACCACCCTGCGCTGTATGTCTGCCCAACACCCGGAGCGCTGGAGTGAGAACCTGGCGTGGGCGGAATACGCGATCAACACCGCGCGCAGCTCTGCCACGGGGAAATCGCCTTTTGAGGTAGCACTGGGCTACCAACCCCCCCTGTTCCCCGAGGACCAGATCGAGACCTGCGTGCCTTCGGTGAACCAGCACATCCGCCGCTGCCACCGCACTTGGAAGAACACCTTAATCGCGCTCCGCCAAGCCCAGTGCACCTACGCCGCCTCGGCCAACAGGAGACGCCGCCTGGCCCCCAGTTACAAGGTGGGGCAGCTCGTGTGGCTGTCCAGTAAGAACATCCCTCTCAGGACTGATTCACGGAAATTGTCTCCCCGTTACATCGGCCCCTTTCCCATCTCCCGCATCATCAACCCTACTGCCGTCCGCCTTCAGCTACCTCGTTCTATGCGAATCCACCCCACCTTCCACGTTTCCCATGTTAAACCCGTCATGCACTCCCCGCTCAACCCCCCACCCCGCCCAGCCCCCCGCCTGATTGATGGACAGCCCGCATACACTGTCCACCGACTGCTGGACTCCCGTCGCCGCGGCCGGGGAATCCAGTTCCTGGTGGACTGGAAGGGCTACGGCCCGGAGGAGCGTTCCTGGGTTCCCCGAGCGGCCATCCTGGATCCGTCCCTCATAGACGATTTCCACCTCCGCTTCCCGGACAAGCCATTTAGGGCGCCGGGAGGCACCCGTTGAGGGGGGGGTAATGTCACGGTTGTTTTGTTCACGTGGTGTGGGTTGGGTTCTGAGTTCATGCCCCGTAATCACGCGCACCTGGAATCAGTCACCGGTTTATTATAAATACCCTACACGCCCGACCCTCACCGCCAGTTTGTCTCGTGCCACGCGTTTGCCTGCCTAGACACTACTAGCCCGTCCGTGCAATCCTAGTTCTGGTTTCCTCGTCCTGTGTTCCTGTTTTTGCCCGTTTATGTGCTGTTATTCTCGCCGCCTAGTGCACTCCGTTCCGGTACCCTGTTTGTTTGTATTACTCCCCGTGGACGTCATCACCCCTCGCCTCACCTCATCCACGTCCTGTGTTCTGTGTGTTCATCTGTGGATCATCGTTTGTGGACTCAATAAACCTCTTTGTGACTGTACCTGCACTCAGCTCGTTGTCTCCGAGTAGCGGATCCGCCTCGCTCGATCGTAAGATCGTTACAGTTTATAATTCTACTACTTGACAAAACACACATTATTTTAATCACTCTTCTCCCACAAATCCATCAAATTCCTCATCTTCTGTGTCTGAATTAAAAAGCTGTTTCACTATCGAGCACTCCGGTGTTCCCGTTCATCAATGTCCAAGTCAGTCTCATCGCCAGGCGGCTGTTCGGCAATGATGTCAGCTTTCGCGAAAGCTCGGACAACGGTTACAGCAGAAAACTTAGCCCAGGCATCCACAATCCATTCACAGACGGTGGCGTAACTGGCTGCCTCCCGAGTTTTAGTAAACATGTGTTCGCCGTCTATCATCCATCGCTCCCACGCCGCCCGCAACTTTACTTTAAACCCCCTGGTTATGCCAATGTCCAGCGGTTGGAGCTCTTTATTTAATCCTCCCGGAATGACGGCAAGCTCCGAATTAATTTTCTTCACTCGGATTTTCTGTGAGATGAGCGCGCATGGAGTCACAAATCAGCAGGGACGGTGATGTGTGGAAAAAAACACCATTGTCGCACAACAATACTTTTATAGATTTTGGAACTCAGTACACGTATAAGGCGCACCAAATTATAAGGCGCACGTCCGATTTCTGTGAAAATTTTAGGCTTTTAGGTGCGCCTTATAGTCCGGAAAATACGGTAATAAAATTCAATTTAAACCTTGAGCTGAAGTTACTAAATCATGTCTTACATTTCACAACATAATTCAGGTAAATGTTTGTCGGTAGGACAGACGGCAGAGTTGTGTTGACATCCACCACAACAGACAATCTGCAAGTTTCTTTAACAAAGTGGGTCATGAAAAAGTTTAGCACTAGTTTCCTAATGTGACCTCTAAACTGTGTTCAGTGTTATCCTTGAACATGTTGTACACAATGGCATATCTTATACTCACCTACTATAAATTTCATTGAGTAACACAAAACATCTAATTTTATATAGTTGGTTCTTAATCTGGTCAAATACCATCCATCCATCCATCTTCAGCTTTTGGGTCTAGGATCGTGGGAGGGTTCCCCATGCCCATCCAGGGGAGAACGCTTCGGGTGCTGGGCAGATACACCCAGCACAGGGGGTGAATGCAATTGACCTTGATCCATGTTTTTGGACTGTGAGAGGAAACTGGAAAACCCGGAGGAAACTCCACCCAGATTGGGATTTGAACCAGGAATCCCTAGCGCTGAGAGTCAAACGTGATAACCACTGAGCCACCATGCAGCCCTGGTTGAATACCTTTCTTTGGTCAAATATTTCTCTATTTTTTTCAGATGGTTCTAGCCATAGCAGTTGAAAGATTACTTTCCCCGAAGCAATAAAGCAATAAGGAACAAGAAAGGTTGCGTTATTGTGAATAAATCAAAGAAGATTCATAATAATGCCTCAATGCTTTTATAAAACAGTTACAAACACTATGATGAAAATCACTGTTTGATTCATAAATTTGTTTATTGAAAGCAAAATTTTAATAAACTGGTTTTCTGCGACATAATCTGGTCTGGTTTTAAAGTGAACATTTACATTTAAAAACATTAGCAGACCAGGGATTTGATCCCACAATCTTCAGATCAACACTTTAACCATTGAGCTACCCTTTACTAATGATTTGCAATATGAAATGCTTCAGTTTCATCCCAACATGCTTGGTTTTAATTGTAGAGAAATAAAACATAAAAATCTTACAGATTCTTTAAGCTATGGGGATTCTCAGTTCGAATCTCAATCTGTGTGGAGTTTCCATTATCTCCCAGTGTCCGTGTGGGTTTCCTCCGGGTTCTCCGGTTTCCTCCAACCGTACAAAAACATGGATCAAGGTAAAGTGAATTCTCCAAATTACCCAATATAGGGTGTGTCTGTGTGAGTGAGTGTGTGCCCAGCGATGGATTGGCACACTGTCCTGGGTGTATCTGCCCATCGCCTGAAACTTTCTCCCCTTTATGGGCATGGGGAAACCCCCCGCGACCCTAATATAGGATAAAGTAGAAGATAATGGATGGATGGAAATACATTTACATTTAGCAGACACTTTTATCCAAAAGAGAACTATGGGTTCTATTTCCACCTCAAAAACTAAAATGGAATTTAAAACATACGTCAAGTTTACATATGCCTGTCGGTACGTGAGCAGCCTACAATAGAGTTTAACATAATTAAAACATGTCAAACAAAGTTTACTATACTGCTTTGAAACGTCAGTCACATGACCACCAAAAGCATAGGTTTTTGAAGTAACCACAGTTAAGGTTTTTGCCAGTACGGTTTAACAGTAATTGTCAACTCAAGCCATAGAATTAAAAGAATGAGTGTTAATTCTTACCATATGCCCCTTCAACCCAATATGCATTCAACCGAGGTCTTGACTTAGCAGTGTCAAGCAGCGGCGGCCCAGGGGAACCAATTAAGTTTAGGTACATTTCACACACATATACACACACACACACACACACACACACACACACATACACACATTTGCTGTACTTTAATTGAGACCAATAACTCAGGGAGCCAATAAAAACACTAAAACCTAAGGTTGTACAGTAATTAAGGCCAGTAACTTTTGCTTTCTTTCCATCATTCTCTCACAGATAAGTATACTAACAAACACAGCTGGTAGCTTTCGAAAAGGCCTGATTTAGCAAAATTCATTGCATTGACAAAGGCTCAACTCACAAGTTTACAAATAACTTCAATATAAAAATAAAAATAAACAGAACAGATAACTAAATATATACCAAAACTTATTTATAGAGTTTGAGAGTGAAAAGCGAGGCGCGGGGTGCAATAAAGAGGGACCAGACCCAATCTGGGAGGTTTTCCTGTAGGCAAAATTTGTTTATGACATTTGTTTATGCTTTTCATTATAAAAGTTTGGTAGCCAGTCACACTGCCATGGGAAAATAATAATAAAAAAGGCAGTCTGTAGTTCTAAAATAAGCCGCTTTCTAAAATGGGCACTGTGGTATTTTTTACCCAGGGTCTTATTTTACCATTGGTTGAGGTCCAGATTTATACCAGGGATCATTTCTTTGTAATACAAAAGTAAACAATGTGACCAGGATCTGTATCCACAAATAAAATATACATTATGGCATTGGGGTGGCACGGTGGCTTTCCATGTTCTCCCTGTGTCCGCGTGGGTTTCCTCAGGGTTCTCCGGTTTCATCCCACAGTCCAAAAACATGGATCAAGTCAATTGAATTCTCAAAATTGCCCCATATAGAGAGTGTTTGTGTGAGTGAGTCTGTGCCCAGCGATAGATTGGCGCCCTGTCCTGGGTGTATCTGCTCAGCGCCCGAAAGTTTCACACCTGGATTGGCATATATAATATAGGATGAAGTGGAAGATAATGGATGGATGGATTATGGCATGCTCATGGTGGTTGACTCAATCACATAAGGCAGAACACCCCAAGAGAAAAAAATAATTCATTCATTCATTCCTTTATCATTATCATCAAGAAGATACACCTAAGTAAAATGAATGCTTCATATTGCCCCATATAGAGTGTTTGTGTGTGTGTCTGTGTGAGTGAGTGCCCAGCAATAGATTGGCATCCTGTTCTGGGTGTATCTGCTCAGTGCCCGAAAGTTTCTCCCCTGGATGGGCATGGGGAACCCCCAGCGAACCTAGTAGAGGATAAAGAGGAAGATAATGCATGGATGAATGGATGGATGTGACTTTTGAAATTTGGAGTTTTAAAATAAATCTTTAAAACTTGCATGATTAGGTCAAACAAGTTTAGGATTAGAATGGATTATTTTCCAACTCTGGTTGTTTGTTGGTATGTACTTTATTGTACTTTTTATGAACAGATTTACAGCTGGGACTATTTGTCTTGCCAGTTTACCTACAGGCATATTGTTGGCGGGGGAGAAAAAAAATTCTCCCAGAGGAAAATCACTTAGCCACAGGGAGGACATGCAACCCTGAATGCAGAATGGACCTTGGCTGCTTTGCACAAAAACTGAACTGAGGAACGTCTCGAAAGTCAAAAGGCGAAAGTACTGAACACTGAGCCACCATAACGTAATATGCAGTTGATTTTTGACTGTAAATAGGCACAAAAGTGATCATTTTAAACTTTTTAAAAGTAGTAGTAAATAAATTGTTTACTCGCATGTGTTTGTTTTTTTTATAATTAATCTAGTATTTTCTTATAACTTGGCCAAAGATCAAAGCACAGTTTAATAAGCCAATTAAATTGGTTCACATACTTCTTTTTCCTTGCAAATAGAGCGCAGAAACACATAAAAAGACTTTATTAAACTTTTCTCCTATCGCTCGATTTCTTTCTTCTTTCTCTCTCTTTCTCTCTCTCTCTCTCTCTCTCTCACACACACACACACACACACACACACACACACACAGAAGGAAAGTCAGTGCCAGGACAGCCATGCTGTTTCCATTAGTACCCTCTGTGGTTTATGACCCAAATGGCTCTGCTATGGTCAGGAATCTGATCCAAGCGCCAAACAGAAACCATAGCAACCATTTTTGTGGGAATTTCTTTCATGCCCTTTCCCATTTATATGTACTGTACCAATGCCCATATGAGCACGTGTGCACACACACATGCTCGTGCATAAACGAACATTAGAAAGCCTAACCTATGAAATTTAAATTTCTTTCTTTCAACCACGTCCAAAAGCCATCTGTTTTCATCCACAGACCTGCAGTGTTTGAGTAATAGGTCTGTAATTAAGACATTCAATGGTGTAACAGAGTAGGCTTATATAGAGGAAAGTCCTCTAGGTAAGCCCTTTTTCCTTTCTGTATGCTGCAATTTCCAAGTTAATCTTTTCAAAATGTAAGTCCAGTGTTTGTGATTTTTTTTTTTTAAGTGCTGCAATGAGACTTTTCTGGCGAGGTCTGCCGCTCAGTTTGGATCATGACTATGGGAATTTGCATCTTTTTAGACCAAAGACCCATTACTGAGGTCAGTCAGTGATGCTCGGAGCTGACAGCTATGATTTAAAATAAAAGTTCTCGGTTGGGGCCTGAGGCCGGGGCTTCGAGCAAGTATTCAGTCTTCCTATAATTAATGACACAAAGCAGTTAAAGTGAATTACAATGTTACTAAATTAAATACTACTTAAGACTATACAACGCAAAATGTATTTCTTTGTACATTTTACTAAATTGTGCAGCATGTGCAGCAGAATGGCCAAGCAGCAGACAGTTTATAATGCTTTGTGCGCATTAATTTAGAAAGGTTACGAAGAATTACATTTCTAAATGAATCACTACTGCAATAAAATTCCTGCCTGCCAAAGAAGTATTAGTCTCAAAGTTAAATAAACGCATTAATTTTCTGAAACATTAGTGATTGTACGCTTGCATTTTTAAGCTACACAAAAATAGATGTATTGCGGAGATCACAGAAACAGAAATGATTGTACACATACTTTTTTAAGCTACACAAAAATAGATGTATTGCAGAAGTTAGCTAGAATATAAATATAGGAGTTTAAGGTGGTTACAAAAGGAACAGAGCTTTGGTTTAAAGACCAATTACTTCCATGTGGAAAAGGTATGGTACATCTGAGATTGAATGGCAAGAGCACAATAGGTAAAAATTTGGTGTAGAAAAAGAATAACGCATTACAGTCTATACCATATTATATGAACAACAAAACATATCACACACTTTGATCTAATAAGGACATTAGCTTTATCATTGTGGCTCACCGATTCAGAAAGGATCATCTTACAACAGTTGAAAGAATTGAAATTTGCTCCTCTACAATAATAATGTCATGGTTGCTTTGTGCACTCCTGTTCATATGTCTGTCTTGCTCACCTTGTGCTGCCGTACTTGCTCACCCTGTTTGGTTACTTAAAGTTTGCCTCTTTTTATGATCTTAATTAGTTAATTAACTGTTTGATTACCCTGAGTAGTTTGATTGCCTAGTTATTAAGTTACATTACTTCACTCATCATCCCATCCATCCATCCATCCATCCATCCATCCATTATCTTCTGCTTTATCCTCTACTAGGGTCGCGGGGGGGCGCTGTCGACAATTTAGACCCCAAAATGGCGCTGGGGGGAGAACACATGGAGCCGTCATGTTGATCAGGGAGATTAGCACACCTGATGTTGCTCTACCTGATGACGGGTGCATCCTTTAAAGCTGTGACATCACATGGTGTGAAGAAAGCGTATTCTATAGGCCACAGGAGCAGAACTTTCGGCAAACTACGGCTTCATGACCCTCCTGCCACACTACTCCATGAGCAGATTCTAGACCCGGGGATCTCGAATCTACTGATGGGGCAGAATAGATCCATCTATTCTGTGGCAGGAGCGCCATGGTGCTGGGGGAGGAGGCAGAGCCATTGATAATGGACTTGATTATGTTAATAATGCACCTGTCGAGACTTCACCTAATGAAGTGTGCGCCCTTTAAAAATGGGAACAACTGATCAACATACCGCCGGGGGAGAGACCAATCACAAGCTGTGAAGCTGAGTGTGGGGACTACAGTACTGTAAAGCCACAGACATTTAATAACTACATAATTTTATGTTATTCATATATATGAACATATTTTTATAAATATAACTATCCAATTATATGTCTGATTGAAGACTCTTCAACTCCTTTTCCTTCTAATTTCGACAGCGTGGTAAGACACACACGTGGTATGTTCACAACCACCTCAGCATTTCAGATTCTATTCTATGTTTCCATAGCCGCTCAGCAATATGGAATAAGCAAAACAATAAAGCCATGTGGGTTCTGAGAGCTTTTCGCTGGCTCTCAGCTCTGCAGGCTTGAACAGACTGTTTGGCTGCCTTATTGCTCTCTTGTTTGATGTTCTGCCTTTAATAGCCAGGGCTTTTTTGTCATTATTATAGAGTGTATGCCATTTGTGTTGTGGGCTGAGTGGAGCGCTGGCAAGAACTGTAAAGTAGTCTGTGCGTATGTGTGTGTGTCTGGTTTTATGTGAGTAAGAAAGAAAGCGAGAGAGAGAGAGAGAGAGTAGAGAGAGAAAGGGAGAGGAGAGAGAGAATGTTTTAATCTGTCATGGCTGTTTTCATTACTCATGTTAGATGCAACCAGCCGCTGATTTATATTGGCACAGTAATGTGTTCAAGGCAGCAGTGGCTGAACTGAGTGCTCCAGACTATATGTATGGGGATGGTTGTGTGGTTTGAGGTGATGGGGAGCAGTGAGTTCAGGTCTGTTCAGCTATGTATATTTACAAAAGATAAAAGGTTAGATAGTACTTTACATATTTAAGAGGTCTCTTCTTTGTTTTAGAACACTTTTAGGACACAAAATTATCTGATCATACTTGGGTTTCCTCCGGGTTCTCCGGTTTTCTTCCCACAGTTTTTACCCGCAAGCCATCAGGCTACTAAACAAAATGAACAGTTAAAAACTGCTTTTTACTATGTCACTCTTCACTATGTCACTTTAATTTATATATATATATATATATATATATATATATATATATATATATATATATATATATATATATATATATATATATATTTATTTATTTTTTTTTATTTTTTTTTTTGCACATACATATGTAAATATTGTGTATTTCATTTTATCTTCTATGTAGAGTGTATATCCTGATGCCTCACCTTAAGAATTTCTATGTGCACATGTCCGAACATGTAGCACAAATGACAAATAAACTTGAAACTTGAAACACAGTCCAAAAACAAGGCTCAAGGTCAATTGAATTCTCCAAATTGCCCCATATAGAGTGTGTTTGTGTGTGTGTCTGTGTGAGTGAGTGTGTGCCCAGCGATAGACTGGCGCCCTGTCCTGGGTGTATCTGCCCCGCGCCCGAAACATTCTCCCCTGGATGGGCATGGGGATGCCCCCAGCGACCCTAGTAGAGGATAAAGTGGAAGATAATGGGTGGATGGATTTGTAGCTGTAGACATTGTGTTAGTCATCCAGTTATGCAATAATCCTCAAAAGTTACAAATTTAAAAATGTAATCATCATGGCATGATGGCTTAGTGGTTAGCATGTTTACCTGGGGCCCCAGGTTTGAATCCCAACCTGGATGGAGTTTCCATGTTCTTCCTGTGTCTGCATTGGTTTCCTTTTCTTCAGGTTCTCCGCTTAAATTATCTGATCGGGTTGTTAAAATTGACTTTTTGATTTTTAAGTTTAATTGATTCCTTGTAGATAAAGGTGTAGATCTCAGGCTTGGCGTGTTGGGTTGGTGTTCTGGGATAGAATATTGTATTGATCATTGGTAGAGGGTGTAGCACTGAAATGATGCTGTTACATAGAGCCCTCTCAACTAAGTACTCTGCAGTATCTGCCCCTTTTAGTTGTGCTGCTCTAGTCAGTTATGCTGGAGTCACATGATGCACAGTGTCAATCAAACTCTGGTTATTAATTAAATGCTGTGCTTTATTAGCTCTAACTGCTTTTCCAGTCTCTTTCTTTTGAGGTGTTGCTAATTTTCTGGAGGTGTCGCCAGCTCTTCATCCATGGCTCTGCTGAAGCACTGCGGCTACGACAATATCTGAATGGAACCTGGATTTTTATTGGATTGACAGTCCTTCAGGATGCCCTCAATGGACTCATATAACTTTCCAATTGTTAGAGTTTTTCCAATTGCTAAAAACCTGATCACTAGGCAATCTGTACACGGCTGTCTTGCATTGTTAATGCAAGAGAATGAGTCCCCCACTGAGTCTTGGTTCTCCAAAACTTTCTTTCTTAAAATAACATAACAGGGTGTTTTTCTTGCCACTGTCGTTTCAGCTTGCTCTTTGAGGGTTTAAAGTCTTACAATAATGCAAAGCTGCTTTGTGACAAAGTACTGTTGTAAAAAGCCCTCTATAAATAAATTACTTGAACTTACTTAAACTTACCAATACCTGCCGATTGATTCAGTATAATATCAGGAAGTTCAGATCTTTCTTGCCTAAACGTGCTGCTCAAATTCTAATCAAAGCCCTCATCCTCTCCCAACCTGACTACTGTAAAGGATTGCTTGCCAGCCTCCCAACTTGCACACTCAGGCCTCTACAGCTGATCCAACATTCGGCAGCCCAACTTGTTCAACCAACACAAGCGAATTCATGTTACTCCAGGACTCTCTGGATCTGCTTCCTCCCACCATAACTCTATGTTCCAGAGATACACCCTGATTCGTTCACTGTGCTCTAGTGATGAATGTCACCTAGTGCTTCAACCTCAACATGGGGCCAATTCTCACTCCATAAGCGTTTCACCACCGCTAAATTGTAGAATGATGTTTCCAACTCTGTCCGTAATGTTGAGACATTCAGCATCTTCAAGCAACAATTCAAAACACATGGAAGCACAAAAAGAAAAAAAACAGTACAGAAAATCTAAACATTAAAAAACAGATCAGTTAATAATCGTGACTGATAATAATGTAGATCAGCTGGTTCCTTCTGCCTTGTGTTCTCTCACCTGTAAGCAAATTGCTTTGGAAATAAGTGTCTGCCAAATGACTAAAAGTAAATGTAATGCTGTTGTTCAAAAAGCAAGTGATTGAATGTTTGGTAAGTGCACATGAAATATTTGGCATCAACATTATTCATTCATTATCTTCCACTTTATCCTATATTAGGGTCGCGGTGGGGTTCCCCATGCCCATCCAGGGGAGAACGTTCCGGGCGCTGGGCAGATACACCCAGGACAGGGCGCCAATCTATCGCTGGGCACACACTCACTGACACACAGACACGCACGCATACACACTCTATATGGGGAAATTTGGAGAACTCGATTGAATTGATCCATGTTTTTGGACTGTGGGAGGAAACCGGAGAACCCGGAGGAAACCCACGCAGACACGGGGAGAACATGGAAACTCCACCCAGATGGGGATTCGATCCGGGAATCCCTAGTGTTGAGAGGCAAACGTGCTAACCACTAAGCCACCGTGCTGCCTGGCATCAGCATTATGTGGATTTAAATCAAACATTATACATTCAAACCTCAACCATTAGAAAAAAGTAAATGATTAAGCTTTTTTTTGTTATTCTGGGTATTGAATTGACTTTTTCATGAAGTCAGAGTAACTTCTCCAATAGAATGAAATCATTAGAATGAAAATATATGGCACATGTTAAAAGATCCTGTTTCCCTTAAGTGTCCTCAAAACTAAATTACAACCTGTCCATAATATTTATTTCCTGTAAAATAAAATAACAGTGAGAAATACATTATTTACTTCAACTTTCACTCTCAGCATAGTAAACATGTTTTTTTGTTTTTTATTTTTTGTTTTTTATTCCCTGTAGTTAAATGGGGTTCAAGAAGATTATGCAAAGGAGGCACTCGTGGTGCACATTTACTGTAATTATAAATTCATTAGGTTTGGAAAACCAGTTTATAAACCAGGTAGTTCCACTCCTTAAATCTGATTGGCTAAGCCATTTTTCCAGCTGTGACAATTTGTTTGTCCATCTTCACATTTGTATCAATGCATGGCATGCAATACATTATTTTCCAGATGATTTCTATAAACTGCGTTCTGTTATTTGGCCACTAGATGGTTGTTTTTAATCGTTGGCGAGCCCAGAATCCTGTTACTCAGGGTCACTGTTTGCTTTAAAAAATGAGATTAGATCTCAGAACATATGTAATCTAATTTAATAAACGCATTTATGAATAAAATCTTTTTTATTATTATAGTGTGTTTGTAACTGTTTTATAAATGCACTTAAGCACTCAAGGTTGTACATTATTGTGAATAAATCATGGGAAAGATGTGTAAATGCTGATTAAAACTGATTGACATTGTGCCTAATAACACCTCTTTCCCATGATTTATTCACAATAATGCACACGCTCTAAAACCCATCCATCCATTATCTTCCGCTTTATCCAATATTAGGGTCACGGGGGGCAGGGGGGGGGGTACTTTTCAGGGAGAACTTTTCGGGCAGCACCCTCTCATACCTTATTATTTTATAAAAAAGTAGTAACTTAAAGAATAAATAATTCTTATAGCTTAAACAATAATTAAATAACGTTGTGTGAACATTATAGAAATTTTTTTTTTAAAACGTATAGAAGCTGCACTGCTGTAAAAGGTTGCATTACAAGAACTGTTAGAGATTTTTTGATATTGTACCTAAGATAGTCCGTTATCCCAGCTGAATTTGAAACACTCAGAGTGATCTCTCTCGTTTGCTCTCTGTCTCTCTTCAGCTCTTAATGCTGATCGATTGTAATAGTTCTAAAGTTCATGTGCTCTGGGGCTTGAAAGGAGTATGTGACTGTATGGCTGTGTATGGCTGGTGTGTTGAAAGGTCATAAAGGCTAACAAATGAGCCTGGAGGAGGGAAAAAAAATTGGCTGCAGGACTCTTAGTATCTGCTTTGTTCTGAAAGACATGCTCTGTTCAGAAGAATCTGAACATTTAGCACCAAAACCCAACTGCTCATACCAGCTTTTAAATATATCTTCATTGACAATGCTTTAGTCATTCCAGACTCCTTCCTGGACAAGAAATGCGAGGTCATTTGGTTCATGATAAAAAGTGTGGCATAGGAGAGGCAGATTAAGGACAAAGGGGGGTCCGTACAATGTCTATTGGAAGAATGCTTTGTGTCTGGATAATTCAATGCTTATATGAGTTGAAGTCTAGTTCAGATGTCAGCCTCAAGTTTAGTGAGAGTCTCCACCGTACATAACTGATAAAAAAAATTATCCATCCCAGGTCATAGCTGAAAAAACTGAAATATTAATAATTAATTTTTTATAATAATTAATTTAAGTAATCCAAAATGCAATTATAAGCAGTGCATTTAAAATACATTTTGGAATCAGTGGTAAATGTCACTTTTAAATCATGTTATTATATTATTTATATGATATGATGGTATTACGATGGCGCTGGGGGGAGGAGAGGCAGAGAGGACGGCGTTATTCATTGAGTATAATTAATTTACCTGATGCGGCTATGTCTGATGACCATGTGCCTTTATGAGGTGTTACATCACATGCCATGGGGAGTGAGCTTCCATAGATGTATATTTTTTATGTAATTGAAATATTGTGTAATAAAGCCCGGAGAAAACCCGTCTTTGCTCGTCATTCATACCAACCCCATATGGATTGAATGATATGACCAGGACAGACAGGCACAAGCTACAACTGAACATGTGGCAGTAACCCAGCCTGCACGATCCCTCATTTCATGTCAAACGTGAATGTTGTCTATTTAAATTTATACTTGTTGCTATCACTGGGAGGCAAATGAGCAGATGTCAAGGTAAAAGATGAGATCTCACTAATTACTATGTTTAAGATGTCCAAAAACGGTCCTAAAGCAGATTTACTTCACAAAAGTTTTCTGAAAAAGACTATTTTAGCTAATTTAGAAACATGAGTGAAAATGACAATAGTAACTAATGCTAACTGATGATACTCAGTCATTTAAAAAGGTAAAGTAAAAATTACAAATGTAATGTAGGTGATTTCATATATATATATATATATATATATATATATATATATATATATATATATATATATATATATATATATATATATATATATATATATATATATAGGCAGCACGGTGGCTTAGTGGTTAGTACGTTCGCCTCTCAGCACTAGGGATTCCCAGTTCAAATCCCCATCTGGGTGGAGTTTCCATGTTCTCCCCGTGTCTGCGTGGGTTTCCTCCGGGTTCTCCGGTTTCCTCCCACAGTCCAAAAACATGGATCAATTCAATCGAGTTCTCCAAATTTCCCCATATAGAGTGTGTATGCGTGCGTGTCTGTGTGTCAGTGAGTGTGTGCCCAGCGATAGATTGGCGCCCTGTCCTGGGTGTATCTGCCCAGCACCCGAAAAGTTTTTCCCCTGGATGGGCATGGGGAACCCCACCGCGACCCTAATATAGGATAAAGCGGAAGGATAATAAATGAATATATATATATATATATATATATATATATATATATATATATATATATATACATATATATATATATATATATATATATAAAATTTAATACCACCTCTTTCCCATGATTTAATGCACACAATGAATGGATGTTTGTAACCATTTCATAAAAGTAATAAGACACTTCCGCTTAATCCTCTACTAGGGGGTTCCCCATGCCCATCCAGGCGAGACCGCTCGCTCTGGGCGCTGGGCAGATCCACTGAGGACAGGGCGCCAATCTATTGCTGGGAGCACTCACTCTCTCACTCAATCACTCACTCACTCACACAAACACACACTATATTCTCTCTCTCTCTCTCTCTCTCTCTCTCTCTCTCTCTCTCTCTCTCTCTCTATATATATATATATATATATATATATATATATATATATATATATATATATATATATATATATTTCTGAAGTATTGGCGATTGAAAACAACCTAGGTGAACATTAACATGTGACATTCATTGCTATCTTGGCGCACACAGCGACAGACTGGCAACACTGTCCAGCACCTGAAATGTTCTCCCTTGGATGGGCATGGGGAACCCCCCGAGACTTTATTACAGAATTTTACGAAAGTTAATTATTAAATGCTATCTTGGCAGAAAATTGTAAACACGTGTCCCCAGGGTGTTAGCCATTGAATACTATGAAATATTAACCCATTTGTGGAAAGAATGCATATACATAGTCTAGAAAATGTGGAGAAAGCCATGCTGTCGACATCATCAGAATTCGGATGATCTCTAGATTATAGCCAAAATGCTCAAGACTTTTAGGTTTAGTAGTAAAAAATGAGATGCCTTTGTCATATCTGAGTTGAAGATGAAGATAATGGACTACACATCAAAACAATGCAGAACGCAAGGGGTGTGTTCGGTCTTGTTAGTAGCCCTGTATATCAACTGTTCCTTCTTCTGTTGTTTTTAAATTTGGTTGATTTTAAACGGATGTGCTATGTTTAAAATAGCTAAAATAACTATTAGCATAAGATAGCATTTACTTAAGCATTTGACAGAAGTACTACATCTTTTTAGAATACTGGAACCATGTATGTTGATCAAATACTGCAAACTGAAGTATACAGAGTGCAGATGCTAAAGCAAAATTGCAAACCTTCCCAAAAGGGAGGTTTTCGTGCAGTTTAAGCAAGAAAGACAGAGTTGACGGTGGCTACATTTGGTGGAGCCAGTGCTGAGGCCTTTGAGAACTCTTTTCTCAGGAAGCCAACTGGGTGGAGTTTTTCTCCTCAGAACGAGCCATAAATTGGGGAATGTCTGATGGGGAAACCATATGGCTAATGAAATGAAACTCTCAGTGACAAGCAGATGTAGTGATTTGTTACAGTAATTTTAGGAGCATCGAAATTCAGGGGTTTAAAGGCCTATGGCATATGGGGAACACTTAGAACTCAAATGCAACTGGGGCTTGTTGCTTTCCCAGGCTTTTTGTCAGCCTAGACCTTTCTCTGGCAGGCTAAATAACAGCTCTGCTTTAAAACATTTATATACTTCACAAACACATAAGCATTGCCATGTGCTTCTGGTCCAATTATGTGGCCCGAGACAAGACACTGACCGAGTTGCAAGATAAATTCTAAATCATAAGAGCAACCACAGTTATACAAAGGGTTGACCCAGGATAAAATTAATAAGCCTTATTTGAGGATAGCATCAAATATAGCCCCTCTTATTTTTCTTAGCCTGTATTAGTGAAAGAGGGCCACAAAGATTTTTGGCTTTCGCTGTACCGACAGATATGGCTGATATTTGATACTGGCTGACATGTGGAACCCTATCAGACATAGTGCCCCCAGAGTCACTCTCGCTCTCTTACCCTCTCTCTAACACACACACAATATCGCTTATACCAACACATTTATATCTCTATGTCCCAGCTTAAAAGATATCTCAAATTTTTGTATTGTATAGGGTTGACTAGGGTGATCTACTTTGTAATTTAAATAGAGAAAAATGATTTTAAAAGCTTGTGTATCAACAGAGTCTCAATTCATTCACAGAAAAGTGGTTTGCAGAATTCAAAGGCTAAAAAAATGACTATTTAAAAAAGTCTATTTTAAGTGCTCCTCACAATAGGCATGCATGATATAATATATTGTTATGGGGAACTGGTTAAAATGGCCAGCATAAAAAAACAATATCTGCAAAGAGGAACAGTAATCACAGATTACACAGAAGAATTAGTAAGTACATTTCCCCAAAGTATAAATGCAAAAAGAAGTATGTGGAATGACTCAATGGCTCAATAAGCCATTCTGTTTATTATAAGATTCACATAATTTATAGCATGCAAAATAACTAAAACCATGCAGAATAAAAAAGTGGGTCTTAAGTGATGCCTTCAGCCAGTAGACACTCCATAGACACTCTATAGGCTGGACAGGCTTTTGGTGGGAGGGGAGGCAGCATTAAAGATTCACTACGAACACTACAACAGTGACCTCTACTGATTGTACACAGGCAAAAGCACTTGAACAGGGGAATGGTCCTGTATGTCGGACTAAATGTTTAGTGCAAAATAAGCCGTTTCTGTAGAAACCAGTTATCACATTTAAACTGTATATGTCTAAACCCTTATCTTACCAAACTGTTGTAATATTACCCATGTGATTTATTTAATTTCAAACGTTTTTAAGTTGCCCTTAATGCCATTGTAAGTGTGATCAAACCATGGTTGGTTTAAGGTGAGCATTTACACCCAGGACAGGGTGCCAATCCATCGCTGGGCACACACTCACTCAAACAGGCACACTCTATATGGGGCAATTTGGAGAACTCAATTGACTTGATCCATGTTTTGGACTGTGGGAGGAAATCGGAGAACCCGGAGGAAACCCACGCAGACACGGGGAGAACATGGAAACTGGGAATACCTAGCGCTGAGAGGCAAACATGCTAACCACTAAACCACCATGCTGCCAATTAAAAATACATGTTCTTGATAATTTGTAACTTTGTAACTAAAGGTGTTATCTAAATAATTTTTGTTCACACCATGGATCATCCATCCAACCATTATTTTCCGTTTTATCCTCTACTAGGGGGGGGGGGGGGGGGGGGGGGGTGTTCCCCATGCCCATCCAGGGGATAACTTTTTGGGAGCTGGGCAGATACAGCCAGGACAGGGCTCCAAACTATCACACACTCACTCACACAGACAGACACACTCTATATGGAGTAATTTGGAGAATTCAGTTGACCTTGATCCATGTATTTGGACTGTGGGAGGAAACGGGAGAACGCGGGAGAAACCCACGCGGACACGGGGAGAACATGGAAACTTCAGCCAGATTGGGATTCAAACCGGGAATCCCTAGTGCTTAGAGGTGAATGTGCTAACCATTAAGCCACCCCACTATGGACCATATATGTAACTTTATTACCCTGACGAGGTTTAAATAGTTAACTAAAGGTTCAGTAATTACCCCCAAGAGGTGTCTTAGTGTGTATTATTTCTTAAGTGTCTGTTTTACAAACTAAATATAGTCGGCACAAGACAGTTGGAGGTGAATAGGAAGAACGTGACGAAACATTGCTATGAAAATCAGTTTATTGTTGTATATAATGGCAAAATCCAAAAATATTAAGAAATTGCTGAAATAGAACAAGAATCCAAAAGGTTAAAGAGTGAACCACAAGGACTTGTATGACAAAATTTTAAGAATTGGTCTCCTCTTAAGATCATTCATGTTTCTGCATACATACAATTTTTTTTCTGTTATATATGATGTCAGTCTTTGGCATCAACAAATCTCCTCTCATTAGTGTACATTTACATCTACACTAGGGACTAGGGTCGCGGGGAAAATATTTTGGGCACAAGGCAGATCCATCACTGGGCACACACTCCACTATATGGGACAATTTAGAGCATTCAAGTTACCTTCAACCAAAGCTTTTTGGACGTTTGTGAAATGGAGAACCCAAAAAACAGACACGGGGAGTACATGGAAACTCCACCCAGATAGGGATTCGAGCCTGGATCCCCAGTGCTAAGAGGGGAATGTACTCTAACCTCTAAGCCACTGTGCCACCCTCATCAACGACCAAAACAGCAGTTGTAGGGTTTAGTAAGGTATTTTGCTGATGTTGGCCAAGATGCATAATCATTGGGGATCCGTGGGACCCAGGGATCGATGCAGCAGGCTAGAAAAGAAAAATAATAGTTTAAAGGAAGTTTATAGGAAAGGCAACGATGCCATGCAATAACTATGGCGAATGAATTGTCAAGTGTTTCAAGTTACAATTTCATTCATTCATTCATTCATTCATTCATTCATTCATTCATCATCTTTGGCTTTGTCCTATATTACGGTCGTGGGTGGGGGCGGTTTAATCCTATACTAGGGACTAGGGTCAGTGGGTTCGATCCATCACTTGACACACACTCACTCACACTGTATCGGAGAATTTAGAGCATTTAAATTACCTTCAACCCTTTTGGACTTTCAGAAACTTGAGAACCCCCCCTAAAAAAAACATGCAGACAAAGAGAACATGGAAACTCCAACCAGATAGGGATTTAAGCCTGTATCTCCAGTGCTCAGAGACGAACGTGTTACCACTATCCTCTAAGACAATTTTGCTGATGTTGGCCAGGAAGCCAACAGGGGTCTGTGCAACTATCCATCCATCCATTATCTTCCGCTTTATCCTCTAGTAGGGTCGCGGGGGGGTTTCCCATGCCCATCCAGGGGAGAACATCTCGGGCGCTGGGCAGATAGACCCAGGACAGGATGCCAATTTATCGCTGGGCACACACTCACTCACACACACATACTCTATATGGGGCAATTTGGAGAATTCAATTGACTTGATCCATGTTTTTGGACTGTGGGAGGAAACCGGAGAACCCACGTGGACATGGGGAGAACATGGAAACTCCATCCAGATTGGGATTCGAACCGGGTATCTCTAGTGCGAACGTGCTAACCACTAAGCCACCGTGCTGCCCCCTCTGTGCAACTAGAAAACAAAAATAAAAGTTTATGGGAAAGGCAACGATGCCATGAAATAACAATAGCAAATGAATTGTCAAAAGTGTTTCAAGTTACAATTTAATTTATTATTTTATTAATTAATCATTTTCATCATTTTCGTATATTATGGTCGCATGGGGGCAACATTTTAAGTGCTGGGCAGATACACCCAGGACAGGACAATCTATAGTTGGGCACACTCTTACTCACACAGACATACACACCAACACACACTAAATGGGACAATTTAGAGCAAGCAATTTACCTTGAATACATGTTTTTGACTGCGAGAGGACACCGGAGAACCTGGAGGAAATCCACACGGACACAAGGAGAACATGGAAACTCCAACCAGATTGGGATTAAAATCTAGATCCCCAGCATTGAGAGAACATTCTAACCACTAAGCCACCATGCCACCTGTCACAATTTTAATATGTTTCATTTTTAAATTATCCTAACACCGAGCTACCACTGGGGGGGCGTTGGGTTATCAATCTGAAGGTTGTGGGTTCATTTCCTAGGTCCACTGAAGTTACCAATGTGGGTCCTTGAGCAAGACCCTTAACCCTCATTGCTCCAGGGATGTTGTGATTAACCCTGTGCTCAACTTGTATGTCGCTTTGGATAAAAGCGTCTGCTAAATGAAATAAAAAAAAAAAAAAAAAAATTCACAATAATAACTCAAAAAGATAGTTAAGATAAGATGAAACGTAGTGTTGGATAGCAAGGCATTTCTAACAGTCAGTGACATCAATGTCCACCATGGCTTCACCTCTCCACTGCGCACATCACTTCTAGTGGTCTTAGTGATAGAGGACCTTAAACACACTCACAGCACAGCGAGACACTGTCTGTGTCAGAAACAAGTTATTTTGGGAGGCAGAGGTGAATAATAGTCCCTTAGGAGTAACACCATGGAGCCTGTCAGTCTGAATCTCTGGAGGATGTTTGCGTGTTTATGACAGGGTTTAGTGATCAGAGGGAGGGAATGCCCACTGCTCGTAATACTTTGACAGCTATCATTGTAGTCTGGTATTTAAGCAATGTGTTTGATCTATAGACTCAAGTTGCATTGTATTGTCTGTGATACACACTCACACACACACACACACACACACAAGCACACACACAACGCCTGTGCATAATCTCACCCCACAAAAAGCCTTTCTCATCTGTCACTGCTGTTGTGTGGCTGCTTATTCTCTGAAGTGCTCTTGGCAGTCCTTCTGCTCTCACACACGTCAGCACCCTGCACAAATAAATCACCCACCATCCAGACGCTTCCAAATGAAATTCCAGAACTTTCAAGGACTTTTTTTTTTTTTTTTTTTTACTCACTGTTAGCAGCCAGACTGAAAAAATGTAACTTCTATTAAACTTCATCACAAAGTATTTTATCGTTTCATCAGCTGACATAAGGCATCGGACGACAGACGAGCGAGACAGAGCTGTAAAAGCCTGGAGCAAATATGAGAATCATTATCTCATGAAAATATTTTTTTAGGTCGTACATTGTGATTAAAATAACAATACAATTATTAAATTTAATTGTAAATCAATTCAGGCGGCTTAGTGGTTAGCACGTTCTCCTCTCAGCGCTAGGGATTACCGGTTCGAATCCCAATCCAGGTGGAGTTTCCATGTTCTCCCGTGTCAGCATGGGTTTCCTCCGGGTTCTCCAGTTTCCTCCCACAATCCAAAAACATGGATCAATGTAAGTTGAATTCTCCAAATTGCCCCATATAGAGTGTGTCTGTGTGAGTGAGTGTGTGCCCAGTGATAGATTGACACCCTGTCCTGGGTGTATCTGCCCAGCGCCCGAAACGTTCTCCCCTGGATGGGCATGGGGAACCCCCCCGTGGCCCTAGTAGAGGATAAAGCGGAAGATAATAGATGGATGGATGAATGTAATTCAATTCATCAGCTTCACTTATGCCATTGGTCAGAGAATATTCCACCATCCTGCCTCCAGCATCCTCTATGCAGTGTTCTCTAAGTGGTGATGCAGGATTAGAGGATGACTAACACAAAACTATGCTACACCAATCACTATGCTACTGTCTCGTTATTTATGTAAAGTGGAGCAGTAAGGTTGATTTGTCTAACAAAGGGCCCATTATGTGATTACACAGTAATTTTTTTTTACTACTTTTACAATTTTTTTTTTAAATTTGTACCAGCTCGATACACTAACACATATCAGTGCCACTGCAGTATTGAAAATTGCCAATCACCTAATTAATGCCTGATCTGTGGTGGTCCTGGTTAGCACAGAACATATAGATAAACCTATATATACAAAGTATATTAAAGTAATAAGGCACAAAAAGGAGTGAATTATTGTAAATAAATAATGGGAAAGAGGTGTTGTTAGGCACAAGTTCAAGTTCAAGTTCAAGTTATTTATTTATATAGCGCTTTTTACAACAGTACATTGTCACAAAGCAGCTTTACAGAATGAAAAGCCTTTAAACCCCCAAAGAGCAAGCCGAAGCGACAGTGGCAAGAAAAAACTCCCTTTTATGTTGTTATTTAAGGAAGAAACCTTGGGAGGACCAAGACTCAGTGGGGGACTCATCCTCCTTGAGCGGCCTGGCAGCAACAACAGTGTGGCACGACGTGAACGACTTCTTTCCTGTGATTTATTCACAATAATGCACAACTTCGAGTGTCTTATTACTTTTATTCAATGGTTACAAACACACTATAATAAAAAAAGGCTTGACTCATTAATGCATTTGTTGATAGCAAAGTCATTAATAAACTGGTCCTCGGCAATGTCATATAGTCCGGTTTTTAAAATTAACACTGATCACTGAGTAAAAGGATTCCAGTTTCTCTAACAATCAAAAACTGCCTTCTAGTAGTCAAATTACAGAATGCAATTATTAAAAGGAAAAAAAAAAAATGCTCATTGGGAGTTGGCTCGCTGTTACTCACTGGCTAATGCCAGTGATCAATCCATTATCTTCCACATGATCCTCTATTAGTGTCACAATAAAAAGTTAGGGGCAATTTGGAGCAATCTATTTACCTTGATCCATGTTTTTGGACTAGCAACAAACACGCAGACCCTGGAGGAAACCCACATGGACACGGGGAGAACATGGAAACGTGCTGGCTCAGCATAACACTAAGCCACAGTGCCTCCCCTTTACATTATTATTATTTTTTTATTTCATGACATAATAATGTGGGCAGCACGGTGGCTTAGTGGTTGGCACGTTTGCCTCTCAGCACTAGGGATTCCCGGTTCGAATCCTAATCTGGGTGGAGTTTCCATGTTCTCCCCGTGTCCGCGTGGGTTTCGTCCAGATTCTCCGGTTTCCTCCCACAGTCCAAAAAAATGGAATTAGGTCAATTGAATTCTCCAAATTGCCTCCTATAGAGTGTGTTTGTGTGAGTGGGCCCAGCGATGCAATGGTGCCCTGTCCTGGGTGTGTCTGTCCAGCGCTTGAAATGTTGTCACCTGGATGGGCATGGGGAACCCCCCCCTACACCCTAGTAGAGGATAAAGTGGAAGATAATGAATAGGTGATACGAATGTGAAGTGGTCAGAGGTGTGCATTATTGTCTGCGGTATTAACACCAACCATGTCCGAAATCCGAAGGCTTCTAGTCCTCCAAAAAGCTTAAAGTATTCTGATTCTGTGAGGGGTGGCCCTAATTCTTCTGACTATTTAATGTAATAAATCTGATGTATGTAACTAATGTTAAAGACAACCCTTTAAAAACAGCACTAGAGTTGCTTTTCAGGGTTTGCATTTTAGAAAGTGCAATATATAGCCTTCTGAAAGGGATTGCGAGTGCCATGCATGTGTGAAATACATAACCAGACTCGGATATTGACTTGCCCTAATGAAATTTGTTGGGTTGGGGTCAGGGCACCATTTTCCTTTCTGCATTCTCCTGTTTTAAGGTTTATATTTCTGCTTCTTCTAGTTTAATTAGTAAAGTGTTACTGCTTTGTAACACTTATTTTGCCGTTTTAAATAGCGAAATGATAGGTGTTAATGTTTTTTGGAAAAAAAATGTAAATAAAAATTCTAATTTATTCTATTTTACCCTTAATAATGAAAAACAAACACAAAATATTAGATATGAAATTATATGTAGGGTAAGGTAAGATCTAAAGGTAATTACGGAATCCATACTCCAGAACATAAAATAAATTTATTCAATAAATTACAATAAACAATTGCCAAAAAAGAAAACTGCTAAATGATCAGGTTTTAGTTTAGCCTAATTTATTTAGTTTTTTCACTATTGGCACAAAGTTTAAAGCACTTATTTCTAAAGTTTTCCAAGAAAATGTAACTTAAGGGTTTAGTGTATGCACATTTTTCAGTAATGCTCTACTACCATCTTCTGGTTACGATGGATTCTGCATAAATCTGATCCCGAAACCTGACACATGGGTCACACACATGCTGGAATCTTTTTGATTATCAGCCAAGCAGGTCATGGTCTTTGGAATGGGATGGGTCCCATCTGGAATGGGTCTTACCAGGAATGAAAAAAGAAAAACACATATGTCCAAATAAATTCATCCTGGTGATGCACATGACTGCTTTTTATTTTTTATTTTTATTAATCGGTTGAAAAACCATATGTGGATGATATGGGAAATCCCTGGCCTTTGCCCATGACCTTCAGAAAGACAATGAGCAACTAGATCTGGCAACGAGACCACACCAGCGTCTGGCCTGTAACCACTAAGCCACATAGCTTTCAGGACCTTTGGTGTGTTACATGAGCTGTAGCTATGTGAGCTGAGCAGCTCGGCTAACCCACACCCTGCACTCTGACCGCTGTTCCCATCACCTGCTTATGAAGGCCCAGGGCCAGGGACAGCGAATGCTTCCTGCTCTTACAGAAGGAATGGAGATTACATAGCAATAATTTACCAGGCAAGTGTCTGCAGGGGGCATTCTTTGGTTTGTAATTGGACAGGTGGAATGCTTGGGACTGGAACGCTTCTCCTCATGCTTTTTGATATCACATGTGGTAGTTCCAAATCAAAGCCGATCTTTCTTATGGCACTCAAAGCAAAAATAAAATACTTACACCAAAAAGTGGGTCAGTACTTTGTTTCATCATTGATGAATTAAAGGAAAAAATCAAAGAAACCATTAGCAAGAAAGATAATGACCCAAACACACATCGAAGCTTTTCAACAACTAAATAAATACCAAATATGTTGAAAAAAATACTCAATGTCACATTTTTCCGATTTTGTACCTTTACCCCATATTAAGTGTTTATTAGGTTCTTTAAGAGAGGGAAATTTGGGAATTTAGTAACATTAATTTTTCCAAATTTCATGAGCTGTAGCTATGTGAGCTGAGCAGCTCGGCTAACCCACACCCTGCACTCTGACCGCTGTTCCCATCACCTGCTTACGAAGGCTCAGGGCCAGAGACAGCGAACGCTTCCTGCTCTTACAGAAGGAATGGAGATTACATAGCAATAATTTACCAGGCAAGTGTCTGCAGGGGGCATTCTTTGGTTTGTAATTGGACAGAAGGAATGCTTGGGATTGGAACGCTTCTCCTCATGCTTTTTGATATCACGTGGTAAAAAAATACTCTTATTTTCTTATTTTGTACTTTTAAGCCATATGAACTTTATCTTTAATGGGTTCTTTAGGAAAGGGGACTTTGGGAATTTAGTAACCTTACAAAGTGTTTTCCAATTGTCAAAATATTTTAGATTAAATATTTTTTAATATATTATGTATATTAATGTATATTATGTATATTGAAAAATATAGTCTGTGTCAACAAGACACATTGTAAAAAATTCTATAATAACATATATATATATATATATATATATATATATATATTATATATATATATATATATATATATATATATATATATATGGCAATATGTATGTGTGTATATATATATATATATATATATATATATATATATATATATATATATATATATATATATATATATATATATATACAGTATATATATACATACATACACACATACTATACATACATATATATGAGCTTAGATTGCCACCTACTGGTGTTATTGTAGTACAGCATGGCAGACAACATAACCGGTTCCTTGATTGGAGAATTTTGCCTTATTTGTTTTGTTTGGCTGTGCTTCTGAGTATCCCCACTGTATCTTTTCTAATTGCTAATTAATATTCAACAGTTCTAGTAAAAAACACGTAGAAAGAGAAGAAAAACATGTTGAAACGGTACTTTAATGGGGTTGTGGTAGTGTCACAGCTGCAACTGGCTCCAATACCTAATAAGCTATAGAGGTTTTGATTCAAATCCACCACCACACATGGCTTTGATCGTCTTAAAAATAATTATTAATTGTTGAGTTATTTTAGGCAGCTACCGTTAATGCAAATGTAAAAATAAAAAAAAAACAAATTAAACTGAACTTAATTAACAGGTATAACAAAATAAGCCTAGAACTTAAAAAAAAAAAATGTTTTAGGAGATATGTACAAATGTGTGTAAAAAGGGTAGATATTTCTTTGTGAAGAAATAGATAAAAAAAATATATATATATATAATATATACATATATATATTATATATGTATATACACTCACCGGCCACTTTATTAGGTAAACCATTCTAGTAACGGGTTGGACCCCCTTTTGCCTTCCGAACTGCCTCAATTCTTCGTGGCATAGATTCAACAAGGTGCTGGAAGCATTCCTCAGAGAGTTTGGTCCATATTGACAAGATGGCATCACACAGTTGCCGCAGATCCATGATGCGAATCCCCCGTTCCATCACATCCCAAAGATGCACTATTGGATTGAGATCTGGTGACTGTGGAGGCCATTTGAGTACAGTGAACTCATTGTCATGTTCAAGAAACCAGTCTGAGATGATTCCAGCTTTATGACATGGCGCATTATCCTGCTGAAAGTAGCCATCAGATGTTGGGTACATTGTGGTCATAAAGGGAAGGACATGGTCAGCAACAGTACTCAGGTAGGCTGTGGCGTTGCAACGATGCTCAATTGGTACCAAGGGCCCAAAGAGTGCCAAGAAAATATTCCCCACACCATGACACCACCACCACCAGCCTGAACCGTTGATACAAGGCAGGATGGATCCATGCTTTCATGTTGTTGACGCCAAATTCTGACCCTACCATCCGAATGTCACAGCAGAAATCGAGACTCATCAGACCAGGCAACGTTTTTCCAATCTTCTATTGTCCAATTTCGATGAGCTTGTGCAAATTGTAGCCTCAGTTTCCTGATCTTAGCTGAAAGGAGTGGCACCTGGTGTGGTCTTCTGCTGCTGTAGCCCATCTGCCTCAAAGTTCGACGTACTGTGCGTTCAGAGATGCTCTTCTGCCTACCTTGGTTGTATATATAATTATGTGTGACATAATTTATTATGTGAAAATTGTTTATATGTTACATGAAACTGAAGCCAAAAGCGCAGAGGCTTGTTAAAACCAAATGCACGACGGTTGCTTACAGGTAAACGGGGGGCTGAAAAAGCTGAAACCAATAACTATATAATATACTATACTAATATATATATATATATATATATATATATATATATATATATATATATATATATCAACCCATCATCTTCCGCTTTATCTTCTATTATCGCGGTGGGGTTCCCCATGCCCATCCAGGGGAGAACGTTACGGGCGCTGTGCAGATACACCCAGGACAGAGTGCCAATCTATTGCTGGGCACACATTCACTCACACAGACACACACGCACTCTATATGGGGCAATTGAGAAAATTCAACTTACCTTGTTCCATGTTTTTGGACTGAGGAAACCAGAGAACCCGGAGAAAACCCATGCAGACACAGGGAGAGCATGATAACTCCATCTAGATTGGGATTGGAACCGGGAATCCCGAGCGCTGAGAGGCGCCATATACTGTGTGTGTGTGTGTGTGTGTATATATATATATATATATATATATATATATATGTGCCATCCATACATTAACTTCCGCTTTATCCTGTACTAGGGTTCCCCATGTCCATCCAGAGGAAAACATCAGGCGCTGGGAAGATACATCCAGGACAGGGTACCAATCTATCACTGGACACACTCACTCATACACACACATACACAAACACACTCTATACGGGGAAATTTTGGCGCATTCAATTGACCTTGATCCATGTTTTTGGACTGTGGGAGGAAACCGGAGAACCTGTAGGAAACCCACAGACACGGGGAGAACATGGAAACTCCATCCAGATTGGGATTTGAACCGGGAATCCCTAGTGCTGAGAGGAAAACTTGCTAACCACTAAGTGGTGGCAGTTGCCAAAGCATTTTACTGCTAGCTGTACTGCATATAACTATGCATATAACAAATAAACTTGATTCCATCTAATGCCTGACCCATTTTTTTAATCTCCGAGGACAAATTTTTACTGATGTAGAAAATGGCTGTTATCGGACATTCCAGTACATTACTGTAAATAACAAAAATTAGATTTTTATCTTGAATATACAGATTTCTAACTATTTAAAATTTTTCCTAGTTTAAATCTCTTTTAATGACTGGATACCTTTTCACCCTCCTCTGTATCTGCTGCTGAGAAATGTGAATTTCCCCATTGCGGGACAAATAAAGGTTTATCTTATCTTATATTACATATGTAGTACTTGAGGTTAGTTGGTGGACAGTCTCAGTCTTGACCTCATCTCTGTACAAACCTGAAAATTGTTGAGACCAGCCAAGTCCATACATCTCACCTCTTCATTGAATACCCAGAAGCATCCTACATATTTACAGGTTCTCCCTGATAGCCAAAAGCATATACAATATTCCTGAAGTAACTTGAGGCACAAAAGAGAGAACTGGATTGAGTCATAACATTGTTAAAAATAAATTAACTAAAAAAAATAATAAAAAGGAAAAAAAGTCTACACCCCAGTATATATTTTCCATCCATCCATCCATTCCATCTTCCGCTAGGGTCCCCACACAGACACATGGAGAACATGGAAACTCCACACAGATTGGGATTTGAACCTAGCGCTGTGAGGCAAACGTGCTGACCACTAAGCCACCATGCCGCCTTGAATTCAACATCTTTTCACCAAAATAAACTCAAATGCCATTTTGATTCTTGGGCCATCCAAAAGGTCTTCAGTCCACTGAAACTCATCTGTGCAAATTTGGAAAGGCTTCCTCTAGGCTTACCACAGTTTAGAGTTGCATTAAATGTAGTGCAGATTGTTAATTGACAAGGACTTGAAATCTCATGTGATTATGCCCATCAACATAACATCAGTTTTTCAAACACAACTGTCTGATATTAAAAACACTGAACATTGGTTTACCAAAAATTCATTCATCATTCATTATCTTCCGCTTTATCCTATATTAGGGTGGTGGACTGTGGGAGGAAACCGGAGAACCCGGAGGAAACCCACACAGAAATGAGGAGAACATGGAAACTCCACCCAGATGGGGATTCGAACCGGGAATCCCTAGTGCTGAGAGGCGAACGTGCTAACCACTAAGCCACCGTGCCGCCTGCTTACCAAAAATTAATTAACTAAAAAAAAAAAAAAAGGAAGAAAGACTACACCCATAACCCAGACATATTTTTCAGTAGATCAGAACACAGTACATATTTTACTCTGAATTGCTTATTACTTTCACAAGAGCTTTGGATGAAGGCATCTGCTAAAGACAGTAAATAAAGGGATGAGACAAAAAAAAAAAAAAAAAAAAAAAGACTTAAAATTTATAAGAAGCTGGACTGTGCCTTTATTGCATAACCCTCATGTGATCAAAGCACTTCACTTCACATCATGTGTTGCAAAATGGAATCACTTTTGTTCCTTTCTCGGGACTCACCCTTCAGTTCTTAATTCTCTTCAACTACAGAACACTTAAAGCAAAGACTAGTAAATTCAGCTGCTTTGTTCTTGTTATTTTTATTGTTTTAACATTTGTAAGGCACTACCAAATGACCCAAGCTCATAATTAAATGTACATTCTTGCAGACAAAGCTTAGGAAAGTCACGATGTAAACTGCGATGTCAAAGGTGAATGATTAGGATCGGAATATAGATTTTTCTCCTTAGATTAAGACGCTATCTTAAGTGCTAGAATGATGGAAGCCTTACCACAAACATCCCAAAAAGAGATACAGTGCTAGAGATTTATGTAAGTAAAAAAAAAAAAAAAAAAAAAAAAAAAAAGAAGAAGAAGAATTCAGGAGGCTTAAAATGCCAAGCGATCGACTCTTTTCATTTGCTGGTTTATGGCTGTGGGGTGTAACGTAGGTACTTTTTTCCTGAAGGTAAATCTTTGGTTGTAAAACCAGCAGGAAAAAGCTTCTTGGCTTCTTCATCTGACAGAGAGGGAAGGACCATAACATCATCGCCAACCTTTTAAAGGTACAGGGGGAAAATGAAAGAGAGCAAAAAATAATAATTGCATAAATAAAAGAATTAAAATCCAAGTTCAACACAATTTCTAACCTAGGGACACGGGGAGAACATGGAAACTCCACCCAGACTGGGATTCTAACCAAGAATCCCTAGCGCTGAGAGGTGAACATGCTAACCACTAAGCCACCGTGCCGCAGCAATAAAGCAATAAAAAAAAAAAAATAAATAAAAAAAAAAAAATAAAAATAGACAAATGGCTCAGCCAATGCTCAACAACCTGTTTCATGTCTTATATAACTGGTAATTCAGGTCCTTAAATTTGATTGGCTGAGCCATTTGTCCAGCTGTGACACATTTGACAATAATGCATACCACTGACCGCTTCACATTTGGGCTGGGGCAACACATCGATTACATCGATTTGGATAATGCGTCAACAAAATGGCAACAGGGTGCAACGGCTAAAGAAATTGCCTGCCTGCATCTAAAGTGTGACGGCACAGAAACACAACAATGTGATGCTCTGTCAGATTTACAAAATGGGGATGGCTTCAGTGGTGTAGATCTCAGGCTTGGTGGTGTTGGTTGGTGATCAGGGATCAGTCTGCGCTGGCATTTCACCTCTTCACCCACCTCATCATTAGTAGTGGGTGTGGCACTGAAATGATGCTGTTGCAGGGAGCCCTCTCAATTAAGTACCCTGCAGCATCTGCCCCTTTTAGTTCTGCTGCTCTAGTCAGTGATGCCGGAGTCACATGATGCACTGTGTCAATCAAACTCTGATTATAATTAAATGCAGTCTTTTATCAGCTTTAACTGCTTTCCTTGTTAATTTCTTTTGAGGTGTTGCTAATTTCCTGGAGGTGACAGATTTTCTTATATACAGTGGGTTGCAAAAGTATTCATACCCCTTGAACTTTTCCATATTTTGTCACATTACAACCACAAACATAAATATATTTCACTGGAATTTAATGTGAAAGACCAACACAAAGTGGTATACAATTGTGAAGTAGAAGGAAAATTATACATGAATCAACATTTTTTTTTACAAATAAAAAACTGAAAAGTGCGACGTGCAAAAGTATTCAGCCCCCCTGAGTCAATACTTTGTGGAGCCACCTTTTGCTGCAATTACAGCTGCAAGTCTTTTAGGGTATGTCTCCACCAGCTTTGCACATCTAGTGACTGAAATTCTTGCCCATTCCTCCTTGCAAAACAGCTCAAGCTCAGTCAGATTGGATGGAGAGCGTTTGTGAACAGCAGTTTTGAGATCTTGCCACAAATTCTCAATTGGGTTTAGGTCTGGACTTTGACTGGGCCATTCTAACACATGAATATTCTTTTTTTAAACCACTCCATTGTAGCTCTGGCTTTATGTTTAGGGTCGTTGTCCTGCTGGAAGGTGAACCTCCGCCCCAGTCTCAAATCTTTTGCTGACTCCAACAGGTTTTCTTCCAAGATTGCCCTGTATTTGGCTCCATCCATCTTCCCATCAACTTTGACCAACTTCCCGGTCCCTGCTGAAGAGAAGCACCCCCAGAGCATGATGCTGCCACCACCATATTTGACAGTGGGGATGGTGTTTTCAGAGTGATGTGCAGTGTATTTCTCCGCCACACATAGCGTTTTGCATTGTGGCCAAAAAGTTCAATTTTGGTCTCGTCTGACCAAAGCACCTTCTTCCACATGTTTGCTGTGTCCTCAACATGGCTTCTGGCAAACTGCAAACGGGACTTCTTATGGTTTTCTTTTAACAATGGCTTTCTCCTTGCCACTCTTCCATAAAGACCACATTTGTGTAGTGCACGACTAATTGTTGTCCTGTGGACAGTTTCCCCCACCTGAGCTGTGGCTCTCTGCATTTCATCCAGAGTCACCATGGGCCTCTTGGGTGCCTCTCTGATCAGTGATCTCCTTGTTCGGCCTGTAAGTTTAGGTGGACGGCCTTGTCTTGACAGGTTTACTGTGGTGCCATACTCTTTCCATTGCCGGATGATGGATTGAACAGTGCTCCGTGAGATGTTCAAAGCTTTGGAAATCTTTTTATAACCTAAGCCTGCTTTAAACTTCTCCAAAACCATATTCCTAACCTGTCTGGTGTGTTCTTTGGACTTCATGATGCTGTTTGCTCCCCAATATTCTCTTAACCAACATTTGAGGCCGTCACGGAGCAGCTGTATTTGTACTGAGATTAGATTACACACAGGTGGACCCTTTTGAGTCATTAGCACTCATCAGGCAACTTCTGAATGCAATTGGTTGCACTCAGGGAAAAGGGGGCTGAATACTTTTGCACGTCGCACTTTTCAGTTTTTTATTTGTAAAAAAAATGTTGATTCATGTATAATTTTCCTTCCACTTCACAATTGTATACCACTTTGTGTTGGTCTTTCACATTAAATTCCAGTGAAATATATTTATGTTTGTGGTTGTAATGTGACAAAATATGGAAAAGTTCAAGGGGTATGAATACTTTTGCAACCCACTGTATAGTCAACAAAAAATATATAGTCAACATACATAGTCCATAAAATGTTGGATTTTATTGTCCACGGGGTTTGTGGCCCCATGTCATATGTGCCTCAAAGTACCAGTAAGACCCGACTCGTTACCTGGTGGTTTATTAATTTAAAGTTACAACAACTATTTGGGGGGGGGGGGATTTAAAAATATATAAATAAATTTTTAAAAAATAATTACGTTCACTATTTTTGATAAGCCATTTCAGTAACAGTAAAAGACTCATTTTAAAATACTCCACCATCATTCTAATGTGCTTTATATTATAAGGAATACACACCTTGTAGTTATTTTGAGCTCGTCCAGGTTATTATAACTAAATAGTAATGCATTATTATCACTGACACACTCGCAACTACTTTATGTTTTATATTATCGTGCACATTTTGCACAATATAATTTTTTTGCAAAATACAGAATTGTATTAAGAAAATTATTGTTTAAGTCAAGAACACCACTAAAAAGGTGCATCATCATTTTAAATATTAGATCAAAGTTTCTTTTCAAATACCAGCATCAAATACAAATGTTATAACAGACAAAACTCATGGTTGCAATAGCTGGTGTCCATATTATGACTTGTTTTGTTTTGTTTTTTTTTTTTCAGTGGAATCTTAATAAGATTAGATATTAAAATAAAAAGCATCAAATAGTTAAATACCTGTCAGAAAAGCCCAAAATGACAATTCAAAAAGTGTAGAAATTGTTTTACTTACTTTCCAGTCTACAGGGGTCGCCACCTTCTTCTGTGCAGTCAGTTGCAGGGAGTCAATGACCCGGAGGATCTCTGTAAAATTGCGGCCAGTTGTAGCAGGATAGAGGATGGAGAGCTTTAACTTCTTATCTGGACCAATGACAAACACCTGTAAAAAAAGAAATATCCACAATGTGCAATGTGCATTACCCGTCTTAATAGATAGCAAAAATGTGCTGGGGACAATTATTGAACAGAGTGGATAAGGCCCTTTCGGTGTGAGATTTGCATGTTCTCCCCATGTCTGGTGTAGGTTTCATCTCGGGGCTGTAGTTTTGTTTCACAGTCAACAAACCAAATGCATGTTAGTACTCAATTAAACTCAAATAATCATGCTTGTAGGTTAATTCATACCAAGTGGCGAAGTTTGTGTCTGCCCTGCACTGTACAAGTGAGCTCTTAGTGTTTTAACAGCACTGTGAGCACTGGGATAGGCTTTAGCACTCAGCATAATCAAAATCAGGGAAAACTACTTAGAAAATAAATACACAAATTCATTGATAAAATGTTCCAAACTATTAAACTGACTGTTAATAATAATAAATGTGATCGTGATCTATTTTGCCAACTGCACTTACACGCAGAGGAATTTGTCCTCCACATCCATCCCATCCATGCAGTGAAACACACACACATACACACTGGTGAAGTGTACACATCTCCAGAGTGATGGGCCGTGTATAAACTGCCCGGGGAGCACTTGGTATTGGGTGTCTTGACCAAGGGCACTTCAGCCTTCAGGAATCGAACAAGGGACCCTCAGGTCGCAGGGCTGGTTCCTTAACTACCAGCCTCTTAACCATTCACTAAACTCACTAAACTCTAAAAAGAAAAGTTTAATGAAGGTGTAACATGCATGTTTGTGTGCGTGTTTGTACAGATACAGTACAGGTTGGTAGGCTTTACAAACACAATGCTAATATTCAGCATATTTAAAATATAAAATCAGAGACATGCCATAGATCCATATTATTATTATTATTATTTTTTTTATTCCAGGATTTTAACATTAGGAAACAATAAAAAAGAAGAAATTGAATTATTTTTGTTGGTCACAATTGACTAGACTAGATAGAGAACAAAACCCTTAAAATTACTCAATTCTGAGAAATTGTATGCAATCATTTGCAGTCCTGAAACAAACACCCACTTCAGATTTCATCTGCTAATTAGTCATTAGTTAAAGAAAAAGTAATAAGGAAGGAAAAATTCAATAAAAAAAAAAATAAAAAAACTTGGAAAGCTGCTGCACAAAGTCAATTGACATAATTTTTGTATCCAACACGAGATATGTCAGGTAACACAAATGATTATAAAACATTTATGAATTACTGTTTTGATGATAAATCAACACAATTGCAAAAGACATTCAGTGGTGATACCATATTTTTTGACCTTTTATAATTAGTATTAAGAAGGTGGATTACTGTGTGACGGTCATGCATTTAATAACATAGACCTTACATGGAACAGGAAATACTACAAAACATAAATAAATAATGACTAGATCCAATGAAAATATTGTTAAAAATAATAATAATAATAATGACTAGGTAAACCTACACAGCGTGCAGTGAGGGGCATGCCATCTTTGTCTCTCTCATCAGGGTCCAGCATTCCCAGGAGAACAGAGAGCTCTCGCTTATCGTCTGCTATGATGGGAAAGGGCAAAGGGTTGCCGGTCATTTCCGAATGAAAGGCCATCACATCCTGCACACATGGGTAGACAAAAAATGCGTATGAGTGATCAAGTGTAACCTGGAGGAAACCCACGCGGACTTGAGGAGAACATCATTGGGATTCGAACCGAGAATCCCTACTGCTGAGAAGCGAATGTGCCAACCACTAAGCCACTGTGTCGCCTCCACCTGTCTTAATGCGACGTGAAAATAAGGAATTTGATTTGCTCATTTAAAAGAAATAAAATATATATTTTTTTAATCATGATTTATTAATTATCCAGTTTAACAGTTGTGGTGGACCAGGAACAGCTTCAGACGTAAATTTAAATGAAGCCAGCAGGACACACCTGGAGACCTGGTGCCAGAATAATAATCTCCAACTCAACGTCAGCAAGACTAAAGGAGCTGATGGTGGACTACAGCAAGAAACAGGCGAGCAGCTTTCACCCCGTGAGGATCAACGGCGCTGCAGTAGAAAGTGTAGACAGCGTCAAGTACCTTGGAGTTCACATCGCGCAGGACCTATCTTGGTCCTGCCACATTAACAAACTGGCAAAGAAGGCTCGTCAGCGTCTCTACCACCTTCGACGTCTATGAGACTTCAGGCTGCCCTCCAAGGTCCTGCAGAATTTCTACTCCTGCACCGTCGAAAGCATCCTCACAGGGAACATCATAACCTGTTTCGGGAACAGCAACCATCTGGACAGACGGTCACTACAAAGGGTGGTTCGTTCGGCCAAACGCACCATCAGAGTAGCACTTCCAGACCTCCAGACCATCTACAGGAAGTGGTGCTGGTCCAAAGCCAAAAAGATTGTGGAAGACCTCAGTCATCCTGACAACAAGCTCTTCACTCTGTTGCCATCAGGACGGCGTTTACGTGTCCTGAAGGCAAACACAGAGAGGATGAGGAGGAGCTTCTTCCCAACGGCGATTCAGACCCTGAACCAGGACTAAACGGACATAATCTTACCCACACCACCTTCAGAACTAAAACAACTTTTAACCCTGCACTGCATTATTTGCAAATAAAGGCACAACTCACTTTAACTTAAATTATAAGACCATTTCAGTTCATCTGTTAGTGCAATAATTGTACAGTTCTCCTATTTTCAAATTTTGTGTAAATACATAATTATATTTTATTTTTATTTTATCTTTATTCTATTTTCTTATGTTCTTAAATTTAAACTTTATGTGGAGAAGTCAGGAAAGAATTTCACTGCTGGCTGTACAATGTACATCTATGTATGTGACTAATAAACCTGATTCTGATTCTGAGGATATGTGGAGGATAGATTACCTGGATGGGCACAAATGTGAAGTAGCTGAGTATGTGATAAGGTATTCACATAAATTTGCTCACACATTGTACAGGCCAATTTTTTTTAGCTTTTATGAATCAAATTGAGTTCTTAAGACAATGTAATACGTTTTATTATCCCACTAAATAATCACAAACACTATACAACAGCGTAATCTGCTCCTAAAGTATAAACATCATACTGTACTGTGAGAAAGATGAGATTTCACTGGTCCCACAGGTTCAGCCAAAGGTTTGAGCATTGGGGTGTAAAGGCACACTGACGGTAAGCCAGGATACAGTTTCACTGTTAAAACATTTTTACAGCAACATTTCCTACTAGGCAAGTTACTACAATATCAACTGTATAAAAGTTTAATATAGTATTTACACCAGCCATCTAATTTTCCAGCTTATGATCCAACACACACAGCATCCTTTAAATGGCCATTTTATATTGCTCATCATGGTAAACATATTATTAAAGCTATTTATCTTCAGAGAGGAGGTGGGATTAAGCTATACAAGGCACAAACAGGCCTGAACCACTCTCATTTTTGTTCTCACTGGCTTTATCTTAATCACCCCTTTCCTGTGCCATTTTTAGATTAGTGTTTCATGTCATTTCAGCTCAATGTGCTTTGTCTCTAGGTTTATATTCCTGTCTTTTGATCGGATTTTCAAATAAAATGATGTATTTATTCCCCAAAAGGCTTCATTTGCTGACTTTCAAACTATTACTATGGGCAATAAAACTACAGCTTTCAGAGGGACTTGTAGGTGATTGAAGGGTTGATGCCATCTCCCATTACATTCATTAATTCGCTGATCATTATCCATCTTTTTTTTTTTTTTTTTTCTTTCTTTATAACAAGTGTTTGTGAAAGAGATGCATTTTGAGATGTTTCTTGAAGATGCTAAGTGACTTAGCCTTAGGCACAAATTTGGGAAGTTAACGCCATGGTGAGGTTGAATTATCAGGCAACATTCATCACTAGAACGTAGTTGAAGTGCATTTTGGAAATACAGATTAAAGGTAAGAGGGAACAGATTCAGAGGTTGCCCTGTAGGCCAGAGTCAGTGCCTTGTACTGAATGCAGCAGCTACAGGGAGCCAATGGAGAGAGCTGAATAGTGGAGTGACATGAGTTCATGGGCTGGTTGAAAACAAGTAGCACTGGAGTCAGCTGAATCAGTTGTAGAGGCCTGATTGTGAAAGCTGGGAGACCGACAAGTAATGCATTACAATAATCAAGCCAGGATAGGATGAAGGTTTGGACTAACAGCTGAGTAACATGTTCAGTTAAGAGAGGCATGATTTTCCTGATGTTGTGCAGAAAGAATCTGCAGGTACATAACTAAAAATCTGAATTTATCTTGTGTATATATAGATTTCTTTTTTTTTTTTTTTTACTTTTTTTAATTGCTAAGTATCTTTTTCACCTTTTTCTAATGTAACTTTCTGCTGAGAATGTGAATTTCCCCATTGTGGGACAAATAAAAGTCTATCTTATCTTATCGCTTATCTTAGTTTTAGTGACCTTATCAGAGTTATCCTTATCAGATGCGAGTCAATTATGAAACCAAGATTACGGACCGAATCTCCCTTGTAAGCAAAATGACCAAAATGCATACTCCCACTCCCTGCTAACATTTAATATATCCTAAAAAATAGTGTCAATGATTAGTGTATCACAATTATCAAATGACTGACTATCACCGTTATTTGCAATAATTGTGCAAATCTGGTCAAACGGTTATCCAAGAATATAGGTCACTGAAAACTTTCCATTTAGTCCTTAAAATAAAGGACTGCAACTTTGTACATGCCAGTAAATAACACAAACAAAATGGTATATAAATCATTCAACACACTTCTGAAGTTTTAGCTTTTCTTGCACATTTTGAAATGAAGGGAACATGTTTAAACTTTAGATGCTGTAATCATTGTATTCCATCCAGTTGACATTATCGATGACTTCATCCAGAAGTAGTGTATCTAGAATTAAGCAATGGAATGCAATCAAGAACATAAAACCTTTGTCTTCTTCATTAGTTGAAGCTAAGCACATCGAAATCAAAAGAACAAACAACAGATAAGGACTAAATTTCCATCCATTCTCTTCCACTTTATCCTCTATTAGGGTCGCGGGGGGGTTCCCCATGCCCATCCAGGGGAGAACGTTTCGGGCGCTGGGCAGATACACCCAGGACGGGGCGCCAATCTATCGCTGGGCACACACTCACACACACAGACACACTCTATACGGGGTAATTTGGAGAATTCAATTGACTTGATCCATGTATTTAGACTGTGGGAGGAAACCGGAGAACCCAGAGGAAACCCATGCGGACACGGGGAGAACATGGAAACTCCACCCAGATGGGGATTCGAACAGAGAATCCCTAGTACTGAGAGTATACCCAGCATTCCATTAAGAAGTTCTGATACACACATACGAGCAGTGTGAATATTATTGTAAATAATTAAATTGCTTATAACATAAATAACATAAAACTTAATATTAGTACTGAAATAAAAATGTGTTCAATTTATTGGTAATTATTAATAATCCTACTCATAAGTACTCATACGCTACTCTTTCATCTTGTTAAGTCCAAAGGCAGAAGACATGAAACCGATCCAGTATTAAACAATCGGTTTAGAAATTCGTTTTATTATGTTGCTGATCGACTCTTTACATTATGTTTCAAGACATAAAAATAATTACCCCAGACACTGTCTGGGGACACAGTATGTTAAAATAAAATTAATTATTATTTAATTATTTAAACCACATCATACTGTAATTACGGTAAACGTTTTTTTGTTTTTTTTTTTTCCTAACCTGTACATCAATTTCAAACTATGCTTATTCTTGGTAAAAACAATCTGGGCTGTGCAGTCATGCATGCTAACACCTGCAGTATGGTTTGCGGCCTCAGTTATCCAAATCGAGCACTACTTAACCTCAAAATTATCAGACCTGCAATGTCTGCAATAAGTTTGTATACCTTTAACATCGAAACCCTATGGAGGTAAAGTATGTGAACCAAAACCTGTGTTCCAGCATCAACATGTGGCACGAAAGCTGCTCTGCTGCAGACAGGAAAGCTCTGCAGAGTTTTAAAGGCTGCACAGAGGACTGTTGGAGTCAGCCTCCGCACTACCTCAGACATCTACACCTCCAGATGCAGGAAAAGGGCCTCCTGCATCATGAAGGACCTCACTTACCCAACACACTCACGTTTTGTCCCGCCCCCTCAGGTAGAAGGCTGCGGCGTATTAGTCTAGAAAAAACAGACTGAGGAACAGCTTCATACCAGAAGCTGTAAGACTCTTAAACTCCACCTAAATCAACAGACACTCTCCATAAACACTGTAACAGAACGACACTTTTCCAACATGAAAAAAAACATGAAAAACATTTTTTTCTCATGGCTGCTATATTTTGTATTTTATTTTTTTTATTGCCCTTATATTTTTATAATTACATTTTTATTATACACTGCTATATTTAATTTTATTTTATTATTATTATTTCTCTTGGGTGGCACGGTGGCTTAGTGGTTAGCACGTTCGCCTCTCAGCGCTAGGGATTCCCGGTTCGGTTCTCCATCTGGGTGGAGTTACCATGTTCTCCACGTGTCCGCGTGGGTATCTTCCGGATTCTCCGGTGTCCTCCCACAGTCCAAAAACATGGATCAAGTCAACTGAATTCTCCAGATTGCCCCATATAGAGTGCATTTGTGTGAGTGAGTGTGTGCCCAGCGATAGATTGGCGCCCCGTCCTGTATCTGCCCGAGACGTTCTCCTCTGGATGGGCATGGGGAACCCCCCCGTGACCCTAGTAGAGGATAAAGCGCAAGATAATGGATGGATGGATGGATATCATTTCTTTTTTTTTTCTAACGTAATATTAAAATTTAATTCTTAAACTTGAGTAAACTGGGTCCGTGAATGGAATTTTGTTTACATTTCATGTACCACATGTTACATAAATGACAATAAAGTCTTCTTGCATCCTTGAACGTGAAGCTAAACCTGCTTTAGCAGTACAAATGAAGCATGAAAACCAGCCATTCAAATGATAGTATAGTTTGCACACACATTCATGAACTAAAACAACATTCCCATTTCAGACCTTGCTCCAGTTACAGTGGTCTGCCACGCTGTCTATGGAGAGCGCAATCATCTTCACACCACGTTTCTTAAACTCGTCACTGATCCGGGCAGCACATGCCAGCTCTGTTGTGCACACCGGGGTGAAATCACGAGGGTGAGAAAACAGGATGCCCCATCTACAAAGGAGAAGGCAGAAACAAAAGAGATCAAAGTGAGTTTAGAGTGGTTAAAACATAAAAACAGAAAGGTACAAAGTACACCGGTGCAGAGGAAATTCAGACACGCTCTCAAACCACACCAGGCAAACATGTGGATTGTGAAATACATATCAATGCACTATGAAATTCACACACACCCTGGACAAATTCTATGTTTTGTTTATTTTTAAATGAACTTTAGACATTTTATTACCCAGTCACTGATTTGCTACATGTAATAAATGAAAAGGAAATATCACTTAAACAAAATAAATAAATAAAATTACACCTATAATATTTGGTTATAATAAAAGTTGAAAAAACAACATTATTAAAAACATGCATCTTGCACACTGCACTACTGATGAAACACAAATAAGAAGGCAAAACAAATCACAATGTTTACAATGTTCAAGTTAAAAGTCATTGACTTGCTCTGTCAATTAATGAACGTAGTTTAGTTCAGTAGTTCTGTTTGTAGAATCAACTAATAGGCCATTTTTTTAGGTTTCTAATCAATTCCTATTAATTATTGTTAATGGGTGTCTTGTAATGCAATTTGGCTTCCAGTAATATGTAGCAAGCAATAGTAATTTGTATGTTTTGCGTCCTATTTAAACTGTAATGTTGTTGTAAACAGTAGTTAACAAGATAAGTTTTTTTTTGCCACTGTCGCCTCGACTTTCTCTTTTGGGGTTTAAAGGCTTTTCATTCTGTAAAGCCGCTTTGTGACGACGTACTGTTGTAAAGCGCTATATAAATAAATAACTTGAAAGCTATGCAATGGTATGGGAGTACATGAACAATCCATACAATGAGAAATTTAAGACAGCAGAGCCAACAAACTTGTCGTACTGCACTACAAATAAGGTTTCTTTGTGATCATATTGTAAGTCCAAAGTTCCCCGTTAAAGGAAATACAAAGGTGTGACATACAGTGGAGATGAACACATGTTTAACAACTGAAGTTGAAATTTTGTTTTGTTATCGCATTCATTTAAAAAGTACAGCTACTGTACTCTTTGGTGGGCATTGGGCTACATGCTCGTTAGCAGTGACTCGAGAATGAGAAGAAACTTTTTGCCACTCGGCAACAGCATAAATCACAATCAGCATCATTTGCATACAGACTGGCTGGTATGCTAAAATGTGGTCCAGATCCTGTGCCCTCACACAGTTTTCATTGCCGTCATTATTTTATTTTTTTTTTTTTTTTTTTTGGTGGCCTAGTGTTTGATCTATTAAGTTACGAGCATGTAGTACAACTCAAGTCTCCAAAAACCATCATAAGGTGTTTTATGCAAACTTATGCTGGTTCTGGGTTAAATTTTGTCAAAATTCCTTTGACACTGACATAAAACATACAGCTAGCAATGCAAGCAGCATTGCGTGGGGTTGGTTAGGCCGAGGTTTAGCATTATGTGGCAATAATATGCAGCTAAATACATGAATAATTCACAATATTTCATTTATAGTTCCTTTACGTTCCAAGATTAGTCAACCACATATTGCGACAGTGTGTGGTTTAGGTAATAAGTCATCAAAACCGAGTTTATCAAAGGGGCTAACTCAGTGGTTAGGGCGTTAGAATATCAATCTAAAGGTGGTGGTTTTAAATTCCAGGTCCAATGGCATTACCAATGTGGGTTCTCTAGCAAGGCCCTTAACCCTCATTGCTTTAGGGGTGCCTTATAGCTGACCCTGTATACTGGCCCCTAACAAACATCGAGTTGGGATGCCTGTTAATCATTTTGGATGAAAATGGTTTTCTAAATGGCCTATTTTTTTTTTTTTTACATTTTTTTTTTTTTTTTTTAAACGTTGAATTGCAATTGACGACAAAGTCAGCTAAACCGAAATATTACAGAGTTTGACTTCTGAATTTATGAAATGTAATTCTACATATTGATGGGAAAAATAATGAGCATTATTAAGCATTTAGTATTTACAAGTAGTAAACGTAGATCAATGCATTATTAATTTATTTCTGACATTAATATTGCTTACGTTTTCATACTTTTAATGAGCTACTGCAGTGTTTGTTCTCTAATCAGGCCCACGTGCGAATACATCTCTGTGTCAATGTCAGGATGTGCAGAGTCAAAGGCAGGGATTAGTGTTGTACGGGTCAGCTGACAATTAACGCTGAAAACAAAATTGTCATTCTCATCGCTAAGCAGAAAAACTGTTCTGCTCGTGGGGGGGGACCCACAGGTGATCAATCTGAGATGGAAGAGCAGCAAAGGTGGGGGCCTGTGCAGAAGAGTATATGAAGATGGAAGTGATGACAGAGAAGCAATGTCGGAGTATTAATAAATGTTATTTCTTCACTCAGAACTGTTGGTGTGATCTCCTCCTTTTCAAACGATCGCACGGGTAGATTTACCCACAATATTTAATATCACACTGCACAGTTAAGCTTTAGTATCATATCAAGCCCGCATTAATGGAACTGTTGATGGAATGAAAAGGGAAACGTGTTGACAAACTGGAAGGGTGTACAAAAAAGGTGGAAAACTTACATTGAAGAGCTGATGAATGTAAAAAATGAAAGTGATAGATGGGTGGATGATGTACAGATAACAAGCATTTTTAACTTGCTAAACACGTTTAATGAATATTGTGCAGGAATGGTGATCAAGCATAGAATGCAGTCTGTTTGTAGTGGAGGTTAGGTTAAGAAAGAGGGGATATGTTAGCAACAGTAATCAAGAGAGATATTTCAAGTACTGAGAGAGGAGCTGTGGTAGTGTAAAAGGAAATTAAGTTTAAATCATTTATTTACATATTGTTTTAATACTTAGGCGGCACGGTGGCTTAGTGGTTAGCACGTTCGCCTCTCAGCGCTAGGGATTCCCGGTTCGAATCCCCATCTGGGTGGAGTTTCCATGTTCTCCCCGTGTCTGTGTGGGTTTCCTCCGGGTTCTCCGGTTTCCTCCCACAGTCCAAAAACATGGATCAAGTCAATTGACTTCTCAAAATTGCCCCATATAGAGTGTGTCTGCGTGAGTGAGTGTGTGCCCAGCGATGGATTGGCGCCCTGTCCTGGGTCTATCTGCCCAGCGCCCGAGACGTTCTCCCCTGGATGGGCATGGGGAACCCCACCGCGACCCTAATAGAGGATAAAAAGCGGGAGATAATGAATGAATGAATGTTTTATACTTTTTATAAAAGTACATTGTTACAAAGTAGCTTTACAGTGTTATAAACCTGAACCCCTTGAGAGTAGGGCTGAACAATTAATTGATTAATCTAACAATTCTTTTTTTTTTTTCATTAGTCAATTAATCTTACGTTTCACATACTGGGCAGATACACCCAGAAGAGGGTGCCAATCTATCGCTGGGCAAGACATTCAATAATTATAGTATAATATAAAGCACATTAAGCACATTAAAATGAAGGTGGCATATTTTAAAATGAGTCTTTTACTATTACCGAAACGTCTTCTCAAAAATACTGGACACAAACACTGGACTTTTTTTTTGTTTCCAAAATAGTTGTTAATTTAAATGATTAAATCACCATGTAACGAGTCGCCGCCATTTTATTGATGCGTCAACGCAAGTTACGTAGTAGATGCATTGCCCCAGCAATTTTTCTTGCCACCGTCGCTTCAGCTTCCTTTTTGGGGGAGTTAAAGCTGCTTTGTGACAATGGACTATTGTAAAAAGCACTGCATAAACAAATTACATGAACTTGTAACTATTTTATAAAAGTGTTTAGTAACTGTAATCCACTTCACATTGTGCCTAAGAACACCTTTTTTCCTGTGAATTTCTCACAATAAAGCTTTTTGCTTCCCGGTTCGAATCCCCATCTGGGTGGAGTTTACATGTTCTCTCCGTGTAGGTTTCCTCCAAGTTCTCCCAAAGGCCAAAAACATGGATCAAATCAATTGAGTTCTCCAAAATTGCCCCATATAGAGTGTGTTTGTGTGCGTGTCTGAGTATGTGATAGATTGGCGCAATTGTCCAGCGATAGACTGGCACCCTGTCCAGCGCCCGAAATGTTCTCCCCTGGATCGGCATGGGCATAGGATAAAGTGGAAGATAATGAATGAATGAAATATATATATATATATATATATATATATATATATATATATATATATATATATATATATATATATATATATATATATATATATACACACACACACACACACCACATTAATTCCACCTTGCTGCTTCAAGAAATAAGACCTTGTGCTAAACATATTATTTTGGTAAACCCTATAATTGTATGTTAATTCACACTGTGCAGGACTGAATGAGAACTTTGTCAAAATGGTATGCCTCTTTAGGGCAGATCTGAACAAGCCAAGCGATCATGACTCTGCAATTATTCTTCTCGCAAATCCCACATGACCTGTTAGGCTGAACAAACAGCCACTGTAATTTATTCACTAGCGATTTAGTACCAAACATTAGAGTGTATTCGTCTGCTCATCGTGAACTAATTGACTTGGTAACTTGCGACCTCTGACCGTTTTGGAGTAATAAACACTGGCTTATCACAACAATTAATTTTTTTCTGTTAAAGCTGGAAATCGTAACTACCGTGAGGTTTTCAAATTTTGGTGACTTTTCCCCCCCAAGGGCGTTGTTTTGAACTCAGCTCTAGTTTAGTGATCCAAAATGAATTCACATTAACACACCAAATGTTTGTGGATGTAGTGGGATTGTAGCGAAGTCTTAACAATAGGCTATATGCACAAAATATATACATATAATACAGTGATCTAATGTCAAACTAATTTGTGACATTACCATAAACACCCACACAAAACCGGTTTGTTTCTATAGAACTGCTGCACACTATCTGAAAAAAAAAAAAAAAAAAATGTTTTGGCCTTGATGCAAATCAGTAGTCACTTATGGTGCCAACGAAACTCTGCTCTCAAAACAAAGCCTGAGAAGACCTTCCGTTTATTGATGCCTGGTTACGGCAACGACATGACACGCCACGCTATGACACAAAAGTTATATTGTACAAAGAAAACATGCTTAATTATACAAGTTTGCTTTCCAACAAACAAATGAGCCAAAGGATAGTGCACTCAAATATTTATACACAAGCAGGTTAAAAGCTCAACACCAACCCATCAGACTAAGACCCAGTTAATCCCTCAGGATAAATTGGCAAAAATATTAAGAATCAAATATTATTATATTTACAAAATATGTATTTATCCCGCGGCTTTGTGGTTAGCATGTTTGCCTCTCAGCGCTAGAGAGTTCCAGTTTGAATCCTAATCTGGGTGGAGTTTCCATATTTTCCCCATGTCTGTGTGGGTTTCCTCCGGGTTCTCCGGTTTCCTCCCACAGTCCAAAAACATGGATCAAGTCAATTGAGTTCTCCAAATTTACCCCCCCCCCCCCCCAATATAGGATAAAGTGGAAATGTATTTATCCCACGGCACGGTGGCTTAGTGGTTAGCATGTTCTCCTCTCAGCGCTAGGGATTCCCAGTTCGAATCCCAATCTGGGTGGAGTTTCCATGTTCTCCCCATGTCTGTGTGGGTTTCCTCCGGGTTCTCCCACAGTCCAAAAACATGGATCAAGGTCAACTGAATTCTCCAAATTGCCCCATATAGAGTGTGTTTGTGTGAGTGAGTGTGTGCCCAGCAATAGATTGGCGCCCTGTCCTGGGTGTATCTGCCCAGCGCCCAAAACATTCTGCCCTGGATGGGCATGGGGAACCGCCCCGCGACCCTAGTACAGGATAAAGCATGATCGATGGATTCATGGATGGATGGATTTATCCCCATGAACCCATGAGGGTAAATACAATAGAATAAACAAATATTTATTTTCAGAATTGACTTGCTTTCTGTGCTGGATGAACCAAATACTTAAAATAATTTTGAAAAATAATATTTACATATTTGCAACGCATTAACAAAGTAAATATTAATCCACCAATGACACACTGACTGCATCCGATAATTCTTAATAGAATATTATCGCATACATTGTAAACGTTGAAGAGTCCGTAACACGCCTTACATTTAGAGAAAACCGACACGTTTATTCTAACATATGTAATTTATTATTTTTAATTAGAGGGTTAGGGATAAATTAGCATAACCACGTAGATTTCGTGCATTTAAACTAAAGCAGAGCTAAGCAGCTATTACTTACGAGTCTCCCAAAAAGTCGTGAAATTTGATTTTGCCGATGGTGGTATCTGCATCAAAATTGGGGAAAACGTCTCCTAAAAGAACTCCAGGCATTTTCACTGCGGCTCAGTGCAAACTCAGCTAAGCCACGCTGCTCCCGTGTCAGTGAAACTAAACGAGGACCGGTGAGCTTCCAAACGACAAGCCATTTCCTAACGTAGCACCCTATAAAGCGTGTAAGAACTAGTGCACTACTAGACCAATCGGGGCTCATATTAACAGTCTGCAGATGATACAATAAAAGTCCCAGACGATTACCTAGTTTGACGATTACCAAACTAGGGTGCGAATCTCTAAGTGTCTGGTGATTCGATTCGATTCGATTCCGATTTTTGACGTCACGATTCGATTCAGAATCGATTTTCGATTCAGAAACGATTTTTCCGATTCAAATGCTCTTTACATTTTGTTTAAATGATGGATTGACAAGATAAAACAACACTGTAAACAAATAGAACGTTTATTTAAAACACTTTCAGGTTCCTTCCTGTATCAAATATTTTTGTTTTATATTATATTTAAATATAGGATTGCGCTAAATTAAAATTAGCAGTGTTAGGTTCGCTTAGCTTCAATCAACAAATCTATCAATGAACAAATAATTCAAAATATATTAATACCAAAGTTTCCCATGGTGCATTAGCCTTTTATCAAAACTAAAATACAGACTTTACAGTCAGAGATTTTTTTTTTACAGTGCATTTAGATTTTGTAAATCTTTAAAACGTAACATTAAAAAATGAAATCCATACTTCAGTCTATTTAAATACATTACAACAACATTCCCTCCATTTTTAAATGCTTTAAAAACTTTAATATTTAAAAAACTTTTAAATATTAAATATACACGCTCGGGAGGTGGCGCCAAAAAAAAAAAACTTAAACGCATTTTTTAAAAATAGATTCTTGGGCATTTTGAATCGATTCCGAATCGATTTTTCAATTTTTTTCAGCACCCCTAGTTCAAACCCAATTGCACCGGGCGCCAAAACTCAAAGCACACTACATCTTAATGTTTTCTAAACATGAAGAGGAACAAATTAATTTTGACAATAAATAAATGTCAACTTCATAGAACTGGAGATACTTTGCTCTCTATAAAACAGCTCTTGTCAAAATTATAAAAGTTACAACTTGAAACTGAAAACATGAAATTTTTTTTTTTTTTTTTCCACAAAATTAAAACAACATATCAAGACATTCTGTTTTCTTTGCTTGTGGGCCATTTTAGAAAAATAAACTTTTAATATCTTATCTTTTCCGGTTCAAATCCCAGTCTGGGTGGAGTTTCCATGTTTTCCCTGTCTCCGCGTGGGTTTCCTCCGGGTTCTCTGGTTTCCACAGTCCAAAAACATGGATCAAGTCAATTAAGTTCTCCAAATTGCCCCATATAGAGTGTGTTTGTGTGAGTGAGTGTGTGCCCAGCGATAGATTGGCATCCTGTCCTGGGTGTATCTGCCCAGCGCCCGAAATGTTCTCCCCTGGATAAGCATGGGGAACTCCCCCCCACACCCCTAATATAGGATAAAGCGGAAGATAATGGATGGATGGATGGTGCCACCATGCTGCTCTACCTGAATTAAAGAGTGGTGCAGGCAAAGCAATGTTAAAGGATGCACTGTATGAAGAGTAACTGGCATTATGCGCAGCTTATAAGATCTTTTTCATCCCATCCATCCATCCATTATCTTCCACTTTATCCTCTACTAGGGTTGCGGGGGGTTTCCCATGCCCATCCAGGGGAGAATGTTTCAGGCGCTGGGCAGATACACCCAGACAGAGCGCCAATCTATCACTGGGCACACACTCACTCACTCACTCACACAAACACACTCTATATGGGGCAATTTTGTTGAATCCAACTGATTTTGATCCATGTTTTTGGACTGTGGGAGGAAACCAGAGAACTCGGAGGAAACCCACGCAGACATGGGGAGAACATGGAAACTCCACCAAGATTGATATTCGAACCGAGAATCCCTAGAGATCTTTTTCAATGTTACAATATCTATATCTATATCTATATCTATCTATCTATCTATCTATCTATATATATATATATATATATATATATATATATATATATATATATATAGAGAGAGAGAGAGAGAGAGAGAGAGAGAGAGAGAGAGAGAGAGAGAGAGAGAGAGATAGATTGGCGCTCTGTCCTGGGTGTTTCTGCCCAGCACCCGAAACGTTCTTCCCTGGATGGGCATGGGGAACCCCACCGCGACCCTAATAGAGGATAAAGCTGAGATAATGAATGAATGTAATGGATATATATATATATATATATATATATATATATATATATATATATATATATATATATATATATATATATATATATATATAATTTTTTTTTTATTAATTACATTTTTTTTTATAACTTTCAATATTGTCTAAATTGTCTTAAATACCCCAATCCACACAAATGTACGCACAACAAACTACCCAAAACAAACGCTTATATATATAAATAAAAAATGAGATTGTACATGTTATTTGGATCAATGTTTATTGTTGTTAAAAATCATCACTGTTGAGATGTTTGGTTCCACAGTGCTGTTGGATTTTAATGAGTGGCTAGAACGGGTTTAGTTGTTAGCCATTGTCTGAGCAAGCCAGTCAGTAAAAACGCAGACCTACAAACAGAAATTTCAGGTTAAAAAAAAGTACATAAAATGCATAAGAAAATGTTAACCATCTGTATGCTCTAGACATAGCATACCCTAGCATAGACACCAGGACGGTCCTTCTCAGCACATCCATATCCCCAGGACACAACACCCTGCAGCTCACCATTGCACACCACTGGGCCACCAGAGTCACCCTAAGAGTAACAGAGCAGTATTTTATTAGTTAAGCAATGTTGATTATGTATAAATATTATTTTTATTTTTTGGTAAATGCAAAAGAGACACTTTGAACCTGGCAAGAGTCTTTGCCGCCTTCCAGGTATCCAGCACAGAACATGCCCTGGGTAATCATTCCAGGATAAGAGTTATTACAATCCTGTTCAGACAGAATGGGGACCTGCAGGCACTGCAGCTTGTTGCCATCAGCAGCTACAACAAATGAACCAAACCGTGATTAATGAAAGAACAGATAAAATAGATGTTCTTAATTCGAGTAATTGGAATTACTGGAGCTCATGGTGTTTCCCCATCCAGAGACGGTGCACCAGGTACCAGCAGGAGCGCAGGCCTGGGGCAGAGCAACAGGCTGCACTTCTCTGGTAAAGGTGGCGGGTTTGCTAAGCTTGATCAACATGATGTCATTGTCAAGGGTCCATGAATCATAGCCAGGATGGCGGATGACGTTGGAAGAGGAGATGTACTGCTCAGAGTTCTCCTTAATCCCAATGTGGTGTTCACCCATACGCACCTCCAAACGACTAGACATGGAACAAAAGGTGTGTTTTATTATCAGTTTTGAAAGCGTTTTTACATTTACGTTAGTTTGTTCTATACTAATAAAGGCAAAGCCCTCAATCACTGATTGATTCAGTACTAGTTTTTTCAACTTCCAATTTAAAAAGACTGAAATTTGGCAAGCTTATTCTTTGTAGATTACTTACAAAAGTGTGTTTCAGCTTGAAATTCGACCTCCAACAGTACCACGTCTGCCATAGTGAACTTTTTTTTACTTATGGCGCCATCTTCACAAAATTTGGTATGCGTCTTCTCGGCGCTAACCAAAATTGATGTACGTATTAATACCGGTGTCATCTGCCATATTGACCTTTCGAACGGGCTCCTCGCCAGGTGCCATAATTAACTTATTTTTTATTTATTTATTGTACAATGGTATTTTGTGTTTATGGCACTGCAGGTTCCCATCTCTACCTGAATAATACGTACATAAAATAAGGATATGATGTTTCCAAATGGGGAATATCTGGCCAAATGTATGTTGAATGTTCAAGAGTAAGCTGAGCGTACAGTTTAGTCATATTAAACCAGAAAGCTGAACAACATGGTATACAAAGAGATCCAGCCATCCATTATCTTCCGCTTTATCCTCTACTAGGGTCGCGGGTGCCCATCCAGTGGAGAACGTTTCGGGTGCTGGGCGGATACACCCAAGACAGGGCGCCAATCTATCACTGTGCACACTCACTCACACACACACACAAACACACTCTATTTGGGGCAATTTGGAGAACTCAATTGACTCTGATCCATGTTTTTGTACTGTGGGAGGAAACCAGAGAACCAGGATGAAACCCACGAGGACAAGGGGAGAACATGGAAATTCCAACCAGATTGGGATTCGAACTGGGAATCCCTAGCAATGAGATGCAAACATGCTAACCAATAAGCCACCATGCCGCCCTACAAAGAGATCCTTAGCATGTAAATTTATTTAAATATATAAATCAGTGGCGGCACGGTGGCTTAGTGGTTAGCACGTTCGCCTCTCAGCGTTAGGGATTCCTGGTTCGAATCCCCATCTGGGTGGAGTTTCCATGTTCTCCCCGTGTCTGCGTGGGTTTCCTCCGGGTTCTCCGGTTTCCTCCCACAGTCCAAATACATGGATCAAGTCAATTGAATTCTCAAAATTGCCCCATATAAAGTGTGTCTGTGTGAGTGAGTGTGTGCCCAGCGATGGATTGGCGCCCCGTCCTGGGTCTATCTGCCCAGCGCCCTAGATGTTCTCCCCTGGACGGGCATGGGGAACCCCACCACGACCCTAATAGAGGATAAATCGGGAGATAATGAATGAATGAATATATAAATCAGTTTAAATATTTTATTTATTTATTAAATATTTATTTTATTAAATATTTAATTAAAATTTTTGTTCTTGATAAACATTTTCAGGCAGCACACTGAGAAACACCACAATTTTGCCAGTAGTAAATAAGTTACTTACGATTTGTAGCAGTGAGCAGCAGACACCACCCAGTTCGCATTGACCAGAGAGCCACCACAGAAGTGATAGCCAACATTCAGAGACACTTGCCAGGGTTGAGAGTTGGCTGAGCACTCATACCCTCCGACAATCTTATCATCATCCAGAGCAACTGCGCACAGCAAACATTCTCAAACATTAGAATATGTTAAGTTTGGCAAAATGAAGAATCAAACAGGCCACAAATAATTTATACTTACAACAAGCTCCCACAAGCAAAAGGAAAACCAGAGACCTCATGATGGCAGTTAATGTGAAATCCATTACTCGTTTCTTTTTATGCGAAGCTGCAATCGCACACTGACCAATCATCAATGAGTGCCAAAAGGTAATCAGACATTTGATAACAGACTGTAAATGAATAACAAAATTTAACAAAACTGGTTGGAAAAAGTATTTAAAAATAAAATTTCTGACAGAATTATTAAATCTTAAACATTCAGTTTGAAGATTTTTAGTTTATTAACATTTTATTTTTTGTTTTTATTTTATATTTTTCACTAATAATACTCTTCCAAATGGCTTCCAATGGTTCATATTTGATTTATTTGAAAAGAGAGCCTGGGCTCTATTTTTTAATTTCTTTCTTACCAGTACATTCACAATTACATTTAGTAATTAGCAACCGCTATTATCCAAAACGACTTACAAATGAGAGAACAACACAAGTCAGTAGAAAACCAGCTACAGTGTAGTACAATCAAACCTGATCATTAACCAATCTGGCTTTTCTTTTTCTTCGTAGCAAGTGCTTGTAGAAGCACTTTTTTGAGATGTTTCTTAAAGTGCCTCAACCTTATAGACAGAGCTAGGAAAATTATTCCACCATTTCTCATTGCTGAAATATACGGAGTGAGAATTAGCACCATGGTGAGGTTGAATCACCAGGCGACATGTATCACTAGAGCGCAGGGAATGATTTGGAGTATATTTTAGTAATATAGATTTAAGGTTATGGGTGACAGATCCAAAGATTGTCCTGTACTGTACTGGCCTTGTACTGAATGAGAGCAGCTACAGGGAGCCAGTGGAGAGAGATGAATAGTGGAGTGACATGAGTTCACTTGGGCCGGTTTCCTCCCACAGTCCAAAAACATGGATCAAGTCAATTGAGTTCTCCAAATTGCCCCATATAGAGTGTGTTTGTGTGAATGAGTGTGTGTCCAGCTATAGATTGGCGATCTGTCCTGGGTATATCTGTCCAGCGCCCGAGACGTTCTCCCCTGAATGGGCATGGGGAACCCCCCCGTGACCCTAATAGAGGATGAAGCGGAAGATAATGGGAAAAATGGATCTAACACCACTAACCATAAAATGACTACACAGTGTTCTTAAATAGAACATTTTTTCAAAGTAAACTGTCTGTTTTGCCACGAAAAGAATTAAAATGCTATTATATATTAAACATGGTCTGAATGGGCTGCTGCATTTCAAACTGGAAGAAGAAAGAGAGGACAAAGATGGTGGAAACAGTTGCTAAGGTAATCTTGCACTGCTTTGTATGATAGGCAAGTTCCTGCCTGCTAATTAGCCTTGGTTCCGTTTGGAGCCTTTCCCTGTCTTTCAAGAATAAAAGGCAGGAAAACACTCAGGAATAATCAAGTACACAGCAAATACACTGTGAACCTTGATATGTTAAAAATTGGTGCACCCAGCAAAAATCCAAAACAGATTATGTAACTCCAAACCAACTAAGGAAATTTGAACCTAAGAATTGCTCCTTAGAACTGAATAGCAGTTGAATTACTATGAAATTATTGGGGGCGGCACAGTGGCTTAGTGGTTGGCATGTTCTCTCAATCCCAATCTGGGTGGAGTTTCCATGTTCTCCATGTGTCCGCGTGGGTTTCCTCCGGGTTCTCCGGTTTCCTCCCACAGTCCGAAAACATGGATCAAGTCAATTGAATTCTCCAAATTTCCCCATATAGAGTTTGTCTGTGTGAGTTTGTGCCCAGCAATAGATTGTTGCCCTGTCCTGGGTGTATCTGCCCAATGCCAGAAACATTCTCCCCTGGATGGGCATGGGGAACCCCCCGCGACCCTAATAGAGGATAAAGCTGAAGATAATGGATGGATGGATATAAGGTTCACTAGTTGCCTGTGATATGCAAGGGACAATACATTAAATCTACAGTGAAATTCTCAGTATTCATCTATTTTACTTACAAACCAGAAATGTGATGCATTAAGTTGGCATTTTATTAATATATAATTGAATAGTAAGACTTTTGTAAATGAATAAATAACATAATTACATATGTGCAAATTTCACATCAAATTAAACAAGAATTAAATTAAATCAATTTAAACAAAGTTAATGAAACACAGGACTTCTCTTTCTTTTATACGATAAGCAATAGATCATTTGTGGACACAGCTAATGTAACATGAGATACACATTGAATAAAATGATTAAATAAAAGTAAATTGGTTATTATGTACCTTAGGTTGTTCTGAAAACCTTTAATCTCCATAACCTTGATATTGCGTTCCAGTTGGAAACATGTCTGTCAGCAGCTGGGGTCTTCTCATCTGGTATCTCTAGGAATCTCTGCCAAGTCCTAGTTGCAGAAGGCAAGTTCGTTTCAGAATTACGCTTAGCCACATTATTCTGCACTTTCAACTAACAGCTAACATTTTTTTCTTGTCTTGATTTTTTTCAAGACACTGTTGCTTAAAATCAGTTTATAAATATTGAACCAAGTAATGAAGACCTAAATAATTTAATAACAAAAACAAAAAAAAAACATTTTCCCCTGGATGGGCATGCGGAATCCCTATATTAGGCTCGCGGTGGGATTCCCCATGCCCATCCAGGGGAAAACGTTTCGGGTGCTGGGCAGATACACCCAGGACATGACGCCAATCTATCACTGGGCACACACCCACTCACAGACACACTCTATATGGGGCAATTTGGAGAATTCATTTGACCTTGATCCATGTTTTTGGACTGTGGGAGGAAACCGGAGAACCCGGAGGAAACCCACGCGGACATGGGGAGAACATGGAAACTCCACCCAGATTGGGATTCGAACCAGGAATCCCTAGTGCTGAGAGGAGAACATGCCAACCACTAAGCCACCATGCAGCCCCCTTAATAATTTCATAGTAATTCAACTATAACTGCTATTCAGTTCTTAGGTTCGAATTTCCTTAGTTGCTTTGGAGTTACATAATTTGCTTTGGATTTTTGAGAGGCGAACATGCTAACCACTAAGCCACCATGCCACCCCTAATTATGAATTGTGATTTAAAATGTGTTAGTAATTGCAATTTATACAGGTGTATAACACCATCCAGCGAGTTACCGATTTTTGACTAAAGGCATTACAGACATGTTTGGATGAGTTTGAGGTAAAAAAAAAAAAACTTGTTTCAACCCACATTGAGACCTGACCTCAACTGTCTTATCTAGTGTCTGACCTCACTTAAACTCAAAAGAAAAAAAAACATTTGTTGGCCTGACAAATAGTAATATCCATAGCAATTTATGTATACATACAAATTTATTCATTCATTATCGTCCTCTTAATCCTGCTAGGGTCACAAGGGAGTTCCCCATACCCATCTAGGGAAGAAAGTTTTGGGCGCTGGGCAGATACACCCAGGACAGGGCAACAATCTAGTGCTGCAAATACACTTTCTCACACAGCCATACACACAAACGCACCATATGGGGCAATTTTAGAGCATTCGATTCATCTGAAATATATATATATATATATATATATATATATATATATATATATATATATATATATATATATATATATATATTGTAACAGGTGCCTGTTCCTTATTTTAGGTAATTTGCCTTTGTGTTTGCGTTCGGTGTTTTAGTTAATTAACTCCGTTTGTTTATTGGTTTATTTTGTGCACGTGACATGAGTTCACTTGGGCCGGTTTCCTCCCACAGTCCAAAAACATGGATCAAGTCAATTGAGTTCTCCAAATTGCCCAATATAGAGTGTGTCTGTGTGAATGAGTCCCTAGTGCTGAGAGGAGAACATGCCAACCACTAAGCCACCATGCAGACCCCTTAATAATTTCATAGTAATTCAACTATAACTGCTATTCAGTTCTTAGGTTCGAATTTCCGTTGTTGCTTTGGAGTTACATAATTTGCTTTGGATTTTTGAGAGGCGAAACATGCTAACCACTAAGCCACCATGCCACCCCTAATTATGAATTGTGATTTAAAATGTGTTATTAATTGCAATTTATACAGGTGTATAACACCATCCAGCGATTTACAGATTTTTGACTAAAGGCATTACAGACATGTTTGGATGAGTTTGAGGTAAAAAAAAAACTTGTTTCAACCCACATTGAGACCTGACCTCAACTGTCTTATCTAGTGTCTGACCTCACTTAAACTCAAAAGAAAAAAAAACATTTGTTGGCCTGACAAATAGTAATATCCATAGCAATTTATGTATACATACAAATTTATTCATTCATTATCGTCCTCTTAATCCTACTAGGGTCACAAGGGAGTTCCCCATACCCATCTAGTGAAGAAAGTTTTGGGCGCTGGGCAGATACACCCAGGACAGGGCAACAATCTAGTGCTGCAAATACACTTCCTCACACAGCCATACACACAAACGCCCATATGGGGCAATTTTAGAGCATTCGATTCATCTTATATATATATATATATATATATATATATATATATATATATATATATATATATATATATATATATATATATATATATATATATTGTAACAGGTGCCTGTTCCTTATTTTAGGTAATTTGCCTTTGTGTTTGCGTTCGGTGTTTTAGTTAATTAACTCCGTTTGTTTATTGGTTTCTTTTGTGCACGTGATCGGTGGTTTGGAGTATTTAGTTTCCGTGTTCCCCTTCCTCCGGGCACATTGTTAATTTGACTAATGTTGTTTTAGTCTTGATGTCTGCTCGCCATTTTTGTACCTCTTGTGTTTTGGGTGTTCCGACACCTGTAAATAAATTTCTCGTTTCTCTGCTACCTGTTGTGCCTGGCTCAGCACATTAGGGCGCTTCGGCTTTGCGCAACTGTTGCGCAGCCGTTTTTGGTCAAGGTAGGCGATGTGGTGCTACTATTGGGTTTCTGATCATTAGGAAACAGAGTAAAGGGGGCTAAATTAACCACAGTCTGTAATTGTAGAAATACAACGTCCATTTTTTACAGTAAGAGGAACTGATACAATGGATAAACTATATAGTATATCACTGAGGTGTTTAAATTAAACTAAAGCAGCACTGCTGCACTAAAACCCACTCACTGCATCAGTGTCACTGCAGAACTGACAATAAACAATACATCACCCAAATTATAACTGTTCTGTAATGGTCCTTACCAATAGATAACAGAGAACCAACAGGGACTAACAAAAAGGAAACAGATGTTCTACAGTCTGTTTAATTTTAAAAAGTCCAAATGATCATTATTACTTAAAGCCAAATGTCTGTACAGTATAGGTTTCCTATACAAATCCACAACATTGCTTTAATTGCCACAAAGTCTGACATATGTACTTAGTCCATGGGACCCTGCAGAGATTTATATACTCATAACTACCACTGAGAAGCGACTCAAAGGGGCTTTATTTCAACAATCTTTATCAACCCGTCGACTGCGCAACCCACTGTTTGATTAAAGGCATGTCAGTGTGTTTTTTCCATTATGCCAACTTCATTCATGGGTGTGTTTTAGAGCATCAAGTGCAATAAACCAGTCAGTGTGATAGTTGCCATTCCATTCAAGAGCCCGGTGGATCTGACTTTGGCGGATTTCCATTTCAACGGTCTGTTTAGACCAATTACATGTGAATTAATGTTTACACAGGTTGCAGGGAAAGTCATCACAAGCTCGTGCAAAGCCAAACCAAATGACGAGTAATATAATCAAACAATGATGTGATATTTTAAGTGTCCAAATATGCATGTGCGTCTTTGCATTGGATTTAGTTTTAATAACTTTGCTTCGTATGATTTTATGAGATTCACCAGTGGAGTTCTCCTGTTCCATGTCGTATGAATAATTTGCAAATACTATTCATCTAAATGTAAATCTATTTATTTTATTCATCATTGACATATCACACAATAATTTATAGTTTTACCATACACAATATCTTGTTATTGGGGTGTTGTTAATATTGTTTTCAGAATGAAACAAGCTTTACAACATGGAATATGTTTTCTTTTGTTCTTTATTTAATAGCATTTATACTAACAGGGCAAAAGTCAGGTATGTTCAATGTTGATGAAACATACAAAAAAAATATTACCTGAAAATAAAGCAAAAAAAAAAAAAGGGGGGGAACAACATATATATATATATATATATATATATATATATATATATATATATATATATATATATATATATATATATATATATATATATATATATATATAATTACAGAAAGATTCTAGTTTTCAGTTTTAAAATGATTTCAAGTTGGGTGTTCACATCTACCATGCTGATGGATTTTGTTCAACTGCTAAAGCAAACTTAGTTGTTTGCCATTGTTTGGGCAAGCCAGTCGGTGAAAATGCAGACCTATGGAAGAAAATGCTACTTTAATGTTCTGTTTGAAGTTTTTTAAAAAATATTTTAAAGAATGAAAACAATTAAATGATAACAGTATAAAAAATATATATAAGATGTAGATACCTTAGCATAGACACCAGGACGGTCCTTCTGAGCACAGCCATATCCCCAGGACACGACACCCTGCAGCTCACCATTGCACACCACGGGGCCGCCGGAGTCACCCTAAGAGTAACAAAGCAATTGTCAGTCAAAATATAAATGTTTGTTTGATTAAAAATGTTCAGTGTTAATGCTGCAGAGTCGCTCTGAACCTGGCAAGAGTCTTTGCCACCCTCCAGGTATCCAGCGCAGAACATGGCTTGGGTGATCATACCAGGATAAGAGTTATTACAATCCTGATCAGAAATAATGGGGACCTGCAGGCACTGCAGCTTGTTGCCATCAGCAGCTACAAGAAATGAACCAAACCGTGAATAAATGAAAGAACAGATAAAATAGATGTTCTTAATTAGAGTAATTGGACTTACTGGAGCTCATGGTGTTTCCCCATCCAGAGACGGTGCACATGGTACCAGCAGGGGCGCAGGCCTGGGGCAGAGCAACAGGCTGCACTTCCCTGGTAAAGGTGGCGGGTTTGCTAAGCTTGATCAACATGATGTCATTGTCAATGGTCCATGAGTCATAGCCAGGATGGCGGATGACGTGGGAAGAAGAGATGTACTGCTCAGAATCCTCTTTAATCGAAATGTGGTGTTCACCCATACGCACCTCCAAACGACTAGACATGGAACAAAAGGTGTGTTTTATTATCAGGGTTCTAAAAACTTTCACATTTTCACAAATTCTCTGTAAATAAACCACTTACGATTTGTAGCAATGAGCAGCCGACACCACCCAGTTCTCATTGACCAGAGAGCCACCACAGAAGTGATAGCCAACATTCAGAGACACTTGCCAAGGCTGAGAGTTGGCTGAGCACTCATACCCTCCGACAATCTTATCATCATCCAGAGCAACTGCACACAGAGAGCATTTGCAGATTTTCCAATGGGTTCAATTTGGTAAAATAAATCAAATGGGGCCAAAAGAATTTATACTTACAACAAGCTCCCACAAGCAAAAGAAAGACCAGAGACCTCATGATGGCTGTTGATGTGGATCCCATAAAGCTTTCCTATTTATGCAAACCTGTAATCGCACACTGACCAATCAACGAGTGGCAAAAGATAATCAGACATCCGATAACAGACTGTAAATGAATAACACGATTTTACTAAAAATACAGTACATACATAAAAATGTCTACCGTTTGTTCAGGGGAGACCTTCACGACTGTATTTTATAATGTTTTCTTAACAATACTTCCACAAATTACTAATAAATAGTGTTTTGCAATATAAATTTATTTTATTTATTTTATTATATTCATATTTTAAGTACTGGTTCTATATTAGAGCGGCACGGTGGTTGGAGTTTCCATGTTCTCCCCGTGTCTGCGTGGGTTTCCTCCGGGTTCTCCGGTTTCCTCCCACAGTCCAAAAACATGGATCAAGTCAATGGAGTTCTCCAAATTGCCCCATATAGAGTGTGTATGACTGTGTGAGTGAGTGAGTGTGTGCCCAGCGATAGATTGGCACCCTGTCCTGGGTGTATCTGCCCAGCACCCGAAATGTTCTCCCCTGGATGGACATGGGGAAGCCCCCCCGCGACCCTAATATAGTATAAAGCAGAAGATGGATGGATGGATGGATGGATGGTTCTGTATTAATCACCAAATTGAGGTTCACGTTATATTTTTGATTTGCTTACAAAAGCTGTACCCATGCAAATTAAATAAATGGCTACAAATAAGCATGTCATGCCCACAGTTTGAACTTGTAAGGCAGCATTCATGGTGAACTCTACTGGCAAAAAATATGTTAAAGAATTTGTAACTTAATGCAATCTAAAATAAAATAACACAGCCCCAAAGTTAAATAAATGAAAAAAACTGTATGTTGTTATATGATGTATAACAACATACAACAACAGACAACAGACGATAATAAATGTGTACACATTAAATGTGAATGCATCCTTGTAATAAATAGCAAAATATGTCTAAAAGCGAAGTATATAAAAGAAAGACTTCATTCATACATCCATTATCTTCCACTTTATTCTCTACTGGGGTCATGGGGGGGGTTCCCCATGCCCTCCCAGGGGCGAACGTTTCCAACCAGGACTGGGCGCAATCTATCACTCACTCACACACACACAACACACAAACACACTCTATATATGGGGCAATTTGGAGAACTCAATTCACCTTAATCCATGTTTTTTGTGTGGGAGTGTGGAGGAAAACGGTGAACCCGGAGGAAACTCACACGGACACAGGGAGAACATGGAAACTCCACACAGAACTCCACCCACGCTGAGAAGCGAACAAGCTAACCACTAAGCCACAATGCCACCCAAAAGACTTCATTCATTCATTCATTCATTATCTTCCGCTTTATCCTATATTAGGGTCGCGGTGGGGTTCCCCATGCCCATCCAGGGGAGAAAGTTTCGGGCGCTGGGCAGATACACCCAGGACAGGGAGCCAATCTATCTCTGGGCACACACTCAATCACACAGACACGCACGCATACACACTCTATATGGGGCAATTTGGAGAACTCAATTGACTTGATCCATGTTTTTAGACTGTGGGAGGAAACCGGAGAACCCGGAGTAAACCCATGCAGACACAGGGAGAACATGGAAACTCCACCCAGATGAGGATTTGAATCGGGAATCCCTAGTGCTGGGAGGCGAACGTGCTAACCACTAAGCCACCATGCCACCTAAAAAGACTTAAATGCATCAAAATTAAAAAGAGTAAGCAAAGTACATGGAAAATCGAAATTGTGCAATGAATAATGAAAAACAAATAGATGGACACAGCAGAGAATCCCAAAACTAAACTAATGATTAAACAAAAAATTATTAATTAATGAATGATTATTATTATTATAATAAATTATACATGTAATAATTATTCTCCGGGTTCTCCGGTTTCCTCCCACAGTCCAAAAACAAGGATCAAGATCAATTGAATGCTCCAAATTGCCCCGTAGAGTGTGTTTGTGTGTGTGTGTGTGTGAGTGAGTGTGCCCAGCAATAGATCGGCGCCCTGTCCTGGGTGTATCTGTCCCGCGCCTGAGACGTTCTCCCCTCGATGAGCACTGGGAACCTTCCCGTCACCCTAATAGAGGATAAAGCAGAAGATAATGGATGGATGGATTAATATTAGAAGTCACAGCTGGATGCTTTCAAGTGGTGCTGCGCTTAGCTGCATTTACATATTTTACCAGCAGATGTAGCCAGACACACGTATTTAAATTATTTCACTTTCACATACATTATATATATCATATATCATATTGATATGCTATAAATTGCCCCGTAGAGTGTGTTATATGTGTGTGTGTGTGTGTGTGTGTGTGTGTGTGTGTGTGTGTGTGTGTGTGTGTGTGGCTGTGTGTGAGTGAGTGTGCCCAGCAATAGATCGGCGCCCTGTCCTGGGTGTATCTGTCCAGCGCCTGAGACGTTCTCCCCTCGATGAGCACTGGGAACCTTCCCGTGACCCTAATAGAGGATAAAGCAGAAGATAATGGATGGATGGATTAATATTAGAAGTCACAGCTGGATGCTTTCAAGTGGTGCTGCGCTTAGCTGCATTTACATATTTTACCAGCAGATGTAGCCAGACACACGTATTTAAATTATTTCACTTTCACATACTATACTTAATGAAATATTCTTATACGTATAACAGACAAATAAAATAATATATATATATATATATATATATATATATATATATATATATATATATATATATATATATATATATATATATAAATAATATATATATATATATATATATATACATATATATATATACTTAATGAAATATTTCTATACGTATAACAGACAAATAAAATAATATATATATATATATATATATATATATATATATATATATATAAATAATATATATATATATATATATATATATATATATATATATATATATATATATATATATATATGGCGGGCACGGTGGCTTAGTGGTTAGCACTTTTGCTTCTCAGCACTAGGGATTCCCGGTTCGAATCCCCATCTGGGTGGAGTTTCCATGTTCTCAAAAATTCTCAAAAATTGCCCCATATGTGTGAGTGAGTGTGTGCCCAGCGATGGATTGGTGCCCTCTTCTTGGTGTATGTGTCCAGCACCTGAAACGTTCTCCCCTGGATGGGCATGGAGAACCCCCCCCCCCCCCCGCGACCCTGATATAGGATGAAGTGGAAGATAATGAATTAATTAATTAATTAATTAATGAATGAATGAATGAATAAATGAATGAACAGTAAATAAGATAGAGATTTTAGAGAATCTAGAAATTCTATTATTGTGCAACACTTTCTTGCACAAAACCCCCATTCCTAACGCATTTTGCAGTACCCGCAGTTTTCTGTTTGGTGGGAAACATTTTCAGTTGTTGGCAGTTTATACAGGTAACCTGTTGCATCAAGTGATTTAAACTTTTCATTTTTTACACATTAAAAATCTTTGGTAAATGCACCAGATGGTTGATAGTTTAAGCCTAAGCACTGCTTATATCTGCAAATCTACTTTGGACAAGATTGTGGGTTGCTTTGACTATGGGACAAAAAAAAAGAAGTTAAAGAAGTTAAAACATGTAACCGAAGCATGGAGTCTTCATAAAGTGTGTTATGACATTAGCCTCTACAGCAGCTATAATAGGTGATAAAATCTATATAACAATATACTATGAAATGTTCTCAATAATAGAAATTGACAATTTATATATATATATATATATATATATATATATATATATATATATATATATATATATATATATATATATATATATATAAAGAGAAATAGAAAGAGAGAGAGAAAGAGAGTGTTGTTTTTGATTTTCCTGTCATCACTTGTTTTAAAGAAGTGTAATATATAAAACAGCATTAGCACCATCAGTTCTTTCACTTAGTTGGCTAAATGAAAATACAAGGTTAATGCCAGTAATTTTTTTTTCCATTATTTGTCCTGATAGTCTGTATTCTTCATAACCTTGATTTTTTTTTAGCTGAAATGTAGGTGAACATCTGGTTTTCTTCTCAGAGCAACATGGATTACACAGCAAGCAGGTTCTAGTCTGAGTAAAGTTACAATTTGAAATATTAAAAAAGACCTTTTTTAAAAAAATAAATAAATAAATAGGCATCAGGACTTTACAGTTGACTTGTTTGTATAGGCCTAGATTTGGATTTTATAAACAAAATCTGTATACTCTCTCACAGAAAGACTTTTTTTTCTTAATAATGTTAAAGAGAGTCTGGACAATTTATTGTTCATTGCAACCTGGATTCCTTATAATCAACCTGAGTGTTTTTGGGACTTATAATCATTTGCTTTGTCATGTTGGGATTTAATAAAATGTGTGTAATTTTAATTTGTGACAAAATATAGCTTATAATGCTTAACATGCAATTAACAAGAAACTCAGTTATTTCTTTAAATGTGTGCTGTATTAATAGATTTGCAGATAGCAGACATTGTGGTTGCTTTTGAGAATTGAAAATTAAAAGGTATTTTGTGTATGTTCCTCCTAATCTTGCTACTTTTTCGTTCTTTTATTCATTTATTTAGTTTTTAGAGCTGAAGCTTCAACCCATCTCAGGGAAATCTCTATAGCCAGTAGAGGTCACCCAAGTAGACAGTAGTATGTGCTATATTATCTCCCGTTTTATCCTCTATTAGGGTCGCGGTGGGGTTTCCCCAATCCAGGTGAGAACGTCCTCGGACGCTTGGGCGATAGACCCAGTACAGCTAGTCACACACTCACACACTCAGGGAAATCTATAGCCAGTAGAGGTCACCCAAGTAGACAGTAGTATGTGCGTGTGTGTGTGTGTGTGTGTGTGTATATATATATATATATATATATATATATATATATATATATATATATATATATATATATATATATATATATATATATATATATATATATATATATATATATATATATATATATATATATATACATATATATATATATATATGTATATATATATATATATATATATATATATATATATATATATATATATATATATATATATATATATTACACACACACTATATACACTATATATATATATGTGTATATATATATATATATATATATATATATATATATATATATATATATATATATATATATATATATATATATTTATTTATTTATTTACTTATTTATATTCTTATGTTTTATAATGATCTGTCTTGGTAATTCAAGACATTTATTCTTTAAAATAAACATTATTATTTTTAGCTATTATCACTATTATCAACATTAAATTGGCAGACTCATAATTGGTACCATGTGAATACCATTTATTTATTTAAATAAATCACAATTACGAATAGATAAAAAATTCAGAATTTTGACGATTCTCCAGGTCAATTTATTGTCATGATTTATTATATTTTTCTTCTTTGCAAAGCATGTTTTGTTTTTCAAAGCTTACCTCTTGATTTTATTCTTATAGCTGTATGCTTAAATAGACATCAATGAATTACAACCAAGAATGACATGATAAAAAAGGTAACACTCAATTTTCCAGCACAATATTTAGATCTTTAGATTACTACTACGGTTATGTGTGAGTGTGTTTGTGTGGGGGGGGTGGTTAAAATTCCCATTAAGGGGAGAACAGACACACACACAAACACACGCTCGATATGGGGCAATTTAGAGCTTTCAATTTACCTTGAATCCCTGTTTTTGCATTGTGAGAGGAAACTGGAGAACCCTGAGGAATCCTACGTTTACATGGAGTGAACATCGTGGCCAACGTGCCACCCTTTCCAAATATTCAGCTGTTAGTTCAAGCTCTCATCCTATCCCGGCTTGATGATTGTAATGCTCTGCTTGCTGGTCTCCCAGCTTGCACGATTAGGCCTCTACAACCAGCCCAAGTGAACTCATATCACTCCACTACTCATCTCTCTCTCCATTGGCTCCCTGTAGCTGCTCACATTCAGTACAAGGCACTGACTCTAGCCTACAAGACAATCTCTGGATCTGCCCCCTCTTACCTTCACTTCATTTTCAAAATGCACTCCAACTCGTTCACTACATTCTAGTGCTGAATGTTGCCTGGTGATTCCTCCTCACCGAGGTGCTAATTCTCACTTGGTTGCATTCACCAGGGGCGTTGTTAGACCTGGGCTTTCGGGGCTATAGCCCCGGGGTGCTCTGCAGCCTCTCCTCCAGCAGCGGGACCAAACGATGGAGTCACCATCAGCTGTTTGTGCTTCTAAGCTCTGTGTGTGTGTGTGTGTGTGTGTGTGTGTGTGAGGGAGACAGATTTTGTTTTCACCAGTATCGGGAGTAAAGTTACCGTAATAACTGTATGTTGGCTGTAAAGAGCAGCTTCTCAGCTTTCAGAAACCGTCAGAATTTTTCTGAAGGCGCAAACTGTCGCAAAGTTACGGTATTCAAAGCAAAACATTAAAACGTTAAACGTTAAAACTGTCTCATCTGCGACGGAATCGTAAAACGGATTCATGCTTTTCTGCCGAAGTTCAGGTTCGTTTATTCAAAAGTTTTCAGCCAGAACCATCATTTATTAGAACTGAATGTGCTCTCCACTGCTGACAAACATATTTAATGTTATTTAATTTTATCCAATATAACTAATAAATGATCAAACAAAATGAATGGAACAACAGTTTGAAAAATTGATAAATACACTCATGAAAGGGCAATTTTTAAAGAGGAAAGATGGGCAATAAGGGATCTGGGTTAAAGCCCCTGATTTTTCTAAACCCTAAAAACGCCCCTGGCGTTCACCATTGCTAAACGGTGGAACGATCTTCCCAAATCTGTCCGTGATGCGTAGTCACTTGGCAAACACCTGAAATAAAAATCAGGTGTGGGGGGTGGGGTGCAGGATAGGATAATGATCAGGTTTGAATATACTACAGTGTAGCTGGGTTCTTCCTTAACTACTGACTTGTGTTGTTCTAATTTGTCAGTCACTTTGGATAAAGGCATCTGCTAAATGTAAATGTAATATTGTAGATACATAATGTCATGTTTGTCTTTATAGCATAGCCTACTGTAGGATCCATTATATCAAATAGAAATAATAGGAAACTATGTAATAAAAGTTATAATTAAAATCACCGTTAAAGAAAATCCAGAATACTAAAGTATTTTATTACATTTAAAATAACATATTAATAGTACAATTGACTAGATACCTCAATTAATAATTTGTAAACTTAAGACCCAAAAAATATATATAATGATGAAGACAAAAAGATGTAACTTTTTTTATTTTTTATTTATTTTTTGTTTTTAATCAACTAAGATGGTGTGAGAGATGTACTGCTGGATAGCGCCGCTACAGATTTAGTTGTTGGCCATTGTCTGGGCAAGCCAGTCAGTGAAAATGCAGACCTGCAGGAAGAATATAACAGAAAAAAATTAACACTTTTTAAATAATAATAGAAAATAACATTTAATTTGGAGGTATTAATTTGGCTTACAATTTAATGTATACACCAATGGCTGAACTCGGAGACGAGTTCTTTAAAGTCAGTGATGGGATATAACAATGCAACAGAATTCAAATCCATTGTGAAATAATTAATGGTTTTGTGTTAACAGTTTGAAAAAAAAAACCTTATTATTAAGACATGAATTGGAGTAGATTGATGTGGATCTAGAATTTCCTATTTAATATGTTATGTTTTTCTACACAGACAACAACATCTCAGAAAAAAGAGTACAGACATTCACATATATCTACAATAGGGTATATATTTTATATATAATTAGTGTATTATCTTTATTTATATATTTAACATCACATACCTTAGCATAGACACCAGGACGGTCTTTCTGGGCACAACCATATCCCCAGGACACAACACCCTGCAGCTCACCATTACACACCACTGGGCCACCAGAGTCACCCTAAGAGTAACAGAGCAAATTGTCCATTAGTAAAGTGACAATTTAAATGTAAAATATTATAATTCGGTAATAAGTGGTTATTGGTTATGCTGAGGTGTCACTTTGAACCTGGCAAGAGTCTTTGCCACCCTCCAGGTATCCAGCGCAGAACATGGCTTGGGTGATCATACCAGGATAAGAGTTATTACAATCCTGATCAGAAATAATGGGGACCTGCAGGCACTGCAGCTTGTTGCCATCAGCAGCTACAAGAAATGAACCAAACCGTGAATAAATGAAAGAACAGATAAAATAGATGTTCTTAATTAGAGTAATTGGACTTACTGGAGCTCATGGTGTTTCCCCATCCAGAGACGGTGCACATGGTACCAGCAGGGGCGCAGGCCTGGGGCAGAGCAACAGGCTGCACTTCCCTGGTAAAGGTGGCGGGTTTGCTAAGCTTGATCAACATGATGTCATTGTCAATGGTCCATGAGTCGTAGCCAGGATGGCGTATGACGAGGGAAGAGGAGATGTACTGCTCAGAATCCTCTTTAATCGAAATGTGGTGTTCACCCATACGCACCTCCAAACGACTAGACATGGAACAAAAGGTGTGCTTTATTATCAGGGTTTTAAAAGCTTTCACATTTTCTTGAAGTTCTCAGTAAATAAACCACTTACGATTTGTAGCAGTGAGCAGCCGACACCACCCAGTTCTCATTGACCAGAGAGCCACCACAGAAGTGATAGCCAACATTCAGAGACACTTGCCAAGGCTGAGAGTTGGCTGAGCACTCATACCCTCCGACAATCTTATCATCATCCAGAGCAACTGCACATAGAGAGCATTCGAAGATTTTCCAATGGGTTCAATTTAGTAAAATGAAGAATCAAATGGGGCCAAAAGAATTTATACTTACAACAAGCTCCCACAAGCAAAAGCAAAACCAGAGACCTCATGATGGCTGTTGATGTGGATCCGGATTTTCATTCTTATTTATGCAAACCTGTAATCGCACACTGACCAATCAACGACCAAGTACGAAATGTTAATCAGAAGTCCGATAACAGACTGTAAATGAATAACATCAGAAATTTAAATTGAGCTTGTACAATGTTGCTGTGTTCTTAAAGTATTTCTTTTTTAACAGTTATACATTATAATTTGTTTAATCCAAAATAACTAGTTTACATATTGTTGCTGTTTATAAATAAATGAAGACCGTGTCTTACACCAGTTTTTATATTGAGTCCTGCTTTTATATTGAGTTAGTACCTAAATTATAAATTTTAAATTGTATATTTGATATTGGGGCAGCACAGTGGCTTAGTGGTTAGCACGTTCGCCTCGCAGCACTAGGGATTCCGGGTTCGAATCCCCATCTGGGTGGAATTTCCATGTTCTCCCCGTGTCCATGTGGGTTTCCTCCGGGTTCTCCGGTTTCCTCCCACAGTCCAAAAACATGGATCAAGTCAATTGAGTTCTCCAAATTGTCCCATATAGAGTGTGTATGTGCACGTGTCTGTGTGAATGAGTGTGTGTCCAATGATAGCTTGGCGCCCTGTCCTGGGTGTATCTGCCCAGCGCCCAAAACTTCTCCCCTGGATGGGCATGGGGAACCCCCCGTGACCCTAATATAGGATAAAGCGGAAGATAATGGATGGATGGATATTTGATTTTTTTTTTTGCATAGTGTGTCACAGGGGTTACTTGTTTTCCAGTTGTTGCTATCATAATCTGTATGCCCTTGATTTCGCCACTCTGTCAGCTGAGATCTTCACACAGATTCTGACATTCTCAGAATGTACACCATTAATGAGAAGGCAGAGGAAAATGTATTAGTTACATTTTTAACATTGGCCATAATAGAATAATAATGGAATTATTAACACAATGCAACATACAAACTTTTTAAAACTTTAATTTGGATGTTTCGACATTCTTACTTAAAACAAAATGATTTCACTTTACTTAAAGTCTGTAAAAGGCATTTATGAGCTTTTATAAGGCATTATGTACTACAATGTATGCAGTCTACATACAAGTTTGTATAATAAGTGGTTAAAATATATTATTTAGAATGCATTATGCCAATTATTTGTGATATAAAGTCTTCTGGTGTGTTATTATAACACTTTATGTGTGTGATTATGCACATCTATGTACATGAATAAAGGCTTATTAAGTAATATAAAGTGTTATGTATACTTTGTAGCTTTGTAAATGTGTTAATAATGCATTATGAACACCGGATTTACACTGTTACAGAATAATTTAGTTAGCAAGTTCATATGTTGCATTATGTTAATTATTCCATTATTATTCTATTATGGCCAATGTAAAAAATGTAACTAATACATTTTCATATATATATATATATATATGGCTTCCATTTATAAATTAAACAGGTTATAATGTAAAAATGTGCTTCCTTGTAAATACATTTCTTCTTTTTAGGTAGAATAAAAAAATAACGGTACCTCTTCTAGTAATTTTTGATTTAGTTATAAATATCGAATTATGGTAACAGGTATTAAATCTAATTGCAGATGCTGAAAGGCCTAAAATATAGTAAATTCACAGTGCTAACTGCATGTTTGTCAAGGGGGTAACATGTTGGAAGGTTCCACAGAACCACAACCTCATCCACCTGAGACAGCACACCACAGGAAACTAAATAAAAGGACCTCACAGGGAAACCACACCTCATAAATGTGCCACCTTTCCAACACACTGACACACTGACTATACCTTAAAGAGAATAAACATTTTCTGCAAATTTACCTTTTGTAAAAACAATAAAGTTATAAGGACACCCACCAGAAATGACCTGGTGTTGACCATTTTGAGTTGATAGGGGTCCTGCCTGGCTGCGTCAGCTCTGAGCACCACCAGATAGGAGGCTGTGAGCTTTGGTATCCCACAGAAGATATGATGCCATCTTGCGAATCAGCAAGTCTTATCGCACACATTTTTATTAGACATACCAGTTACAATGAGATGCCCCATTTACTTTATTAGCAAGAGAGAAACAACATGCATCTTACAAACCTAGGACATTCTGCAAATACATGCGGGGGTGTCAGTAGGGTGTGCTGCAGGCACAAGTAAGAGTGTGTAATGAACCAGGGCTGTGTGCTTAGTAATGTTAAATGCTTCTGAAGAGGTCGCACAGCTTGGTTTTAGGTCTACCCTTGAACCTGCATCACATTACAATGACAATAATTAGAGGTGTACAGTATATACCAGTAACTTTGTGTACCAACATTTCCATCCATCCATCCATTATTTTCTGCTTTATTCTGTCCTAGGATTGCTGGGGGGTTCCCCATGCCCATCCAGGGGAGAACGTGGGCAGACACACCCAGGACAGGGCACCAATCTATCGCTGGGCACGCACTCACTCACAAACACACACACACAAACACACTCTATATGGGGCAATGTGGAGAATTCAATTAACCTTGATCCATGTTTTTGGACTGTGGAAGGAAACCAGAGAATCCGGACGAAACCCATGCGGACACAGGGAGAACATGGAAACCCAGATTGGGAATTGAATCTGGAATCCCTAGTGCCAAGAGGTGAACTTGCTAACCACTAAGCCACCGTGCAGGCAGTACTAACATTTGTTTAGTCAAAAAAAAAGCTTTAATTTGTAATAAGCATGTTTTGTGTTTTAAATTGGGTTAGTTATTCCTGGCCATAATATTTAGTTTTTCCTGCTTTTTAAAATTTAAATAGGGCATTAATACCAGTCAATTATATTGGTTTTATTTCCCAAACAAGGAATAAGGTTCTTGTGTGTGTAGTTTAAACATTTCACAAGTGATAACTAGTGGCAATGTTGGTGATTAATATAAGGGATCACTAATTAATTTATTCATTCATTTATTATCATATTTATTATCTTCCACTTAATCCTCTACTAGGGTCTTGGTGGGGAGGTTCCCCATGCCCATTCAGGAAATAAAGTTTCCTGGGCAGATACAATCAGGACAGGGTGCCAATCTGTTGCCGGACACACTTACTCACACAGACACACACAAGCACACTCTATATGGGGCAATTTAGAGCATTCAATTGATCCTAAATCTATGTGGACACAGGGAGAAACTCTACCCAGATTGGGATTCAAACTTGGACCTCCAGGGCTGAGAGGCGAACATGCTAACCACTAAGCCACCGTGCCGCCTGAATCACTAATTCATTTAACTATGTACTTAATTTCTGTATCGTTTATGCACTTACATATTTTATTTTAGTATTTTTACAATAAAACAAAATAATTTTGTCTCAAAGTGGCTTTACAGAATCAGGTCGGAAATCCAAAGCCAGAATAACAGTAGACTCGAGTCTTTTGATTGCTTAGATGCATTTATTTGAGCCCTTGTGCAAGTTTCCTATCCCTTAGTTGTCCTAATCATAAGTCTTTAAGAATGTTGACAACTCTGGTTGGCTAAATAATGTTAATGTAACAAGAATGTTAATATGCAATGGTCACTGAAGTCCATTACTTCAACAAAAAAAAAAAAAAAAAAAAAAAAAAAAAAGGGCGACAATCCATCACTGGGCACACACTCACTCACACAGACACACTCTGTATGGGGCAATTTGGATAACTGTGGTAACCATGTTTTTGGACTGTGGGAGGAAACCTGAGAACACGGAGGAAACCCACGCAGACACGGGGAGAACATGGAAACGCCACCCAGATTCGAACCGGGAATCCCTAGCGCTGAAAGGCGAACGTGGTAACCACTAAGCCACCGTGCCCTCTCCCCCCCCCCCCCCCCCAAAAAAAAAAAAAAAAAAAATAAAATAAAATATATATATATATATATATATATATATATATATATATATATATATATATATATATATATATATATAAAAACCACCCCTATATTGTGTTAAATTACTTTATCCTAAATTAATTCTGTGTGTGAAGTATAAAATTTAATAGAAAATGGGCAATTTATCCATAGAAAACAAATTTTATTCATTACCTCTAATTGGTTAATTAATTGGTTTAATTGTTAAATTGTTTCCTGTGTAGTCATCAAAGAAACACTTGTGTAAATGAAGCTATTATAGGGGTGGTAATAATAATAATATCAATGAAAAGTGACCGACAATGTGAGATAATGTCCTATAGAATTATTACACTCATTATATGGCTTCCAGCAACCTATAGCATCCAGTTTTGTGTTCTATTATTTCTTGTAACTTTTATAAAACAATTGTAAAAGACCAGATTACCTCTGTGTTGTATTTAATTCACTTGAACGTGATCTAGGTATGCACAGTGCAACTGAGCAATCTACTTGTATAAAATAATACAGGGAGTCTACTGGAAGTGAATTGTCTATTCAGCTGAGTCTATTCCAAGACTCTGTGTAAAGGTATGTTCTGCCCATCTGCACTATAAATGGAATTGGCATTGGATTTCCAAGAACCATATTTCCACAGCTGCAGGATAAAATCTATTCCCATCATGTGCATGGTCTAATAGGAGCTAGTGCCAAATGTTTTGCAGCAGAATGGTATTTGTACAGCATACACAGACTTGACATTTGGTGTTTTGGTGTGTGTTAAGGCTCTTGATCTTTTACACAGGTATTAGGCCTTAGGAAGGCCTGATGTGGTTTGCTGATTTTACACCTCACAATGGTATCCAACATTTCATGCCAAGTCAGGTAGTCATAAACATTTCTATGGTTTGTACATGAGTGACTAGCCGCAAACTGGGTGGTATTTACTCCTAAAAAGACAGACCCTGTGGTCCTGGCAACCTTAAGAAGTCTCTTCTCTCTTTTCTTGGATGTGCTTATGGCTGTTTGGCAAAAGACTGAATTCCTGGTCTTTAAGGCTTCACTGGTTTGGTGTCTTCATCAGCCACTGTATTATCATCCAGATAATATCTCCATATTATTATCAGATCTTTTTTTATGAATTGCTGTACAGCTGGCGTTCATGTAGATAAGGATGACAATATGAGAAATTTCAGTTCTAAACATCAAGCAAATATGCAATCAACAAGGATGTGTACAGAGAATAACAAGTGTGTTTTTTTAAATGCTTCTTCTATTGCGGACGCTTTTATGTTTTATGATGTTGAATTTTTTCATCCATCCATCCACACACTCATTCACACAAACACACTCTGTATGGGACACTTTGGATAAATCAAGTGACCTTGATCCATGTTTTTGGACTTTGGGATGAAACCCACGCAGACACGCAGAACATGGAAACTCCACCCAGATTGGGATTCAAACCGGGAATCCTCAGCACTGAGAAGCAAACGTATTAACCACTAAGCCACCGAACCTCCCCAATACTACTGCTACTACTACTACTACTACTACTACTACTACTACTACTACTAATAATAATAATAATAATTAGCAACAGATTATAACAGATTATAATTCCATTGCAAGACCTCAAGGATTGAAAAGGATTTGTCGTAGATGAAAAAGATGGATCCGCATAGATTTGTTGTCTTATTCACTTAAGTGAATCAAGCAAATGTCTTATTCACTTAAGTGAATAAGACGTGAACTGATTTGAAGTGAACAAAATGCTATTTGAGTTTGCATTTAAATTTACATTTAGTCATCTAGCAAACACAATTATCCAAAGCTACTTACAAATAAGAGAACAACACAAGTCAACAACACTACAGCACAGTGAATGGGTCAAAATGTATTTTAGAAATATAGATTGAAGGTAAAAGGTTGCAGATTCAGAGACTGTCCTGTAGGCCAGAGTCAGTGCAGCTACAGGTAGCCAATGGGGAGAGATGAGTAGTGGAATGACATGAGTTCGCTTGGGCTGGTTGAACACAATTTGTTAAATCAGTTGCAGAAGGCCTGATTGTGCAATCTAGGAGACGAGAAAGCAATGCATTACAATAGTCGAGTCGGGATAGGATAAAGGCTCAGATGAATGGGCATTGAAATGGAGGAGGGTAAACTTTTTCACCTGTATGCTACATAATACTAAACATATGATAATAAATAAAGTTAATAAATAAAGATAATAAAGTTATTTCTAAATTCAAATCTGTAAAGCCTTTGCTTCATTTGGTATGTTTGACACAATGGTCCTGTCCCACTTATTATTTATAATGTGTTTATACAAAACAGTCATTAAAATGATGTTAATTTAATTTTGATTATTATTACCTTTATCTAGCTTAATCTGTCTGTGTGGAGCGGCACGGTGGCTTAGTGGTTAGCACGTTCACCTCTCAGCTCTAGGGATTCCTGCTTCGAATCCCAATCTGGGTGGAGTTTCCATGTTCTCCCCATGTCCACATGGGTTTCCTCTGGGTTCTCTGGTTTCCTCCCACAGTCCAAAAACATATACAAAGGTAAATCGAATGCTCCAAATTACCCCATAGAGAGTGTGTCTGTGTGAGTGATAGATTGTCGGCATGTCCTGGGTGTATCTTCCCAGCGCCTGAAACATTCTCCCCTGGATTGGCATGAGGAACCGCCCCGCGATCCTAGTGTAAAGCGGAGGATAAAGTGGAAGCTAATTGGTGGATGGATGTTTGTCTGTGTGTCTGGTAAAAAGTTTGTAAATGATATTTCAGCCACTTCCTTTGCACAATTGTTCATCGTTGATAACAACACATGAATCATCCATCCATTATCTTCCGCTTTATCCTGTACTAGGGTCGCGTCGGATTCCCCATGCCCATCCAGGGGAGAACGTTTCGGGCGCTGGGCAAATACACCCAGGACAGGGTGCCAAATCTATCGCTGGGCACACTCTCACTCACTCACACACACACTCTATATGTGGTAATTTGGAGAATTCAATTGACCTTTATCCATGGTTTTGGACTGTGGGAGGAAACCAGAGAACCCTGAGGAAACCCACACAGACACGGGGAGAACATGAAAACTTAACAAAGATTGGAATTCGAACCGGGAATCCTCAGTGCTGAGAGGCAAACGTGCTAACCACTAAGCCACCCTGCCGCCCCACACATGAATCAATCTTTAAAATTACACATTTTCTACAAAATTTTATACCTCACAAGCAGAATCAATTTAGGATAAATTAATTTAATTTAAAGTAATTAATTTACAAGTTTCACCATGTTTATATTGCAAGCATTTTGCCTTCATTCCTGTAGTTCAGCATTTTGGGTTTAGCTCTGGTTTCAGTTAAAAGTTTTGCAGTTTTTTTTTTTTTTTTTACAAAGGTATTTGCTGTCATTTTTATGGCAGCAATTCGAGGAAAGAGGATCGCTGGTCCAGGATAACTGTGCTTCTTCTGTTCATAAAGTGAGGCTATTAAGAGAGTTGATGGATGATAGTTTTGCTGGAAAAGAACTCCACTGGGCTGCACAGAGCCAAGATCTTAAGTCTACTAAACAGCTTTGGGATTAACTCAAGCAGTTATAGTCTTGATTTTGTATGTTTTTTTTGTGGAATTCCTTAAAGGAGAAGCTTTTGCAGCCACCAAGACTTTGGTGTGCCATCTAAATTACATTTTGAAGATTTGGCGTCTATAAACATTTGTTTGTTAAGTACATGCACCTTTAATTTTAACATAGTTCTGTTAGCTATTCGTTCTTTTACTCTGTATGTTCCCCTAACAGTGTGTTGTTAAAAATAATTACTTTTTCTTTGTTTAAATGTGGCAGTCCTAAATATTTTTACAAAAAGAATGATCAAAGCCAAAAAAAACTGAACTCAATATAGCTGTCCAGTTTTCCAAAGCCAAAGATTGCAGCATTACTGCCATCTGCAGTTAAATGTGTTAAATTACCTCACTATTATAACCACTGTCTATCAATTACTATGCTGATTTACATGTATATTAATAAAAGTGGGGCAGCACGGTGGCTTAGTGGTTAGCACGTTTGCCTCTCATCACTAGGCATTCCGGGTTCGAATCCCCATCTGGGTGGAGTTTCCATGTTCTCCCCGTGTGCGCGTGGGTTTCCTCCGGGTTCTCCGGTTCCCTCCCATGTCCGAAACATGGAAGTCCAAAAACATGGAACAAGTCAATTGAGTTCTCCAAATTGCCCCATATAGAGTGTGTATGCATGCATGTTTGTGTGAATGAGTGTGTGCTCAGTGATAGATTGGCGCCCTGTCTTGGGTGTATCTGCCCAGCGCCCGAAACGTTCTCCCCTGGATGGGCATGGGGAACCCCACCGCGACCCTAATATAGGATAAAACGGAAGATAATGAATGAATGAATGAATTAATTAATTAATAAAAGTGGTGTTGATAAAATACAAATTAATAATTGTATAACTAATAGTATAATCATTAGATCGGTGATGTAGTGAGGTCCTGCTTTTACCATCTAAGGCAAGTGGCGAAGGTGAATTCTATTTTAGCAAAGCAGCATTTTGAAACAGTAATCCATGCCTTTATTATATCTCGGCTGGATTACTGTAATGCACTTTACCTTGGAGTTAGCCAGTCCTCCTTCAAATGCCTCCAGTTGGTGCAGAACGCTGCTGCCCGACTTCTAACAAGATCGCGTAAGAGGGAACACATAACTCCCATTCTGGCTGCATGTGCATTTTAGAGTTCATTTTAAGATTCTTTTATTTGTTTTTAAATCTTTAAATGGACTCGCCCCGCCTTACCTCTCTGAGCTCCTCCACCTGCATGCGCCCGCACGGTGCCTCAGATCAGCTGATCAGCTGCTCGTGGAGGTTCAGAGGTGCAAACTTAAGCTCAGATGGGCCCCTAAGCTTTGGAAAGACCTATGTCTATATATTAGACTGGCCTCTTCACAGTCCATTTTTAAATATAGTCTTAAAACACATTTTTACTCTCTGGCTTTTAACACACCATGATTTTACATTGGTTTTAATAACCATTTAGTGTTTTACTTGATGCATTGTTTTATTGTTTATATTGTATTCATGTTTTTTATAATTTTAAGTTTAAACATTGTACAGCACTTTGTTGCAGCTGCTGTTGTTTTTTAAAGTGCTTTATAAATAAAATTGAGTTGAGTTGAGTAACTACATCAATATCTTATGTGTCTTGCTGTGATGTTTATTGTTTTACTTCCTTTACTGGAATGTGTCATGGCAATCTTAAACATACAATTTAGTGGGTTGTATTGAATCAGGTATTTTATACAGTCCCGATGCAGATTATTCGATATGGTGTCCCAAGGAGATTTCACTTTGGGAGTGTTCTTTCTAACTGACCTGAAAACACCCATAAACTAAACTTTTCTTCCCTATAGGGCTTAGACATTTTCACAATCTGACTAACCACAAAAGGTAAGTCATGCTTTCCATCATCAAGCTAAACTGCCTGGCCTTCACTATGTGAACTTGTTGTAAAAATAGCTGGATTTTGGAGGAGGAGGACAAGCGTCACTTAATATTTACTGTTTTACACATAAACCTACAGAAGCCATTGCAGGAATGTTACCCCACTGAGAGTTTTGTTAGGAATTTATTTGGCTAGACTGAATAATTTCATTAACACAAGTGAAAGCAGTGCTTGTATAGTACTTGTCCCTGTCTATTTTACTTCCAGGAAGTTTAAGACTGCTAATTTAGACACTTTATAGTCTCTTTAGCAGCTCCAGTGTTTGGGAAATGTTGTTGCTGAAGGGGTTTTTGCTAGGGCTGCAAACATTTGTTTTTATTGTAATAATGAAGTAATTTTTTTTATGAAACATAAATACATGACAAGTATTTATTTATTTTATTTAATTTTCAAACAATAAAAAATAATATATATATATATATATATATATATATATATATATATATATATATATATATATATATATATATATATACGAAAATGTTGACACCCCTGAATTTTTTCCAGAAAATTATTGCAATTACACGTTTTGTTATATACATGTTTATTTCCTTTATGTGTATTGCAACAAAAAAAAAACTGATTAACTAATTTATAAACTGATAAACTAATAATAAACTGATAAACTAATTTCACACAAAACTCCAAAAGTGGACCGACATAATTATTGGCACCTTTTCAAAATTGAAGGCAAATAACTTTGTTTCAAGCATGTGATGCTCATTCAAACATACCAGTGATAAGTAACAGGTGTGGGCAATTTAAAAATCACACTTGAATGCAGATAAAAAGGAGAGAAGTTGACTTCTTTGCATTGTGTGTCTGTGTGTGACACACTAAGCATGGAGAACAGAAAGAGGAGAATAGAACTGTCTGAGGACTTGAGAACCAAAATTGTGGAAAAATATCAACAATCTCAAGGTTACAAGTCCATCTCCAGACATCTTGATATTCCTTTGTCCACGGTGCGCAACATAATTGAGAAGTTTACAACCCATGGCACTGTAGCTAATCTCCCTGGACGTGGACGGAGGAGAAAAATTGATAAAAGGTTGCAACGCAGGATAGTCTGGATGATGGATAAGCAGCCCCAATCAAGTTCCAAAGAAATTCAAGCTGTCCTGCAGGCGCAGGGTGCAATGACCCCAAACATACTTCAAAAAGCACCCAGAAATGGATGGAAACAAAGCGCTGGAGAGTTCTAAAGTGGCCAGCAACGAGTCTGGATCTAAATCCTATTGAACACCTGTGAAGAGATCTTAAAATTGCTGTTGGGAGAAGCATCCTTCAAATATGAGAGATTTGGAGCAGTTTGCAAAAGAAGAGTGGTCCAAAAATCAGATGAGGGGTGTAAGAAACTTGTTAATGGTTATAGGAAGTGATTGATTTCAGTTATTTTTGAGCAACGAAATATTAAATTGAGGATGCAAATAATTTTTTGGGAGTTTTGTGTAAAATTATGTCAAATTTGCCTTTTTTTCCTCTGTTTTTTTTGTGTTGTTGCAATACACACAAAGGAAATAAACATGTGTATAACAAAACATGTGTAATTGCAATAATTTTCTGGGAGAAATACTTTTTCATTTTCAAGTCCTTCTGGAGATGGACTTGTAACCTTGAGATTGAGATTGAGAGAACACAATTTTGGTTCTCAAGTCCTCAGACAGTTCTATTCCTCCTCTTTCTGTTCTCCATGCTTAGTGTGTCACACACAGACACACAATGCAAAGATTAAGTCAACTTCTCTCCTTTTTATCTGCGTTCAGGTGTGATTTTTAAATTGCCCACACCTGTTACTTATCACTGGTATGTTTGAATGAGCATCACATGCTTGAAACAAAGTTATTTGCCCTCAATTTTGAAAAGGTGCCAATAATTATGTCCGGTCCACTTTTGGAGTTTTGTGTAAAATTATGTCAAATTTGCCTTTTTTTTTCCTCTGTTTTTTGTGTTGTTGCAATACACACAATGGAAATAAATATGTGCATAACAAAACATGTGTAATTGCAATAATTTTCTGGGAGAAATACTTTTTCATTTTCTGGAAAAAATTCAGGGGTGCCAACATTTTCGGCCATGACTGTATATATACTGAACATCCATCCATTATCTTCCGCTTTATCCTCTCCTAGGGTCGCTCACGGGGGAGAGCCACACACTCACAAACACACTCTACATTGGGCAATTCGGAGAATTCAGTTGACCTTGATCCATGATTTTGGACTGTGGGAGGAAACCGGAGAACCCAGAGGAAACCAATGCGGACAAGAGGAGAACATAAAAATCTCCACCCAGATTGGGATTCGAACTGGGAATCCCTAGTGCTGAAAGGAGAACATGCTAACCACTAAGCCACCGTGCCACCCTTCATTGAATAGTACATCTAGGTGCTGGAGGAAGAGGTGTATTAATCTTTAAAAGGCAAATAAGAAGATCATGGGTGGGTGTTCTGGAACCTGTGTATGCCTTGGAGATGGGGAAGACTGTTGGGTTGAGGAGCAGACAGAGTAAGAAAATTACATGGAATTTATAAATAAGATCATTGTCTGGTTTGTCCTCTGAAGCAATTCAGCTTTCCTGGAACAAAACCTTTCCAGTCCACTACCTTTTAAATTGTACCCTTAGTACATTTTTACAGTCTTTACAGTCTTGTAAAGTTAAATCACCCATATTAGCCTAAGAAGACATAGACCAGGGACAGCGTGGTTGCTTAGGGGTTAGCATGTGGTTTGGTTCGAATGGCCTGTTGAATGATTGCCAGTAAGTGATTTATGCATAATTTTGACAGCATTGATAGATCGGCATGATGAAGTAATTTCATTAGGATTAAATCCACTTATTAAATGTAATTTTTAATAACTGCAGCTTAGTTAAAATTTTCAGTTTTTAAGTGGCATTTTAACAAAAACAACCATCAAAAAAATAGCATATTCAAAATAAGTCACAACCATAGAACTAAAATAATTATTATCTCATTAAGGAATCCTGATCCACTTAAAAAAAAATTAAGCTGGAACACTTTATAAAAATCATTAAATCATAGGTTGTTAATTTACTCTTGTATTTTATATAGCAAAGCAGCAAAGGAATCATTCATTCATTCATTCATTATTTCTTGCTTAATTGGACTGGCGGTCCTGCAGGGCACCCATAATGGACTTACATATAGTTTTCCAGTTGTTAGAGTTTTTCAATTGTTAAATACAGTCATCTGATCATCACACAATCTGTACATTAGTGTCCTACACTGTGGATGCCCCCTGGCCGCTCAAGGAGGATGAGTCCCCCACTGAACCTTAGTCCTCCCAAGGTTTCTTCCTTAAAATAACAACATAACAGGGAGTTTTTTCTTGCCACTGTTGCTTTGGCTTGCTCTTTGGGGGTTTAAAGGCTTTTAACTCTGTAAAGCTGCTTTGCGACAATGTACTGTTGTAAAAAGCGCTCTATAAATAAATTACTTGAACTTGAACTTACACTCTATATGGAGCAATTTGGAGAATTCAATTCACCTTGATCCATGTTTTTGGACTGTGGGAGGAAACCGGAGAACCCGGAGGAAACCCACGCGGACACGGGGAGAACATGGAAACTCCACGAGGTTGGGGAATCGAACCGGCAATCCCTAGTGCTGTGAGGTGAATGTGCTAACCACTAAACCACCGTGCTGCCCCCAAGGAACATATTAAATTCAATAAAATTATTTTAAATAATTACTTTGGATTTTCTGTTGTATATGTCAAATATAGAAGCCCACCACACACACATGCTTAGATATACGTTATATCACCTACTGTATTCTTTGTAAAGAATTGTATTCTATTATTGTAAAGAATATTTTAAATCTTTTCGATCATTTGGAAAATAAAGATTCTACTTGTTGGAGTTTTGCAAGTGCACATTATAGTATAAAAACAGCTGCCCTTTGCAAGTCCTTGTCTGCATTCAAACAATAAAGTCTGATTCACACGAAGTGCTTTGCTTAGCAGGTGGCCGATCAGCTGCCTGCCTTTGAAAGACGTTGTGGCTTTACAGCTGACTCAAAGTACAGAGTTAAAATGCCCTTCCATGAACATTTACTTTGATAAGATCTTGGCAAACATGTCCTTAGCTTAGATTTATCCTATTAATTAACTCAATGAGAAGAAAACTGGGATACCTAGCCTCAACTGTATGCTAGTTTTAGTCACAGTAAATTAGTGAGAGCCTGTGCTGTGTGGTTTACCAAGCATTCTTTGCTGGAAAAGGGTGCAGTGAGGCCTGCACCACCCTGCCCTCACCCAAACCCATACTGAGGAACATCTGTGAGTAGTGAAATCCATGCTAACAGTGCTTGTGGTTGGCATGGCGTGCTATTTTGGAGAGGGAGCTTTATCGGAGGGTATGCCTGACAGAGAGGATGATGGGCGGCATTGGGTACAGCCACACTGGCGTCTGTATTACAAAGGGCACAGCGGACATGTCAACAACAAAACTTTATAATACAATAATTGTCAAAAAGACGGCTATATTTTCTATAATATATATAATATTATATATTCCCAATATCATCAGTTTTATTTTAAAGTAATCTACTTGCTACAGTTCAAACGTTATAAAAAACATATATTTTTCTTGCATGATAGTTTCCCTTTAAAAAAAGTAAATAGTAAAGACATGGTTTGGTGGGAAGGAGCTCCAGTGGTCTGCAAAACCGATTAACTTATGCTTATGATACATCTTGGAAATGAATTAAGACTTTTGTATCTATTTTTTTTCTCTTTATTGAAATAAATGAGAACTCTAAAATGAAAGACTCACTTATAGTGCTTTAATATCATAGCAACTTACTAACAATCCAGTATGACTATGTTTGGGATATTTTTAGTCCTAGCTTTATGTATGTTTGTCCTGAATGTCAGTGATGTCATTCCTCTATAGTGGCGGTACAGTAGAATTTGATATATTGAGATAAGGAGCACACATGTTAATAATGTTGAGCCTATAATTTAAAAAAGGGCTTTATTTACAAGGGTTTTATAGACACTTTATAGATACATAAACCAGTTGTGTATTTGTCTATATTGTGTGTTCATGGATACACCGATCTCTGTTTAGACTCCACGCCAGGGTTTCCTAGCACAATTCTACATGTAAGTATTTTATTGCTCTAACCCACATCTGGAATATGTTGTTAAGTATCTCATGAGGTAAACCCTCATTTTAGAGCAGTCTAAAATAAGAGCATCACTTTCACATATAACTAAATTGTTGTGATTTAACGAAATGCACATTCCAAGTCCAAGTTCCTATTCAAAACTATTGATTTTGCATTAAAGGTAAACAGATATCATAGTTTAATATACTAGAAACTTGCGTACATTTTAGTAAAGTCACTTGCTTGACATGATACTACAGAGGTACAGTTGTGAGAAATGTGTCATATTATCAAATTATAAGGGCGGCACGGTGGCTTAGTGGTTAGCACATTCGCCTCTCAGCACTAGGGATTCCCGGTTCGAATCCCCATCTGGGTGGAGTTTGCATGTTCTCCCCATGTCCGCGTGGGTTTTCTCCAGGTTCTCCGGTTTCCTCCCACAGTCTAAAAACATGGATCAAGTCAATTGAGTTCTCCAAATTGCCCCATATAGAGTGTGTTTGTGTGCCCAGTGATAGATTGGCGCCTGGGTGTATCTGCCCAGCGCCCGAAATGTTCTCCCCTGGATGGGCATGGGGAACCCCCCCCTCCCCCCGTGACCCTAATATAGGATGAAGCGGAAGACAATGGATGGATTATCAAATTATAATTGTAACAGCATTTTCTCTCATTGGCCGGTCAAGGTGCCAGCACTATTGGCAAATGGTTGCATGTAGTGGGGCAAATATTGCTATTCTGTTAAAGTGTTCAGCACTTTATATGTGTTGTGGGAAGCTTGCAGTAGAGGTGCAGCAATGTTTTGATGCTTTAAAACACGATATGTGTATTTAAATAATGGAAAAATACAATGTAGAATGGCGTCCCCAAAGATTTATTTTCTCTCTTACTTTGTTAGAAGCCAAAACCAGTCAGAACTGATTTATTGTGCAGCTGAGCTAGACTGTTTTATTCATTTATTTATTTTATTATTGTTTTTTTTTTCAGTTTTTAAGGCTTTCCTGCTTCATTGGGTAATGTATAATCTTGTTCATCAACATGCCCTTTAGACAACAGTTATATGAGCCAGCTATTGGCAGCATACTACCCAATTGGTGGTGGCGCACACATGCTTTTAGCTGAATAACTCGCATAGTCCAAGCTAACTTTGGCAAGTAATGTATTTTTATCAAACCAGACCATAAATGATAGATAATCTAAGTCAACCACAACTCTTAATTCTATATTTGAAAACACAATCTCATTCCAGATTGTGTTTAATTTAATCTACCAAAATATACAATATCATACCAATTATTTCTTTCCACATTACATTCTTGAATTCATATTTAGGCAGCTATACTACCTCTTTACGCCCCTTATGTGGGTGGTACAACTGGCTTTGGCATGTATTGATACCGCCGGAGATGAATTTAAAGTCTCAAACATCCATATACCGTTTGATTAGAACCATACATCTCTATGTCCCAAGCTGCCAGTGTTGCACTGTTTCAAGCATAGTTTTCAGGCTTTCAGACATTTTCTTGCCTCGGCCTGACCACACCAACCTTATAGAGCACCACATTTAAATGCCTCTGGGAATTGTGGTGCGTTGTAGCAGCCATCATTTACCCAACATAAGACAAAGGTGGTTTTCAAGTGATTTGTTATTTATTTTGGCTTTGCAGATTCGTAAGAAGCAGCACAGTTAATTTTGATGTTAAAATGCAGTCTGTCTTGCTGTATTGTGAACACCTGATTGTATTTAAAAGACATTATGGATTTATTTAATATATCATGGTGTAGGATGACAAAACTCTGAAAATTCCTGGGTCATTACCAACTTTAATAAATTAAGCAAATGAAATTCTCCCCAATGTCCGCGTGGGTTTCCTGAGGGTTCTCCAGGATAAAGGTCAATTGAATTCTCTAAATTTTCCCATATAGAGTGTGTTTGTGTGTGTGTCTGTGTGGGTGAGTATGCCCAGCGATTGATTGGTGCCCTGTCCTGGGTGTATTTGCTCAGTGCCCGAAATGTTCTCCCCTGGATGGGCATGGGACACCCCCCCTAATAATGAATATATATATATATATATATATATATATATATATATATATATATATATATATATATATATATATATATATATATATATATATATATATATATATATATATATATATATATATATATATATATATATATATATATATATATATGTATGTATATATATATGTATGTATTTAACAATTGTCTGTTGTTCAACTAAAATAGGTTAAAAGAGGGGTGGGCACGAATGAGAACCAGAGACAGAATTTCTCCCAACTGAGAAGAACTCTTATACATCAAACTTATTTAAGCTACAAATGTGGGGTGATGTTTTTGCCAAACATCCCGCTTCCGTTCCATGGAATATCTTTGGCTCCGCTGCACACGTCATCAGGCAGAGCAGCAACAACGCGTTAGCTCCGCCTCTTCTCACGCCACCTTTATAATTGTTTAGACCATCCATCCATCCATTATCTTCCACTTGTTTCGGGAGCTGGGCAGATACAGCAATGACATGACACCAATTTATTGCTGGGTACACACTCACTCACACAGACACACACCTAAACACACAATTTGGTGAATTCAATTGACCTTGATCCATGTTTTTGGACTGTTGGAGGAAACCAGAGAACCGGGAGGAAACTCACTCGGACACAAGGAGAACAGGGAAACTCCACCCAGATTGGGATTCGAACTAGGAATCCCTAGCGCTGAGAGGCATGTCGCTATTGTTTAAAGCCATTTATCTTAAACTTGTTCAAAAAGGATTGTACATCCATTTACATGTTGCATTGGTTATTTGTTACTTATTTATTTACACACTGAGCCATTACCTCTGCAGTATTACTATGTCACTTTAAATTATGTTCTTACAGCGCATACATGTGTATATATTGTGTATTTCTTTATAGTGTGCATTCTGCTCGATTTTCTTGTATATTTGAATTATCTTCTATGTAGAGTGTATATCCCGATGTCTCACCATAAGAATTTCTATGTGCACATGTCCCAACATGTTGCACAAATGACGAATAAACTTGAAACTTGGTGTCATCTTTCTGTATTTGAAGCTCTTCCACAAAGTTGTCACAAAGTTGAAATCATACGAGTGATTATATGTGCTGAAAAAGTACATATGCTCGTTACTAGAAATGCTACCATCAATATAGAAATATACATATGACTATAAAGAATCATTTGCTTGTGGGTGACAGATAATGTTTTGAGCCTTTTTGGTTTCAAGAACCTAAATCATTTCAAGGTCAATGAAAAACAAAATAAATGCAGATGTGAAAGTATTTATGGGGTTTAGACTGCAGTCTGTGTGTTCTTAAACCGCATTATGCCGCCTTTCATTTTATGTAGTTTAAACTTGGTTTCAAAAAGGAATGTACAACAAAACCAAAAAAGATTTAGGTGACGGTTCATACAGTTCTCAGACAGGCAGTGACTTATAGCTTAGAGCTCGCATCATTTGAAATCATATATCCAAGGGAAGCACTTAAAATATATGGCAGCCACGTGGCAGCACCCACGAAGTCCAGCTTTTCTTTATATTCCACATGCTTCCAACATTCACAGACTAAACAAAGCCAGCTTCAGCCAAATATGATTCTTTTTTTCATGCTTTATTCACAGCTTCGTGAGAACTCCAGGACTTGACACATAAATTAAAGTAAAATGCTTTAGCCTTATTTAGCTGCTTACTCTGCAAAGATGATTGTGGTTACAGGGTGGTTAAAATAAATCTATTTTTGGCATCATTTGAGCCTTCCTAAGTATATATTGACTTAGACATGACTTGTTTCCAATGATTTCGGTCTTCACATTCTTTAGTCCTTGACTAAAAGACAAATTCAAACATACTATTAGAAAAAACATTATGAAAAACATTGAATGTATCTATACCATGGGATTCAAGTGGCCCATAAAAACATAAAATGCTTGGTTTAAGTCTCTATGATCCTACAGCCACCCATGGCCTGTAGGATCATAAAGACGTAAATGGCATGAGTAAAATTTCCTGAGCTCACAGGAAGGAAGGGGTTACACACTCCCTCTAACAATCTAAATTTCTCTGTCTTAGTCGTGCATAAGCACCTGTGAGCAGATTTATACAAAGGTGTGCAATTTCCATTGGCTTCAGGTGTTGCAGAGTGCAGAAGCTGGCATTATCCATCCATCCTCTTCTGCTTTATCCTCTACTAGTGTCGTTGGGGGTTCTCCATGCCCATCCAGGGGAGGTATCTGCCCAGAGCTTGAACACCCCCCCCCCCCCCCCCCCGCGACCCTAGTAGAGGATTAAGCAGAAGATAATGAATCCATCCATCCATCCATTATCTTCTGCTTTATCCTCTACAAGAGTTTCAGTGGGGTTCCCCATGCCCATCCAGGGGACAACATCTCGGGCACTGGGCAGATACACCCAGGACAGGGCGCCAATCCATCGCTGGGCACACACTCACTCACACAAACACACTCTATATGGGGCAATTTTGAGAACTCAATTGACTTGATCCATGTTTTTGGACTGTGGGAGGAAACCGGAGAACCCGAAGGAAACCCACGTGGACACGGGGAGAACATGGAAACTCCACCCAGATGGGGATTCGAACCAGGAATCCCTAGCGCTGAGAGGAGAATGTCCTAACCACTAAGCCACCGTGCCGCCCAAGATAATGAATGAATGAATAAATAATATAAATGACCCCAATATTGTGTGTATGTCTTTGTAAGTGAGCGTGTGCCCAGAAATAGATTGGCACACAATCCTGGATGTATCTGCCCAACGACTGAAGTGTTCTCCTTTGAATGGGCATGACCCTAGTCACTTGTAGTATTAATTGTAAGATAATGAGATGAGATGACAAAGATCCATCAGCATTGTTTAAAATTGCATTTTACCTACGACTTTTCAAGTCAGAGAGATCAAACCCCATTCTGCATCCTGGTATTCCTATACCAACAGTACACCTGATAAGAATATATAATGAAGCATTGCTAAACAAATACACTAATACTACAAAGTCCATCAGTCAACCTTGTTTTTTCCAGCATTTAAGTAACTTTTTGTAATGCAGGAGCTTTCAGGTCTTTGGAATACGGGAGGCAACCAGAGCATGCCAAATGCACACAAAAAGGTCTCTGTGTGCCCTGTAAATGAACTGAGGAGCTTATTGAAATAAAATGAAAGCACGACTCATTGCGCCCTCCGCCATGTATATAAATTTTTATAATTGCCATTATAAGTTTATATAATATTAAATCCTTGAGTACTTGTTTGAGACTTAAAGTTTAATCATTCACTTTTTAAATTCCAAATTGAGAATTTAGGCCTGTATGTGAGATGTTTGACCAAATATGTTAATTAGTTTTCCAATTAAAACTTTTTTTAATGGCTGTTCAATTTAAATGGGCAGTCTGTCCATTATGCTGTTAACTTTTACACATCCTGCACTTTCCAGTGATTATTTTTGGCATCCTTCAACCAAACTTCCTCTGCCCTCATGGCAGCTTTCTGAGTACCATTTGTACAGCCTTCCACATTTAACAAGGCATTTGTTTATCTAAGACATCCAATGCCCTCTGACCAGGCATGAGGTCGAATTTGAGGAATGTTTTACATTTTGGGAGGTGCGGCAGGATAGAAATATTTACTTGATCTTCACATGTTTAGAGATTTCAGTGATTTTAGATAGCACCAAAAAAAAACATTGGGTTTGCTACCCACTCATTTCATTCATGGCTTAGATGGTGTGTGGTCTATACAGGGAGTAGACCGAAAAAGCGCACAACCTGCAAATAGTCCTTCACTCCTTTTTGGTTGATTTCTTCTTTGCCAGAATGGTTTGGCTGATGTTCACAGACATGTGCACCTGAAAAGCAGGAACCTTGTTAAACATGGGAAGGACTTATCAAAGCAGTTAGACCACATCAGTATTAAATCTTAAACTAACATTGCTTAATGCATGAATAATTTGCAAAGGTTTATTAAAATTATTTTAAATGCGGTCTACAAAACCAGAAATCCACAATCACATACAGTGTTTAAAATGGAGGAAATCAAAGACTATAATTATGATCTATTAATGAAGAGATTTTTATTAATGAAGAAACTAAGTGTGTAGAATCAGAATCAGTTTTATTTTTGCCAAGTATGTTACACACACAAGGAATTTGGTTCCGGCATGATGGTGTCTCTCTTGCAAAATGACAATTTACTGTATTTACAATTTATACACTTCTATTTACAAATAACAAATTTGCTGTACATGTGATACTTATGTTATTCATTCATTCATTATCTTCTGCTTATATTCCACCTATATTATGGTCGCGGGGAGGTTCCCCATGCCCATCCAGGGGAGAACGTTTCGGGCGCTGGGCAGATACACCCAGGACAGGGTGCCAATCTATCACTGGGCACACACTCACTCACACAAACACACTCTATATGGGGCAATTTGGAGAACTCAATTGACTTGATCCATGTTTTTGGACTATGAGAGGAAACCGGGGACCCGGAGGAAACCCACGTGGACACAGGGAGAACATGGAAACTCCATCCAGATGGGTATTCGAACCGGGAATCGGAATCGGCGTGAGGAAAGAAACTGTTTGAATGTCTGTTTTTTTTTTGGTGTACAGTGATCTGTATCGTCTGCCGGAGGGGAGGAGCTGAAATAAATTGTGTCCAGGGGGTCCATGATGATTTTCTCTGCCCGTTTCCTGGTTCTTGAGGTGTACAAGTCCTGCAGGGTGGGCAGAGTAGCACCAAGCAGTTCTAATTGTTCTCTGTAATCTGCACCTGTCTTGTTGTGTTGTAGCTCCAAACCAGACGGTAATAGAAGTGCACAAGACAGGTCAATAATCGCAGAGTAGAACTGCCTCAGCAGATCTTGTGGCAAGCCATGTTTCCTCAGTTGACACTGGAAATACATCCTCTGTTGGGCCTTTTTGAGGACGGAGCCAATGTTAAGCTCCCATTTCAGGTCCTGAGAGATGGTGACACCCAGAAACTTGAAGGTCTCCACGATCGTCACGAGGCTGTTTGTTATTGTCAGGGGTAGCAGTGGAGGTGAGGGGTGTTTCCTGAAGTCCACTGTCAGCTCTACGGTTTTGAGTGTGTTAAGCTCAAGATTGTTCTGTGTACACCATGACACCAACCATTCAATCTCCCACCGATATAGTAGTATTAGTTGTCTGAAAAATGCCCAGGGTAACTTTAAGGCAACTAACAGCCATAAGCTAATGCTACAAGCTTACAAGCTAATGCTAATGTTGATGATTTCTCTATTAAGAAATAAGAAATTCTCTATTTTGCTCATGTAGACAAGCAAAAAATCTAGTATTATAATTAGAAACAAAGGTCCGAAATGTAATCTTTGTTCAAGGGTTTATTTTAGAGAAAGGAAAACATTGCATTTCAGTATAAAACCGATGGTATTGTCAGATATATGCCTGATATTCTGCGTCCTAGTCAGGATAGTCGTTCAGCACATATTAATTCATTAATTTACAAATTCATTCATTATCTTCTGCTTGATCCTCTACTAGAGTCATAGTTCCACATGCCCATCCAGGAAAAATGTTTCGGCTGCTGGGCAGATATACCCATGACACACACACACACACACACACACAAACAATTGCTATATGGGGCAATTTAGAGTATTCAAATTAAGACGCCATTCTTTTGGACTGCTGGGGGAAACCGGAGAACCAGGAGGAAATCCACACCGACACGGGGAGAACAGGGAAACTCCACCCAGATTGAGATTCGAACCTGAATCCGCAGCGCTGAGAGGTGAATGTGCTAACAACTAAGCCACCGTGCCGCCCTCATCACACATTATATTTTGTAATTTATAGCAATTTACAGCTGGCGACACGGTGACTTATTGTTTACGTTCTCGGATGCTCTGATTTCCTTCCATAATCGAAAAGATTCAAGGTGAATTGGCTGGTCTTATTTGCCCCCTCTATATTGGCCCTATGTAGTGTGTGGATTGTCGCCCTGTGCTAGGTGCATCTGCCCAGCACCCAGAACTTTCTCCACTGTATGGGCGCCCTGCGACACGAGTAGAGGATAAAGTGGAATATAATGTGATGAGATGAATTCTGATGTTATTAATTATGCCTACAAACCAAATTACAAGAAACAGTTGGGAATAATAACCCTCATTATACAAGTTTTTTTGAATAATAAAAAAGAAATGTTTTATATTTAATGTTTTGAAATAGCCAACACAAAGACTTACATTTAAAAGCAAAGCAAATGATTCCCAGCAACTTAAAGCTAAAGTTAAAGCTGTTTTTTATAAAGAAGATAGTAGAAAGTAATTTAAGCCAATATGCAAAACTGATAAGGGTCCTGATCCAAGGTCCTGCAGAATTTCTACTCCTGCACCGTCAAAAGCAACCTCACAGGGAATATCATAACCTGGTTCGGAAACAGCACCCAACTGGACAGACGGTCACTACAGAGGGTGGTAAGTTCGGCCGAACGCACCGTCCGAGTAGCACTTCCTACAACACCATAACTAAACGGTGTTATGGTGTTAAAAATGGTGTTGTCATAACTAAAATAACTTTTTAACCTTACACTGCATTAGTTGCACATAGATGCACTACTTATAAAACAATTTTTTGTTTATATCCGTACTGTGCCATATTTGTACAGTTTCTCTTTTTAAACTTTGAACTTGCAGTGTAAATATATATTTTATTTTATTTTATCTTCAGCATAAATATCTTCCGCACTATTTTGTAAATCCAATTTTTTACTTTCTGTGGAGATGTCATAAAAGAATTTCACTGCTGGCTGTACCGTGGATAACTACGCATGTGACAAATCAACTTGATTTGGATTTGATTTGATCAACACTTACTGGAAATATTTTTACAGACTGTTGCACAATTGATGATAACATTAAAGACTGACATACACTAAATCACATATATTAGATTATTTTGAATCAGTGTTTTTAATAAATAAATGATTATATTTTGATATATAACGTTTTATATATTTTTGTCTCATATGGTGTTTACAAACTTCCATACCACTGTATTACTTGGGAAAAGTTTAAAACGTATTATTTACAGTTACTGTTTCAGTGAATGCTCAACATACTAACCTTGTATTCTTATAAAATTCCTATGAAAGAATATAGATTAATGCAGTGCAAGACAATACATTTCTGTCCTTGTCAGTTTGTTTGCTTTTAGTAAGATGTTTTATTAAATAAGACTTGATGACTTCTCAGAAGTTATGCAATGCGCTGAGCATTTCTCTGTGGTTTGTGGAAATGTTTCACGTTGATTTATTACCTGCCATAGGCTGAATTTTGTTTTTAAACCCTTCTCTAGTGGAAAATTTTGCCCCTTTTTTCTCTGCAACTTGTCAGTATGCTTTATAGTTTTCATTCCTAACAAAAACACAACTCCATTAAGTGTTTTATGTTGTAATTACATTTCATATGGCACCAAGCATTACCAATAATTTGCATGCCAATAAAAGATCTATGTGGCATTTACAAACTTTAAGCTATTTATTTAACCAAATTGCAGAGGGATTTAAAGAGGGTTAAGGATTTACAATATTTTACATTTTTACAACTTGGTACTCTGCAATTTAACCCAATAAAGATAGAAATCTTGGATATAGGATAATGTCATGTCATATTTAATGTTGTACTACATCTCCAGAACCATAATTCAAATATATCCATCCATCATCTTCTGCTTAATCCTCTACTAGGGTTGTGGGGGGCCCATCCAGGGCACAACGTTTCAGGCGCTGGGCAGATAGACACAGGACAGGGCTCCAATCTATAGCTAGGCACACACTCACTTAAACAGACAAACACACACACACACACAAACACACTCTATATGGGGAAATTTGGGGCATTCAATTGACCTTGATCCATGTTTTTGAACTGTGAGAGGAAACCGGAGAACACGGAAGAAACCCACACGGACACGGGGAGAACATGAAAACTCCAGCCAGATCGGGATTCAAATCCACCGTGCCGACCTAGGTACTTTTAATTCTTGAACTGTATTGTTGTTTATTATTTTATATATATATATAGTGAAAATGCCAAAGATGCTGTCTGCACAAAAACATTATATTAAATATTAATAATTAATATTAATATAATGAATATAGGCGGCATGGTGGCTTAGTGGTTAGCACGTTCGCCTCTCAGCACTAGGGATGGATCAAGTCAATTGAATTCTCAAAATTGCCCCATATAGAGTGTGTCTGTGTGAGTGAGTGTGTGCCCAGCGATAGATTGGCGCCCTGTCTTGGGTCTATCTGCCCAGCGCCCGAGATGTTCTCCCCTGGATGGGCATAGAGGATAAAGCGGGAGATAATGAATGAATGAATAATTAATATAATTATATAGCCATAATATTAGCTGTTTTTTGCTGCTTGCCTGTTTAGAGTGTTTATTTTAGCAAAGGGTAGCACTGGCTTTTTATTAGTTATGATTAAATAATATAACTTCAAATATGCACATCTGATTTACCTTTTAATAGCATATGTTTACAAATGTCACTGCATTTGATATACATTTTGTGTATTATGTTTTCATGTTAAACACCTAAGCCATTTATAACAGATCAATGTGTGTGGTTGGTAGAACAACACAAACAATTTTTAAAAAAAATACTGCTTTGCATGACTGCTAAAGTTCACAACCACTTGACTGCTAAAGGTAAACTAAATACAGCACACAGCGATGTCTGTCCCCCAACTAAACCACAGGTTTACATAAAAAGCTATGACCTACTGTATAATCGTGGGCAGCTAAATATGAGCCTCACATTAAAAAACGGAACTGTTATTCATTACTCCGTGGTGGGAAAGATAAGAATAGAAACGAGATGAAATCACAATTTAGCCAGACTTGACTTGACTATTCCGGTCACATGTAACCGAACCACTAAAATGTGAAGTGTACAATTATTTCCAAAATACACTAGCAACCAAAATGACACATTCTAATGTATACATCCAGCTTCCAAGCCATCGGATGTTTTGGTTACATGGCTTAAGATGCTGTTCAGACACATCCCCTTTCAAAGAAAATATGCTAACTCAGCTAGACAACACTGCTATGGAAACACTCAAAATACAGTGCTTTGTGAAAGTAGCCGACCCGCCAAAAACATTTTTAATAACAAATAACATGGAACTGATACTGTGCAATATATAATTATTTTATTTAATTTAATTAATTTAATTGATATTATTATTTGCTAGAACAGCACACTTTGCTTTCTTATTTATAATATATATGCCCAATTAAAATATGCTTTCTAAAATGTATTTCTCTTTAAAAGCTGCATGTCTGTATGCACTCTGACAAGATTACATAAAGTTAGGTCATTGTTGTGAGGGTTGGCTCACCCTCTTTGATTTCTACTTTATTTTGGTAATCAGCAAAGTTCATTAAAGCAATAAGGCATGAGAAGGCGTAACTGGATGTAACCCAAAGAAAACCCATGCGGACATGGGGAGAATGTGAAAACTCAGCCCAGATCAGGATTCAAACTTGTTTTCCCGGCGCTGCAAAGCGGAAATGTAAACGAATTTGCGACCATGCGTTTGCTAACTTTTACTTCAAAGGGAGGGCTTTTCTGCCAGGTGTATTGTGTTTGCATCAGATAAAACAAAACCACAATTGAGAAAAAAAAACTAGCAATTTTTTGGTTATTTTAAATTAATCTTAATCATCTATCCATTATCTTCCGCTTTATACTCTATTAGGGCCGTGGGGGGGTTCCCCATGTCCATCCAGGGGAGAATGTTTTGGTCACTGGGCAGATACACCCAGGACAAGGAGCCAATCTATCGCTGGGCACACACTCACTCACGCAGACACACACACAAACACACTCTATATGGGGCAATTTGTAGCATTAATTGACCTTGATCCATGTTTTTGGACTGTGGAAGGAAACAAAAGAACCTGGAGGAAACCAATGCGGACACGGGGAGAACATGGAAACTCCAACCAGATTAGGTTTTGAACCAGGAATCCCTAGCGCTGAGAGGTGAAGTTGCTAACCACTAAGCCACCATGCCACCCTCAATCGAAAGCATATTAAATTTTTTTTTAATTATTTAAACATAGCCAGATGTTCACCCCAGCTTAATGAAAAAAAAACTTTTCTGGCATTTTCAAACACAGCTATTATGTTTTTACTAAATAAATTAAGCCCAGCGATAGGTTGGCACCCTGTCCTGGGTGTATCTGCCCGGCGCCCGAGACGTTCTCCCCTGGATGGGCATGGGGAACCCCCCCGCGACCCTAATATAGGATAAAGCAGAAGATAATGAATGAATGAATGAATAAATAAATTAACATATGGCGGCACGGTGGCTTAGTGGTTAGTACGTTCGCCTCTCAGCACTAGGGATTCCCGGTTCAAATCCCCATCTGGGTGGAGTTTCCATGTTCTCCCCGTGTCAGCGTGAGTTTCCTCCGGGTTCGCTGGTTTCCTCCCACAGTCCAAAAACATGGATCAAGTCAATTGAGGTCTCCAAATTGCCACATATAGAGTGTGTGTGAGTGTGTGCCCAGCAATAGATTGGCACCCTGTCCTGGGTGTATCTGCCCAGTGACCGAAATGTTCTCCCCTGGATGGGCATGGGGAACCCCCCTGCGACCCTAATATAGGATAAAGCGGAAGATAATGAATGAATGAATGAAATTAACATACTTCAAGGGAGGAATTATTTCCTATACAGGCTGTGTTCATCTATTGACACTTGCTTGTGGTAACACGTCTCATTTGAGTATTTTCTTTTATCACATAACTATTTAACTAACTTCATTTTATCATTGGCATTATATTTGTTTTGTGCTACTTAAAATATATTTTGATTATGTTTTTGTAGCGAAAATTGAATAAACTGAATAAGGCTTTGGTTCATTAGGAACATTCATCAACCGTCAAATCGTTTGCTATCATTTTCCCACCATGTTCTGTCTGCCACAGCTTCCCTACAAAGAGCAATGGGCTGCGCTCCATGATATTGAGATCAGGCACAATTGATGTGTGTCTTAAAAGCTTTCGTTGCCAAGACTCAAAATGAGGAATGCTTTGGGGACAAAAGAGTGCTGCAGCATGATTCTTGCATTTCTTGACATTTAGAGTTTTTTATTGTTGGTGAGATGGAAGGTAGTGGAATGAAATGTTCCCAAGTTTACAACTTCAGTTATATAAAAAGTAGTTTCATGATGCTCTGCTCAATTATTAACACATCACAGCTCGTTGTGCTTTTTCTTTCCTACAAAAAATCTGCTGAGTTCGTCAACCTTTGGGCATTTATTTAAAGTTGCTTGTTCGAAGATTTCACTGTCGTAGGATTACCTTCCACACTGCCACATATGGTGTGTGAGTGATGAACTATATTCTTCTTTTTAAGTTTAAAGGTGTTTTGATTGGACCTGGGGTGGCTCAGTGGTTAGCAAGTTTGCCTTTCAGCGCTATGGATTCCCGGTTTGAATCCCCATCTGGGTGGAGTTTCTAAGGTCTCCCCGTGTCAGCGTGGGTTTCCTCCGGGTTCTCTGGTTTTCTCCCACAGTCCAAAAACATGGATCAAGGTCATTGAATTCTCCAAATTGCCCCATATAGAGTGTGTTTGTGTGTCTGTGTGAGTGAATGTGTGCCCAGCAATAGATTGGCATCCTGTACTGGGTGTATCGACCCAGCGCCCGAAACGTTCTCCCCTGGATGAGCATGTGGAACCCCTCCGTGACCATAGCACATAATAAAGCGGAAGATAATGGATGGATAGATCGGGCATCTGTGATGGCTGTTGGAATTTATACATTCATTCATTCATTATCTTCTGCTTAATCCTCCACTAGGGTCACGGAAGCCCATCCAGGCACGGGGACACGGGGAGAACATGGAAACTCCACCCAGATTGGGATTCGAACCTGGAATCCCAACCACTGGAAGTAGAGATGATAACCACTACGCCAACGGAGTATCTGTACAAATGAGAACATTCTTGTTGCCACAAAAAGGGACCTTCGCCAAACTCAAAGCACATAAATAACCAATGCTTCTTTTTACCATCCACTGAATCTAATCATGGGCAAAATAATATGCAAGGTGGCATAGTGGTGAGCACGTCTGCCTCTCAGCGCTAGGGATCCAGGTTCGAATCTCGATCTGGGTGGAGATTCCATGTTCTCCTCATGAGTTTGCATGAGTATTCTCCAGGTTCTGCAGCTCTAAATTGCCTATATAACGTGCCTAAAGGTGTGATTAAAGGTGCCCAGTGATGGATTGGTAAACAAGCACCAAAAATGTTCTCCCCTGGATGGGCATGGGTCGCGGTGGGGTTCCCCATGCCCATCCAGGGGAGAACGTTTCGGGCGCTGAGCAGATACAGGACAGGGCGCCAATCTATCGCTGGGCACACGCTCACTCACACAGACACACACTCTATATGGGGCAATTTGGAGAACTCAATTGACTTGATCCATGTTTTTGGACTGTGTGAGGAAACCAGAGAACCCGGAGGAAACCCACACGGACACGGGGAGAACATGGAAACTCCACCCAGATGGGGATTCGAACCGGGAATACCTAGCGCTGAGAGGCAAACATGCCAACCACTAAGCCACCATTCAGCCATGGGGAAGATATTAACCCATTAAAAGGATTGAGTGGAAGATAATGAGATGAGTTGAAGCTAATAACTGGAAGCAGTCACCATATATTACTAAACTAGCACAAGAACTCGAAACATTCTGCAGTGCATGTGTAGATTTCTTTCCTATCTGTATGATGCGAAGCTTGTCATCATGTAACCCGGGAATGAAGACTGTTTTCTATTAAGTAATCAAAAGATAATAGATTAATTCATCTTAATTGTCAAACCTAATAACAATAATTTTGCAATAATCTGACATGAAAAACCATCTCTGTCTGTAGATATCTGTTTCATTTTATTTGTAGTCACTGAAAGTATGTTCAATTTCACTAAACTTTCATTGATGTCTTTCAGAATGTCTCTTATTACATTGCATTAGGCTGAATTTCAGGGAATTTACATTTGAATTCAGTTTTTACCTAGCGTTTCACCTGTGAGGCAAAGGGGGTTGGTGGGCTATAGGTCGTTATGCATATGAATAGCTGCCTGATGACCCCTTAATGGTTCGAAAAGAATTTCAAGGGTCCAGGAAGACCAGTGTTAAAGATTCCCATTTTTCTACTTTACACCTTTTTTTGTGTGTGTTTGATGCAAACCACAAGGTCTGGCCAACAACTTAAAACATTTTTTGCACAAATTGCGTTTCATATGCTGACACCTCATTACTGCATCGTTGTACTGGAAAAAAAAAAAGCTGTGATTTTTTTTTCCAGGATTCTGTAACCTATGTTATTCCATTTATCCAAACTTTTGTCTAAGAATAGTTCTAGATGCTCGTGTTCACAACTAAGGTCACAACCTCTTTTGCTGGACATGCTGGCTTGGCACAGCAATTCTCTCTTTCACCAAAACTGTAATTACAGCAGACTCCATTAACTCCCAGATTGGCTTCATACAACTCTGGATGAGACTTAAGGACAGGGAATGAAAGCATAAACACAGTCTAGACCATGTTTGACATTTTGTCAGGCTTCTACGTAAAGTCTTGTGTAAATTTACAGAGTATAAATCATATAAGATATATCCACAGCGCTTGTGACTATAGAGGGAGGTAAACAAAGCCTTAAAGGATAACACTTGTAGGTATCACCCTGTCTTTGTTGTTTAGATGTCATCCTAGCTGCCACATTGTTTTACTTGCGAATCTAATTTCAGCAAGATTAGATGTATGGAAACCATTGTTTTTAAACAAAGAATTTAGGAACTCAGGCAAAATGTAAATACAAGTAATGTGGGTTGCCAGGAAGTTTAAAATGAATTTTTCTTTAAAGAACTAGTCGATTTACAAGTAAACTAGCACCAACACAGGGCAGACAATCAACACGTGCTTATCATGGCATGATGTTGTATCTCCTTACTTCATCTGTCAGACTCCTTTTTCCTTATGTTTCCAAATGATAAAAAAAAATGTTAAAAGTCCAACTAAAGTGAGCATGGCAGCTCAGTGGTGAGGATGTTGGGCTAGCAATCTGAAGGTTTGGAGTTCAAATCCCAGGTTCACTGAAGTTACCAGTGTGGGTCCTTGAGAAAGACCCTCATTGCTCCAGGGATGCTGTATCCAACACTCTGGTCGTTTGAGATAATAGTATCTGCTAAATATTTTTTTTTTCTGCTATTTTGCCTATTAGGCTTACACACAGATGAATTTGTTCTCCGCATTTAACCCATATGTGCAGTGAAACACACACATACATACACTGAATGAAGTAAGCACATAAGCCAAGAGTGGTTGACAGCCTTGAATACGAAGCAATTGGGGTTAGGGGCCTTGCTCAAGGTCACTTCAGTCATGGTACTTGGTGGGGCTGGGAATCAAACCGAGGATATTTTATGTTGTAAGGCTGGTTCCTTAACCACAAGCCTATGACTGGCCCAGCATTGTTTAAGTGTATTGTTTTTATTTGTTAACAAATCAGGTTTTAGTTTCATTGCATATTAATCAATTGTCTTTATAAACTACAGACAGCCAGATACTTTGCGTAAAAACATGATTGTGTGTCTTGATACCGTGACCTACTATACTTGCACTTGGTCATTTGTGTTGACAGATAAGAAGCATCACTTTAAGTCTAAAATCCTTATGATTGTTTGTGTGTACAAGTGCTCATTTTAAAAGCACCACACACACTGGCTTCTTTTTTTAGATACACTTTCTTATTTCTATCCAGTGTCCTTTGTATCAAACTACCATTTAGAGCGGAGGTCACAAATAGGAGGACCACGGTCCGGACCAGGACCCAGACGTTGGTCACTGCGGACCCAAACTGATAAACAAAAGGTAACGATTGATTTTCACTGTTTAATTTAAGTAGCTGAACTTTTCTTGTCTTCACATTACGGCCTTCACTTTGCATTAAAATTCCAGACCAATCACGTGTGTAGTAAGATAACCAAACGCGCTCCTAGGCCAATCAGATCTGTGCAGATTCGGGAGCGTAGAGCATGAACAGGCGAGCTACGAAACGAGAAGCAGCAGTTAGAGTATAAACTGAGTCGAAGAAAGATTCATTTAGATGGTCAAGTCAAAAGGGAAAACTGATCCTAAGGTTGTTCTGGCTGTTAAAGAACAAAATGTTTACATCCTTTATTAAAAATGGCATTCAGGAGCTTACTGTATGTCTTTACATCGGACAGCATCATTCCTCAACAACACCCATTTGTACCAGCATTAGTTACAAGTGATACAGTCATATAGAGAAATCTTGAAATCTCACTCAGAAAGCAAATGTTTAGATTACACACAGAATTTATTTATTTAAGTATTTATTATTATTTTTTTTTACTTTTTGTTTTTACCTTAAATCAAACCTGGGGCCGTGCGTTCAAACTGTGCCACCTTGCCATTAGACGCTATACTATTTCTAAGCACATATAATAGTAATAATAGTAATGAAAGCAATCTTGCCTAGTAACACAAACATAATAAAACACGTTAATGATCAAGTGATGTTCGCTGTGTAGCTGTGATCACTCACAAAAATTAATAAGAAAAAGTTCTGTATTACAGTAATACTGTCATTAACCTCACCTTTACCATTTTATGGCACCTATTTATATATCATCACATGAATTCGATAAGAGAAATGCAGTGGTGTTTGGGGTTGGGATGCCATAAACTGCCGGATGCCAGAACAAATAAAACACACACACACACACACACACACACACACATATATATATATATATATATATATATATATATATATATATATATATATATATATATATATATATATATATATATATATATATATATATATATATATATATATATATATATATATATATATGTATGTATTCCACCTTAACATAGTAGTGGGCTGGGTTAAAAACTGTACTGCAGCCCTCCACCAGAGGGCATTTATTTACAGCCTGCAATAAAATACTTTCAGTTCATCATCTGTTCAGTCCTTTACTAGTTTTGGGCGTAAATTTTAGAGTAGTTCTTGCTCCAAATAGTTATTAATAATAGCCATTTACTATTATGTTAAATGAACAAATCATTAAACCAATAACGCATGACTACATACAACAAAGGCATTTATATATTTTTATATTATCCTAATATTAACTTTCAAAGGTTACCTTCGGGGACAAATTGTATTGTACATCATATGAACAGTGCATATCCTTGTGCAGTGTGTGACTTTAGTAGTGAACTATACAGTTAGCCTTCACTGTGTACATTTTGGGCTTTGATAACTAACCCAGTTTGCGGTCACTTTGTAGAAAGAAAATGGCTCCAGTCTATTACAGTAATGTTAATGTGAATTATACCCTGCTGTTTGGAGAAGATTGAGCCAACCACAAAGGGATGGACATAAAAGTAAAATCTGACCAAATACCTAACCAGAATTCTAAATTTTGGTCTTTAATATTATTTTTTTAACTATGCGTCTGACTTCTGTCAAGTCAAATTCATTTATACCTCCTTAGAACTTTGAAAGATCTCCAGCTTACCCAATCAATTGCTTGCTAACCCTCTGGAAACATAAGAGACAGGATTATGAGCCAGAAGAACACTTATGTGTAAGCACTAAAGACATCTTGAACCCTTCTCTAAAGATATCTTATACAGTGAACTTCACAAGAAACCCACTTTCCACCACAGGGAGCACCCCAGGTGAATAAACAACCAAGGATATTAGGATGCACCCATTAGGTGAGTGCTGAGTGCTAATAAGAGGTCACCAGATTCATCTTAGAAGCCTATTTAAGATCTCAGTGTGCTTCTTATGTTGAAAAGTGTTATGGAGAATATTGTCTGTTTATATATACAGTACATTATCTGCTGTACAAAACCCTACATTTAATTCCTCTCCATGTGATTAAGTACTATTCTCACAGGTAACAAGTGCAATAGCCCTTACAAATTGGTGCTTTGTGACACACATAACAATGAAATCCAAACATGGGTGGTCAGTAACGAACAATAAGAACACTTAAGACACAAATCGGGAAATGGAGATTTATGCCCCAAGCTACATTAATATTAGAGGAACTAGACACAGACAGAGATACACAAACATTCAGATCGCATGCACTGTGACTGGGTAAGCAACTTAACGCCTTTGTTTTTAAACTCTGTAATTCCGGGGCTTATGTGTCATTTACACACAATTACTGATGTTTTTTAAAGATAAGTATCATGCATGCAAATGCATTTATGGTATTAACTGCTCATGGAAATATATGTGATTTCTGTACAAGAATATAGGTGTAGTTCATGTGAATATCTAATTACTACCTGTAATTATTGTTTTGCTAAATTGCTAAAAAAAAAAAAATTCTAATAAAAATAGGCTCCTCAAACATTTTATCTAAAAATAGGATCAGGATATATTAGTACATTTTCCATCTAGGCCTTCAATAATGTTCGATTTGAATTAATCCACCTCTCTATAGCTATAAAATGCATCTTATTATGCAGAAATGCCGTATAAAGAGTCATTGCATTGCAGATGGATGCAGTGGAGTCAAACCGGGAATCTCTAGCACTGAGAGGCAAACATGCTAAACACTAACCCACCGTGCCGCCTGGCTCTGATTGTTGAAGCAACAGGTTGATCTACACTTATTTAATGGTACTGGGCCAGCAAAAGTCTTTCTGAAGTCCTACGAAGAAAAAGTAAAACCTGCCAACCAATGATGCTGAAACGTGATTGGTTAAATGCTTTAATAAGAAAATACATGTCTGTAAGCACCCCGTCTGGGGGATACACTATAAAAGGAAGTGTAAAGTCTATTTGGAATTATTTAATGTTTTTATGGACAAAATATAATGAACATTATTCTGTGATTCTGATATGTTTAGGCATTCAGAGAATATATATATATATATATATATATATATATATATATATATATATATATATATATACATTTATCTTCCACTTTATCCTCTACTAGGGTCACGGGGGGGTTTTCCCATGCCCATTAAGGGGAGAAATTTTCAGGCGCTGGGCAGATACGCCCAGGACAGGGTACCAATCTATCCTCGGGACACACTTACTCACACACACAAACACACTCTATATGGGGCAATTTGGAGAATTCAATTCACCTTGATCCATGTTTTTGGACTGTGGAAGGAAACCGGAGAACCCAGAGGAAACCAATGAAGAAACAGGGAGAACATGAAAACTCCAACCAGATTGGGAATCCCTAGCAATGGGAGGCAAACGTGCGTGTGTGTGTACGGCTAAGATTGGATCAACTGTATTGTTTCACTGTGGTGTAGTGGGTATCCATTTTTTTATGCACTGTTCGTAGTGCTAACAGAATGCAAGTTACTGGACATTTTGGTTGGTAGATCGTTCTCATGGTCCCTTCAGAAGCACTATTACATTTAATCCACTCATATCAGTAGAACGCATACCAATAAACCACCACAATGTGAGTGTCACTGTAATCCAGGATTTATCCACCACCCAAATAAACCTTAGCTTAAGTGGTTCTGTGAGAGTAAAGGGGTCTAACAAAGTATACAGAGAAAGTTCTGTAACGTTGTCCGAACTACAAAGTGCATCTATATGGTAAGGGTAACAATAAAACAAAGTTTGCGTATTTGGCAAGTTAATGCAAAATCTATAGACATTACAATTTACAATTTATTAACATCTTGCTTACTTCTTGGCCAACATCTTTTTTAAGATGATTAAAAACCTAATATTTTATCATAGATACATACAGCACACTGTAAAAAATACAGGAAAAAGCATTAAATTGAAGTCATTTTCACTCTTTCAGGGTATTGGTTACATTACTGTTCCCCTAAGGCTACCTCTTACTCTACAGAGAAACTATGGATTGTAACGTTGTCCGAACTACAAAGTGCATCTATATGGTAAGGGTAACAATATTTGTGGAAAAAAAGAAGTACAAGTTTGCGTATTTGGCAAGTTAATGCAAAATCTATAGACATTACAATTTACAATTTATTAACATCTTGCTTACTTCTTGGTCAACATCTTTTTTAAGATGATTAAAAACCTAATATTTGCTCATAGATACATACAGCACACTGTAAAAAATACAGGACAAAGCATTAAATTGAAGTCATTTTCACTCTTTCAGGGTATTGGTTACATTACTGTTCCCCTAAGGCTACCTCTTACTCTACAGAGAAACTATGGATTCCCTTTCAGGCCCAAAAAGGCGTATGTAGGTTCCCAAAAAGGGAATAAAAGAAGGTACCGCCCCAATGCAAGCATATACCTTCTATTGTGACTGCGTATTGTACTGTGTCAGCAACGCAGTAAAGGATGGCGCAAACCACAGATCTATGCTAATACTGTTTATTACATAAACAGCAAAAAGAGTTCTCCAAAAGAACAAAAAATACAAAATACAAACACTGAGATAAAGACGCCCGCGATGAGGACGATCGCCATTGCAGACAATGCACCGAGGAATCGAATAGAAGCAGAGGTTAAGAATAATAATAATAATAAGGTAGAACACACGATAGGTGAGCGTGATCCAACACAAAGAAACAACCCAGAAAAAACGCTTATAAAGAGAGTGTACCGGAAGTGAACGGAAACACAAAACAGGTGATCAAAATTCAGGTGATTGACAACGGCTAGATGGAACACGTGACATCTGCACCCAAGTGGACAACAGCGGGAGCAGACGTGATATACTGAATAAAATAAGGTAAAATCAAGTAAATAAATAGTACTCAGGAATAAATAAGGACTTTGTAAACACTGGACAATGGTCATAGAATTTAACGTAAGGTACAAGATAAAGTTTAATATTTAAAATCTTGTAGAATAGTGTGATATAATGTAGCAGCCTTGATGTACAGTGTAAATGTACCAGAGAAATGTACCAGAGCATTTTAATGTAACATGTAACTGTAATGTAACTGTATAATCGGTATCTGGGTGGCAGTGGCAATGTTGGGAAGCTGTTCTAAAGTCTATTAGTTTGTGATGTGCTGGATCTGGAGCGTTTGCCAGAGGGTTGGAGATTAAACAGGTTATTTTTAGAGTGGGGACGGCAAGGTGGCTTAGTGGTTAGCACCTTCTCCTCTCAATGGTATGGTTTTCAGGTTCGAATCCCCATCTGAGTGGAGTTTCCATGTTGTCCCTGTGTCCGCATGGGTTTCCTCCGGGTTCTCCGGTTTCCTCCCACAGTTCAAAAACATGTGTCAAGCTCAATGAATTTCTCCAAATTGCCCCATATAGAATGTGTTTGTGTGTGTGTCTGCGAGTGACTAGTACAGGATAAAGTGGAAAATAATGGCTGGATGGACACACACACAGACTATATACAGACACAGAATATATATATTTGGTATGAAGGGATCCTTCATTCATTATCTTCCGCTTTATCCTCTATTAGGGTCGCATGGGGGGTTCCCCATGCCCATCCAGGGGAGAACGTTTTGGGCGCTGGGCAGATACACCCAGGACAGATCGCCAATCCATCACTGGGTACACACTCACTCACACAGACACTCTATATGGGGCAATTAGGAGAACTCAATTGACTTCATCCATGTTTTTGGACTGTGGGAGGAAACCGGAGAACCCCGAGGAAACGCACACGGACACGGGGAGAACAGATGGGGATCCACCCAGATGGGGATTCGAACTGGGAATCCGAGAACGTGCTAAACACTAAGCCACCGTTCCGCCGTATCACAAATGGATCGGATTGACAAGGAGAAAGCCATTGTTAAAAGAAAACCATAAGAAGTCCCGTTTGCAGTTTGCCAAAGCCATGTTGAGGACCAGCAAACATGTGACCATATTAGCACCCCTGGTATGTGTCAAACCCGTGAGTGATCAAAGGTCTGTAATTTTGAACATTTACACGGTAAAATGCTCTACACAATTATAGCTCATTGAGCAGTGCTGACTGACAAGACAAATCTCCCAAAGTTGGCCAGATTTGTGAACCTAAAGAAGTAATTTAGCCCTCTTCAAAAAAAAAAAATCATGTCTAGACAGCGTCAAGGGCTGTTTACTAGCTTTAGCTCATCCATATGATCATCTCACACGCCTATTTTCTGACACATGTAAACAGTTTTTGGAGTTCAAGGTTACATTTAGTGACCTTCCTGTACTGAGTGGTATGTTTATTACGGTCTCTGACATTTTCTCAGATTGGTCTTTTTTGATGGAGGACCTCCTTCATGTCTCATCTCATAAGATGAGATAAGATAATCCTTTATTTGTCCCACAATGTGGGAAATCACATTTCGCTCAGTGACAGTTAAACATAGATGGAATTTGGTATGACCTTCATTCATTATCTTGTTTATCCTCTATTACAAGGGTACATTTCCCCAAAGGGGAGAAAATTTTGCATGGGCAGAACATAGGAGATCAGCCAATCCATCACTGGGCACAAAACAGACACACTCTATATGGGGCAATTGGGAGAAAACTGACTTCATCCATGTTTTTGGACTGTGGGGATGGAGAACCCCGATATAACGCACAGAGGGGTAGATGGGGATACCCAGATGGGGACAACTGGGAATAGAACGTATAAACACTATTTCACATAAGGGATCGGTAATTGCAAAAAAAAAAGAATAATATAAGGACCATTATACCCCTGGTATGTGTCAAACCCGTGAGTGTCTAATTTTGAACAAACGTAAAATGCTTACACATATATCATTGAGCATGGTGACAAGACAAATCTGAAAGTTGGCCAGATTTGTGAACTAAAGAAGTAATGTGCCCTCTTTAAAAAAAATCATGTCTAGCAGCGTCAAGGGCTGTTTACTAGCTTTAGCTCATCCATATGATCATCTCACACGCCTATTTTCTGACACATGTAAACAGTTTTTGGAGTTCAAGGTTACATTTAGTGACCTTCCTGTACTGAGTGGTATGTTTATTACGGTCTCTGACATTTTCTCAGATTGGTCTTTTTTGATGGAGGACCTCCTTCATGTCTCATCTCATAAGATGAGATAAGATAATCCTTTATTTGTCCCACAATGTGGGAAATTCACATTTCTCAGTGACAGTAATTGGGAAGCATTCTCTTGTCTAATTATCATTACAAGGGTCACTTGGGGGGAGGGGAAAATATTGCATTAGAAATAGCCCACCAGAGCAAAACAAAAGCTATCAATTAGAATATGATGAAAAAGACAGATTAAATAAAGTATATACAGTAGAGGGCAAATGTTTTGAGACTGCAGCAAATTGTGGTAACGCTCAGATAGGCGCAGTGAGGTGCTTAACGTTCTCAAAAAATTCATGGCAATAACGCTAGCTATCAACTTCAGAGTGATCAAAACAAATGTTTGAGACTGACAAATTTGATATTCTATTTCCAGTACATTGTAGCCATGGCTTCCATCCATCCATTATCTTCCACTTTATCCTCTACTAGGGTCGAGGGAGGGTTCCTTATGCCCACCCAGGGGAGAATGTTTCGGGCGCTGGGCAGATACACCCAGGACAGGGTGCCAATCTATCACTGGACACACACTCACTCACACAGACACACTCTATATGGGGCAATTTGGAAAATTAAATTGACCTTATTGATCCATATTTTTGGAATGTGGGAGGAAACTGGAGAACCTGGAGGAAACCCACGGAGACACAGGGAGAACATGGAAACTCCGAAAATTTGAACCGGGAATCCCTAGCGCTGAGAGGCGCACGTGCTAACCAATCATGGCATGCCTTGTTAAGATAAATTCTGTGAAGTAATGTAGGGGTATAGCTTACAATCTTTCAGAACTGCTAATTGTTCCCGTTTTGTTTACTTCTCTAGGGCTGCTCACTTTGACTCACCTGAGTTCTAGTACATCTGGTTCTCATTTTTTTCTAATCACCCAGAGGTTCTCTACTAAAGCTCTCTTCCTCTTTTGCTCTACTGCTTTGGTTCTCAGTACTTACCCGTGTGTACTGCTTTTTGTATCCATACTGCATTGATAGCTTTCTGCTACAGGATTAGCGATTTTTTTTTTTTCATGGTCTAGTAAGTTAACAATCGTATTCATCGTTGACTAGGCCTTCCTGGCATTTGCCTTTTCACCAAGTAGTTGGTTAATTATATTCTATATTCTATATTCTAATGTATACTAGATTTCTGATTATACTGATTACTGATTATATATATCATTTTTTAAATTTAAAATTATAATTTAAGCTCTAACTTTAAAAGAACAGGTAATTGGGATCTGTGACCCATAATTTCTTTTTTTTTTCCGTCTCATGTGATATAAACGGTAATAAAATTTTCTTGAATCTTAATTAGTTAGTTTGTCAGTCTGTTACTACTTATGTTGTTTATGTTTGTTTTATACTATTGTTGGGTTCCGAATCATGCTGGGATACAGTAATAAGAGTACCGAATATCTTTAAAATACAGATGAAAAATCAGACTTGGCCAAAACAAAAGCACTGCAAACAAAGGCAGAATTAGGAAAAGTGTAAGAAGCTAAAGGCTAACCCCAATAGACCATTAATACTGACAGATACGCTTGCCAACTTTTGTTATCTTATGAATAAACTGAATTATATTAGGCTCTTAACAAGCTAGCCAAAAGGAAATGTGAAACTCCATTTTTATTTACACAGAAACCTGGCTTCATGACATGATCGGATAGTCAGCTATTAAGTTATATGGACTGATTACATTCAGAGTGGAATGAGACTCCTCTTTGTCAGATAGGAAACAGAGGATGATTGTGTTTTTATAAATAAATACCAGTGCACGAATGCTGTGCCAATCACATTGATAGAGATTCAAAAAGTCAAATTCCGTCCTTGTCCTTTGGATTTATGGTGGTTTTTCACCAAGTGATGATGCTTAGCTGAACATAAATTGGCTTCAAACAGTAATAAAAATGACAGTGCACCTGGAAGCATTCCTAACTGTAAGTAAAGACTTTACTTGTTAAATTTCGACCAGCGTAACATTTGAAACCAGATAGGCTAAATGGACATGGTCCTCTGTCACAATCTCTTTTCAGACTTTTCAGACCAAGCTACTGTCTCTCTCTACTGTCTACTATCTCTCAAAGATGTGACCGGCATCCTGGAGGTGTAGTCAGATCTTCATCCATGGTTCTGCCGACGAATACTGGATGGAACCTGAATATTAATTGGACTGGCGGTCCTGCAGGACCCCCTTAATGGACTCACATATAGTTTTCCAGTTGTTAGAGTTTTTCCATTTGTTAAATATCTGTACATGGCTGTCCTACACTGTTGTTGCTGCCTGGCCACTGAAGGAGGATGAGTCCCCCACTGAGTCTTGGTCCTCCCAAGGTTTCTTCCTTAAATAACAACATAACAGGGAGTTGCTCTTTGGGGGTTTAAAGGCTTTTCATTCTGTAAAGCTGCTTTGTGACAATGTACTGTTGTAAAAAGTGCTTTATAAATAAATAAGTTGAACTTGAACTTGAACTTTGCATCAACAGATTGGGTCAGTTTTGGAAATGCATAGCAATGCACAGAACATCCAACTCGATCTTAGAATGTGGCTATGCAGGTGAACCAAAAACCCTGGTTAGAGACAACCTTTCCCACTGGCATTAGCAGAAAAGGGTTTAACGCATCAGCAAACGTTTGAGAACACCAAAGAACTGTGACCGAACCGACAGGGCATTCAGGATAACAGACCTTCAATTATAACAGACCTTAGCGGCTTAGTGGTTAGCACGTTCGCATCTCAGCACTGGGGATCCAGGTTTGAATCCCAGTCTGGGTGGAGTTTCCATGTTCTACCCATGTCCGTGTGGGTCTTCCCTGGGTTCTCCAGTTTCCTCCCGCAGTCCGAAAACATTTAAGCTAAATAAAATGCTATGAATTGCCCGACTTGGTTTGTGTGTGTGTGTGTGTGTGTCTGTTTGAGTGAGAGTGTCCACCCTGTCCTGGGTGTTTCTGCCCAGCGGCCAAAACGTTCTCCCCTGGATGGGCATGTAGAACCCTCCTCCCCCATGGATGATGGCTGGATAATAGTGTTGTATATTAAAGACATTTTTAATAATTAGCAGCAAAGCTTTTCCTTAGCCTACTTTTTCATGATGCATATATCTGGTTTATTTAAGGCAGGAGTGCCCAATACGTTGATGAAGGGGTGTCAGGTAGATCGGTAGATGGAGGTAGTCAGGTAGATGGAGGTAGATGGAGGTTTGAAAAAAAAGCGCTCATCAGCGCTTTTTTACAGCACAGTATCTGAAGCAATTATACACATGCGCGCATACATTCACACACAATGTGATTCATTCTGAATCGCGATCTCTATCGCTGCGCAAGTAAGCAGTCTGCCCCCCACACGTCTCTCTCGCCGTTCCCAAAACCGGCCCATGGCCATGCCTCCGTGTCTAAATCCGAAGCACTTGCCTCGCAAATCATCTACATCAGATAGGTTCTGAACGTGCCAACCACTAAGCCACCCATACTAACATGATGAGTGTAAACAGGTTACAATATAAAAGCCTAAAAAAATTATTAACCCTGGTAGATCTCGATGACCTGTCCAATGGAAAAGTAGATCTTGGGCCAGAAAAGTGTGGGCACCCCTGATTTAAGGTGTATGAAATGGACTTTGCCAAAGCGAGACAATAGATGTGTTATTCGTTTTCATTCCATTCGCCTGTTCAAAGCCTGTTATAAAGTCAAGCTGTAGATGGTGCTGGACAGTGTTTGTTTCAGTCCAGATTAAGCAGCTGTTCCAACAAAGGCTCAGTGTTATGTGAAACTACCATGTACAATAGTATTCAATACGCAGATTATCAGCAAGTGTTGGCAGTGAAATAGTGCTTATGCTCAAAAAGCCAGAAGAGGATCCTGTGTGTGTCCCTACTATCACACTAACACATCTAGCACAGTGCAGCAGCGTGTTTAAGGTGTAACCCTCCGATCATGGCTCTGAACAGAGTAAAGAAGCTTATTCAAAGAAATGCTTGGAGGATCTGGTTTCTGTGTGCCTTTTGTCTCTCTAAGCCAGGAGCACTGGTGAAATCGAGCAATGTGCAATCCAATCCCAGTCTCCACAAGAACTCACTGGCCCCTCTGTATCTTCTCATCTGAGCGGGGAAAAGGTGAAGTCTTTAAAGGTGAAGGGTTGGTCCGAACCGTACTGTATGCAGTAAGCCATTGTTGTCTTTAAATAACTGTACATTTTGGCTCTGTAAATGGTTTATCCAGCTCATTCATGTTGCTTTATGTTTTAAATCGTCTACTAATACAAAATGTTATCGTCCTTATATTTTGAGCTCGTATGCATAAGTACCCAGTTGAAGTACTTGAGAGGCTGGGATTTTAGATAGGACAAAATGCATGACCACACCTTAATCTGGTTCAGAAATATTAGAAATACACACATATATACACTAAAAGTATTCTGCCTTGACTCACATATGAGCTTAAGTAACATCCCATTCCTAATCCATAGGCTTCAATATGACATTGGTCCACCCTTTGCAGCTAGAACAGCTTCAACTCTTCTGGGAAGGCTGTCCACAAGGTTTAGGAGTGTGTTTATGGGAATTTTTGACCATTCTTCCAGAAGCACATTTGTTGAGGTCACACAGTGATGTTGGACGAGAAGGTCTGGCCATCAGTTTCTGCTCTAATTCATCCCACAGATCGGTTTAAGGTCAGGACTCTGTGCAGGTCAGTTAAGTTCATCCACACCAGACTCTGTCATCCATGTCTTTATTGACCTTGCCTGGTGCACAGTCATGTTGGAGGAGGAAGGGGCCAGCTCCAAACTGTTCCCATGAAGTTAGGAGCATGGAATTGTCCAAAATGTCTTGGTATGTTGAAGCATTCAGAGTTCCTTTCACTGGAACCAAGGGGCCAAGCCAAGCTCTTAAAAAACAGCCCCACCATATAATCTCCTCTCCACTTGTCACATTGTAGTTAGACGAGTACCATTCTCCTCGCAACCGCCAAACCAAGACTCATCCATTAGATTGCCAAATGGAGATGCGCGATTCGTCACTCCAGAGAACGCGTCTCCACTGCTCTTGAGCCCAGTGGCGGCGTTATGTACACCACTGCATGCTGACACTTTGCAGTGCACTTGGTGATGTATGGCTTGGATGCAGCTGCTTGATCATGGAAACCCATACCATGAAGTTCTCTGCACACTGTTCTTGAGCTAATCTGAATGCCGCATGAAGTTTGGAGTTTTGTAGTGATTGACTCTGCAGAGAGTTTGCGACCTCTTCGCACTATGTGCCCCAGCATCTGCTGAAAACGCCCCTTCAGTTTAAGTGGCCTACCATTTCGTGGCTGAGTTGTTAGCCTAATAATCCAGCTAACAGTTGACTGTGGAATATTTAGGAACGAAGAAATTTCTTGACTGGATTTGTTGCACAGGTTGCATCCTATTACAGTTCCACGCTGGAATTCACTGACCTCCTGAGAACGACGCATTCTTTAACAAATGTTTGTAAAAACAGTCTGCATGCCTAGGTGCTTGATTTTATACACCTGTGGCCATGAAAGTGATTGAAACACCTGATTCTGATCATTTGAATGGGTAAGCAAATACCTTTGGCAATATATTGTATATGAACAGTTACTGGTTTATTGCTAGATGGCATCCATGCCTTCAAATAGCTTTTTGATGTTGTGTAAAAGTGAATTGTGTTACAGTATCCTTATTTGCAAATGGATAACAAGGTTTGAATCGTCTCCAAAACATATTTTATTGATGGTTTTTGTCCAAAACTAAAATTACAAATTTCATTTTAATAGCAGTCAGGACCATAGTACACTTCACCAGCACATTGCACAGAATGCCAATCATGAAACTGTTGCTTTAACACAAGACTATTATTTTATTGTCTATTTTATGATGTGTTCATTCAACTTTACACCTTACTGGACCAAGTGTCTAAATCCATTTCCTATCATATTTCTATGGTTTATGCAAATGCAAACAAACTTCCCTTATTGCAAAGAGGCATTTAGTTATTCTGATTTGCTTTACCAACGAGCATGCAAAATTATAATAATTCTAACAACTAATTCTGCAGTACATCGACTTAAACTGGAAACTAATTTATACTCATGGACAACCTCAGATTCTCAGGTTTATCTTAATCTTTCATGCAATGTCTGACTGGCTGATTTTAAGATTTATGGGTATAGCTGGGAAGCTTGATATTTCACATGCCCCTGAGGACAGTGTGGTTACCATATGTGTTTTCCAAAGTTTAAGACTTCCTTGAACTCATGCATAATAATTCAGTCTCACATGGGTGCACATTTTTAAAAACTTATAAATGACATATCTTACCTAAATACAAGGCATGAAAAAATTTAAACTACAAACATGATCTCTATATACTTTGTAATACTGTCTTTTGACACTAAATGAGAAGCCATTATTTTTGTTTGTCGGTGCCACAGTACCATACTAAACCTAAATTGCACTGAAAATGTGAGGTGTAATGAAAGATTGACAAGTCTGAAATATGAAAATATTGTTTTCAGAATAATAACTAAAGAAACTACATTATTTTTTACATTTTATTTTACATTACTAGCCATTTTTACAGCCGTTTACCACTTTTGACACAAAAATTAAAAAAATAAACAGATGCATGATGTATTTCTATAGATCGATTTAAAAATACCTAACTGAAAGATGCAGGGGTATGCTACCAACCCCGGGGGCATTATGTTGTGTTGTTATATAAGTTTGTTATGACCGGGCAGAGGTTAAAACATGTCAGATAAAAAAAAAAAAAACATACACATGCAACTTTGGCAGCTTGGGACTGCAAGAGGTGCGCTTTGAACCAGGGGTTGGTCCGCCATTGATCTAATGGCTCAACAAGTTTTATTCCAGTTCTTTTAAATTTGGACCATTAAAAGAAGGGGGCACAATGTTTTTTTGAGGGGTCGTCAGTGGGTTTACCAACTGTCATTTGCAGTTTACTCGCCAGACATCACCAGAGATCAAATACCAAGCTAGTAGACGTCTAGATTCTGTTCCAAATCCCAGGCCATTACATTATCGTGAAGCGTTCGAAATCAGCATCATAACACTAAAATCATCCTCTGACATCAATAATTCATCCATCCATCCATTATCTTCCGCTTTATACTCTACTAGTATATAGTACTAGTTCCCCATGCCCATCCAGGGGAGAACGTTTTGGGCGCTGGGCATCAATAATTAATACTTGAGAAAATTATGAGACATGATATAATGTCTCATCCCTTGTATTTCAAATTAAAACTCCCTATAAGAAAGTGAAGGCAAACTGCTACATTTCCAACACCTACCACACCACATTCCATGTGTGTAAACACACTTAAACCATTAAATTTGATTCAGATTGATATACATTTGTGAGGTAGACATAGATCGACTGGGGGCAGTCTCGCCATACAGCAAAACACAAGTTTGTTCCAGTAATTTATTTATATAGCATTTTTTTACAATAGCACATTGTCACAAAGTAGCTTTACAGTTTTATAAGCCTTTGAACCCCCAAAGAGCAAGCCGAAGCAACAGTGAGTGGCAAGAAAAAACTCCCTCAAGGAGTCCCTGCAAGGCAAGGACCCAATTAAAAGAGGAAAACAAGAAATCCATGAGGCAGGAATTAACTGCAGCCTTTACTCTGTTTTTTAATTTTTTTTTTTTTAACTAAATGATGACTGGATACTTGAAAATGGAATTGTAAACATTTCACCTTTCCCACTATTGTATGTTCACATTTCCCCAACCATTTTTAATCAAGCTATGATGTTCCAGTATCTTATTACAGCCAAAATCAACCTTGATGCATACACCGCTATTATGTCCCTGGGGGAACTTGTTCAACATCAGGAAGCTGAAATATTTTTCTGATCTCAATAATAGACACTGGTCCTGAAAATATCTCGATTTGCTGCACTGGCAGCAAGTTTGCTAGCTTTTCATTCCTGTACTCATGGTGTTTTGTTGGTTCTACCAGGGGAGTACACACAGACATAGAAGGTTTTGTCTGGGGCACAGTGTAGATTTGCGGGAAGTTCTATTCTCTTTGTGTGCCACTGGGATAGAGATAGAGGGAGGGTGAGAGGCTCAGAGTAAAAGTGTAAACGAGAATGAGTGAGGGGAAAACACAAAGAAGTTTGAGGTCTATTTGCTCTGCCATTGGACCCATTTAGCTCTTTTGGTGGGTAGCTGGGAGATAAACGGTTCTCTCACAAACAAAGTGCACACAACGGCATGGTGGCTTAGTGGTTAGCACGTTCGCCTCTCAGTGCTGGGGATTCCAGATTTAAATCCGAACATGGGTGGAGATTCCATTTTCTCCCCTTGTCCCCGTGGGTTTCCTCTTGGTTCTCCGGTTTCCTCACAAAATTAAATGCTCTAAATTGCCCCATGTAGTGTGTATTTGTGTGTGTGTCTGTGTGAGTGAGTGTGTCCAGCGATGGACTGGTGCCCTGTCCTGGGTGAATCTGCCCAGCGCCCAAAACTTTCTCAACCGGATTGTCAATAATGGGCTCAAGGCACTCGAGGTTGTGCATTAATGTCAATAAATCTACGTGTCGTGCCTTACAACACTGCTTTCCCAAGATTTTTTTTCACAATAATCCATTCCATCTCATACCATATTGCATTTTTATGCACTGCATAATGAATTTTGCTGAATTTTTTGTATATTATAAACTGTAGATAATGAAAGACTTAAATTCCCAGGTTTTCTTGAAATGAGTTTTGTCCTTTTTTGCCTTTAATCCTAACATTTGCATTTTTATTTATATGGTACGGTCAAAGCTCTGTCCCGAAAAGAAGTTGTTAAAAAATTTTCATAAGGCATTATAACACAAAGTGACATAATGCATATCAAAAGACTGACCTGCCAGCTATATTCCCCTGGAGATTAATAAAGCATTCTGATTCTGATGCCAGTGACTGATGCCAGTCAGCTGAAGTCACCAAAGTGTAGTTTACAAATTTGCCTCCAGGTATAGATACTCCAGGTGGCTGGAACAATAGTGGTAGTACACTAATACACGTACAGCTCAGCTCTCCAGCCAGCTTTAGCTTGCAGCCCTTCTAAATAAAGCAAGATAAGCTTTTGTATCATCCTCATTCCCATCTTTGTCAGGGTAAAGGCTTTTCTAGCAGGGCAGGGAGTCAGCATTAGTGCCCACCATTTTAATCAGACCTTGCAGCATCTGTTAATTGTCTAGCTGCACTTTCAGCAGTGCCTGGGACTGCTGATTCTTGTCGAGCGCACAGCAGTAGCAAAGACTTGGTGTGGTCCCATGCTATTCTCTAACAGTGAGAATTTCACGGCCTATGAAGTTTTTACAAACCTGGGTTTTGCCACTAAATTGACATCTTAAATTAAAAAAATGTTTTAGTTTTATTCGCCACCATCAATAACTGCACAGGCTTTTCAGCCTTTCAAGTTATTTATAGAGCACTTTTTACAATACCACATTGTCACAAAGCAGTTTTACAGTTTTCAAAGCCTTTGAACCCCAAAGAGCAAGCCAAAGTGACATCGGCAAGAAAAAACTCCCTGTTATGTTGTTATGTTAAGAAAGAAACCTTGGGAGGACCAAGGCTCAGTGGGAGACTCAACAGTGGCCGGGCAGCATCAACAGTGTAGGACACTAATATACAGATTTTGTGATGATCAGGTGACCTGTATCTAACAATTGGAAAACTATATATGTCCATTAACGGGGTCCTGCAGGACTGCCAGTCCAATAAAAATCCAGGTTCCATTCAGTAATTGTTGTAGCCACAGTGCTTCAGCAGAACCATGGACGAGAGCTGACAACACCTCCAGGAAATTAGCAACATCTCAAAAGAAACAAGTACGAAAAGCAGTTAGAGCTGATAAAACACAGCATTTAAGTACTTTGGTTTGCATCTTTAAAAAATTCTGTCTATTCTCTTGCACAGCAGCTCACGTTCTTTTTTTCTCCACTGCTCACTAACAAAAGAATGAAAGACAGTTAATTAAAAAGTTAATTAAAAAGGGACCTTTTCTCTACCTGACCTCATTTCCTGACTCCCATTCATAAATGCCATTTGAGTATACCCCTATGCTACAATTACCTTGTATAGTTGCCAGGTTGGTATGACCATGTTGGTGGAAATGGTACTAATCTCCACCGTCTTTCTAAAAAGGGGAAATAAAAAAAAAAAATGCAGCTCCTCCCTCCATCCATCCATTATCTTCCACTTTATCCTATATTAGGGGCGCGGTGGGGTTCCCATGCCCATCCAGGGGAGAACGTCTCGGGTCGCTGAGCAGATACACCCAGGACAGAGCGCTAATCCATCGCTGGGCACACACTCACTCACACAAACACACTCTATATGGGGCAATTTGGAGAATTCAATTGACTTGATTCATGTTTTTGGAATGTGGGAGGAAACCGGAGAACCCGGAGGAAACCCACGCGGACACGGGGAGAACATGGTAACTCCACCCAGATGGGGATTTGAACCAGGAATCCATAGCGCTGAGAGGAGCACATGCTAATCACTAAGCCACCGTGCCGCCCGCAGCTACTCCCTATCCTATGCATTTGGTTCTTATAGTAATGCTGTCAAGTGTTTATGTCTGTTTTTGTAAACCATCTGCCTTTGTTTTGTCTAGGCATATGGTTCGTCTTGATTATGCTACATTTGTTTGCTTCGCTGATTAGTTTATGTCACAGTTCCTTTCCACGTTTCTCTTTCAATTTTGCTTGAGGATTGTAAAAGGCCGTGTAAACTCCATTGGCGGATGTTCTTTTTTGACCACTGATTTTGGTTTACTGATATCCTCTTTAAATTGTTTTACTATATTTTTTTACACTTACATTTCAATTACATCACAGATGTGTATAGAGTCTGTCAGTTATTCCCATCTATGCAACAGATTCTAATTCAATTAGATTATGTTTAACACTGTATGTACAGTTGTTCAGTTAATTCAAAGGCTCATGGATTTTCTGGCATGAAATTTCAGTTTTAATTGCACAAGATTAAATGTCAAAAATAGTTTTTGCACACATCTTTCGAGACCTAATACATTTAAGGGATTTACATGAATTACAGGCCTCTCTGTAACCATGAGTTCAACTGAAGAGCGCAAGCTCACTTTAGGAAATTAAAAGCTAAGCAACATCCTTTTAACTTCGGTATGCCCTCTCATCTTACGCCAGGACCTAAATGAGCAGTAAACGATTGGCCTTTTGCTGCTTACTGCTTATAGCTTGTAGTTTCGATTTCAATAAGGAATATAACTTGTTTGGGTTGTTTTAGAGAAAAGACAGTAAATCGTACTAAAATACATTCTATGGCCATTATATGGACAACTCACCAATGCATCCAGATGGAAAACAGCTTGGACAGGTCACCAGCTGATCGCAGAGCAGATAAATCAGATAACTCAATATCTTTGATTTAGATTTTGGACTTGGCAACTGAAGGGCGGCACGGTGGCTTAGTGGTTAGCACGTTTGCCTCTCAGTGCTAGGGATTCCCGGTTTGAATCTCCATCTGGGTGGACTTTCCATGTTCTCCCCGTGTTTGTGTGGGTTTCCTCTGGGTTCTCCGGTTTCCTCCCACAGTCCAAAAACATGGATCAAGTCAGTTGAGTTCTCCAAATTGCCCCATATAGAGTGTGTTTGTGTGAGTGAGTGTGTGCCCAGCGATATATTGTCATCCTGTCCTGGGTGTATCTGCCCAGTGACCGAAATGTTCTCCCCTGGATGGGCATGGGGAACCCCCCCCCCCCCCCCCCCCCCCCCCCCCCCCCCCCCCCCCCCCCCCCCCCCGCGCCCCTTATATAGGATAAAGCGGAATATAATGGATGGATGGACTTGGCAACTGGAGGAAACCCACACAGACACAGTAAGAACGTATGAATGCTACACAGTACCATGTCTGTTCAGGTTCAAATTTTTAATCTTGAAAATTTTATTAGTACAGATGAAGTCACACACTTAATTCAAGTTGAAATAGAAAAGGATAATTAATACAAAATGAATTGTCATGTATCACTCAGGGCAAGGTATGAAATGATACCTCTAAAGTGCACATGACCCCTACAAAAAAACACTACCTTAGGTGCCACACCTCACACAAAATAAACAAAATGAAACAAGAAAAATATTTCACAATTATTTTTTTTAAAAACACCCCTATATCATGTTAAATTACTTTATCCTAAATTAATTCTGCTTGTGAAGTATAAAATTTAGTAGAAAATGGTCCATTTATCCATAGAAAACATCCATCCATCCATTGTCTTGGCTTTATCCTCTACTAGGGTCACGGGGGGTTCCCCATGTCCATCCAGGGGAAAACGTTTCGGGCACTGGGCAAATACACCCAGGACAGGGCACCTATTTATCACTGGGCACACACTCACACAGACACACTCTATATGAGGCAATTTGGAGAACTCAATTGACTTGAGCCATGGATTTTTTGGACAGTGGGAGGAAACAGGAGAACCCGGAGGAAACCCACGCAGACACGAGGAGAACATGGAAACTCCACCCAGATAGGGATTCGAAATCCCTAGTGCTGAGAAGAGAACATGCTAACCACTAAGCCAATGTGCTGCCCCTATATAAAACAAAATTAATTCATTAATTACCACTAATTAGTTAATCAATCGGTAATTTTTTGAATTGATGTTGATTCATGTGTTGTCATTGATGATAAATGCAAATTATGTGAAAAGTTTCAGATTAATCAAATAACGGGAAGTGGGTGAAACTTTTTACCAGACACACAAACAGATGAAGCTTATATAGGGGTGGTAATAATAATAAAAAGGGAGTTCACTGACCGTGCTGAAATGCTGGGGGAAATCCATGCACATGGCGGTGAGTGGGGGGTGCGATCGTTTAAAAGCACACTGTAATGTGTTTAGGTGTGTGGCACACAGAATAGGCAAAAATTTGTTTAATGAAAAGGCTTTATGTTGGCAATACATGGTCATTCAAATACGACAAATACTGGTCCCAAGACACGGGTAGCAGAGTAGCCTTACATGAGCGTCCTTACATACACTCTTACATACACCCTCTTCCATACCTTTCTTATATTTTATATTTTTTCATTCATTATCTTCCACTTTATCCTATATTAGGGTCGCAGTGGGGTTCCCCATGCCCATCCAGGGGAGAACGTTTCGGGCGCTGGGCAGATACACCCAGGACAGAGTGCCAATCTATTACTAGCCAGGTGTTACCATTTACCTGATCTGCATCCCAAGCCTGCCTCCCATCTGCAGACTCCGCCCATCACAATCAGAAAAAATGCAATGTATGAATGCAATATCTCCATAAATAGGATCTGATGCATCTGCAAGTCATTACACCTGTGGAATAATCAGAGCCTTTACCGTGGCAAAGCAAAAATGTCTCAAAATAAATAACTTTAAACAGTATCATGACAACACACACACACATTAACACACACAGACCTATTTATATTTAGGTCAATAAATGTAAAGAGGGGGGTTCCCATGCCCATCCAGGGGAGAACGTTTCTGGTGCTGGGCAGATACACCCAGGACAGGACGCCAATCCATCACTGGGCACACATTCACTCACACACACACACTCTATATGGGATAATTTGGAGAATTCAATTTACCTTGATCCATATTTTTGGACTGTGGGAGGAAACCGGAGAACCCGAAGGAAAATCACGCAGACACGGGGAGAACATGAAAACTCCACCCAGATTGGGATTTGAACTTGGAATCCCCAGTGCTGAGAGGCCACCGTGCTTACTATTAAGCCATCACTGTACATTATTGTGTAAAAGGAAAAAAATTAAATGGGAGAATATTTTTGATTTATTACCGCAAAGTGTTAAATATAAAGTATGTGGCCAGTTACATACATGCACATTGTAATTCTGTAAATTCCTGTGATTTGAATCTGGTTTGTGGAAAACAGTGTAGAGATTCAACAAGAGGGAACAGTTATATAACATATGGAAAACGTTAGGTAACATAAAGAGTGAATCATAAACATTTGTAAACTCCAGATGTTTAGGGGTATGTGAGCCCTTCCGTATTTTACAATTTGACCTCTGTCCAGGGCGGCACGCTGGCTTAGTGGTTAGCAGGTTCACCTCTCAGCACTAGGGATTCCTGGTTCGATTTCCAATCTGGGTGAAGTTTCCATGTTCTCCCTGTGACCATGTGGGTTTCCTCTGGGTTCTCCGGTTTCCTCGCACAGTCCAAAAACATGGATCAAGGTCAATTGAGTTCTCCAAATTGCCTCATATAGTGTGTTGGTGTGTGTGAGTGTGTGCCCAGCGATAGATTGGCGTCCTGTCCTGGGTGTATCTGTCCAGCGCCTTAACCCCCCCCCCCCCCCCCCCCCCCCCCCCCGCGACCCTAGTAGAGGATAAAGCGTAAGATATTGGATGGACAATTTCAACCAATTTCCCGAATCCTTTTTTAATGCATTACATTATATATAGCCATTGAGCAGGCACTTTTATCCAAAGTTAATTATAAATGAGAGAACACAAGTCAGTAGCTAAGGAAAAAACAGCTACACTGTAGTATAATCAAACTGATCATTATCCAAATTGGCTTTTTATTTGTCATTTTATATAAAGTGCGAGTGAAAGAAATGTGTATTGAGCTGTTTCTGAAAGATGCTATGTGAGTCAGCCTTACAGACAAAGTTGGACAGATCATTCCACCATTTAGCAGTGGTGAACCATAAAGAGCTCAGTAAAACTTAGCACAATGGTGAGGTTAAATCACCAGGCGACATGCATCACTAGAGATAAGCGATCAAATTGGAGTATATTTCGGAAATATAGATTGAAGGTAAGAGGGGACAGATCCAGAGATTGTCCTGTAGGCCAGAGTCAATGCCTTATACTAAATTTGAGCAGCTACAGAGCCAATAGTGGAGTGGGATGAGTTCGCTTGAGTTGGTTGAACACAAATCGGGGTGAAGAGTTTTGAATCAGTTTTAGAGGTCTAATTGTGCAAGCTGGGATGTAATGCTATCACATAGAGTCACTACTTTGGGTTTTAAAGAGTGTAGCCCTCAAACCTATAAAACTCTCCTGAGATATAGAATTCCTAAAGAAGCACTCTACAGTTTTGTGTGAACCCTTTGTACAGTAGTAAAGACTTTATCAGGGGTCTGTATTAAGCGTGTTATATAGTGTTACATTATTCCAGTGATTCTCAATAATTTTCTGTTAAACCCCCCCTAGGAAGAAGAAAATATATTGTGCCCCCCCCCCCCCCCCCCCCCCACACACACACACACACACGCATGCACAATCACCCGTACATGACAAAATGGGATGAAAAAGTATTTTTATTGCCCACTGTACTATCATTTGTCTATAAATTTGTTATAAGTACACCACTTTTATAACAATGTATCCTTATTAACGATAAAGAATTGTTTTTATTAACTTTGTTTTTTTAGTTTGTAACAGAAACGAATGAAATCCTTATTTAAACTATAAACGTTTTTGAATTGACTGGCATTTAATACTGAAAAATGAAGTGAAATAAAATCAATAAATAATAATAAATTCAAATTCATCAGCAACAGGAGCAATATATTAACACTTTAACCTACAAAACAAAAATGAATACAACAATTTGTGCTGTTTTTTTTATTTTATTTTTTTTTATCAAAATGAGTAAGTTAGAACTAATGGCTACAGCGTTCCCGTTTTGCAGCGCACAGCTTTTCTGAAGTAGCTTTCATTAAGCGGGATGATTGCTGGTTATACACGTCACTTTACAATTCAACACAAACTCAAGCGGCTTATCAGTGTGATCGGGGTGTAATGTCTTTAAGTGACGCCTTCATTTATTTGGCTTCATGCTGTCTGCTGCCAACATTTTAAGACACAGAAGACACACCGGTCTTTCTTCGTCTCCACCTTAGTTACAGTGAAGTCAAGCACTACATACGCTTTGTCATTTATTTTTCGGTTGGCTTTTGTTGGTCTCGTTATCTTCATCTCTCTCCGCCTTTCTCTTCTCATCTCTGTTAAATATTTTTCCATGTTGTCTCTTGAGGGTTTGTTCAGTACACTTAATATCACTTGCTCTGTGATTTCTTATGTGCCCCCCCAGGTACCACACTGCTCCACTATTTGAGAAGCACTGCATTATTCCAACAACATAACAAAACTCAGAATCCAGCCTGTGTGAGTTCAACATATGTTTATTGTTCAGAAGTATGTACCAAAATAATTGCTATGAATAAAAAATAGCATTTGCATTGTACACCTAGGTACAAATGTGGACAGGAAAGCAGCTAATTTTACAAAAATAATAAGTCAAACATCAAAACAATCAAGAACATCCTCATGTCAGTGTGCAAAACATTTATACAGATGGAAATGCCTCCCATGGCTGCATTTCCTGATAAATTATTTAAATAGCATTTATCTACATGCACACACATCCACACTAACACACACACACAAACACACGCACACAATCACCATACACAAACACATGTACATATCTGGGCATACACATTTACTCATATAAAACATTAACAAGCCTTACAGTCAAAATCACTACAATAATTTATCATTAAATGGTACTGGACACTAGAAGCTCTAGCATGATTTTGTTCTTTACTATATCGTCAGATGCTGGATGCTTCTTGAAAATGAAGGTAGTATTATTTACAACTTGTGCTTCAGTAGCAATAAGTGACCAATTTGCTTGCTTCAAAATAGTATTCAGTTTTATTGACCAAATTGTACACCATAGTTGAGGTAATATTTGTGTATTAATTTTTTTTAGCATTTGACATAAACACACTGCCTAAAACAACCCTTGCATTGTTAATCTAATCATCATTTCCATTGTTTGGAAAGGGCATCAATTACATCATGTTGGATCTAGGAACTGTTAAAATACATTTAAGGGATATTTTTTCTAAGTTGTGTTTTTTTATAGAAAAAATTAATTGTAGGCATCGCCCAGCCAGTTGTCGTTAATGACATGGAATGGTAGCTTGATGGAGATGGGCCAGTAATATGAAGTTTGCAGGTTCAAATCCCAAGTCCACCAAATCTGTCAAGGTGGGCCCCTGAGCAAAGACCATAACCATCCAACCATCACGTTGGGATACTTGTAAGTTGCTTAGGCTAACCCCGTCAGCTAAATAATCCAATGTAACATAAATGAGGTGGCTTTTTTTAATCAACCAAAAACAAGTTAAAATGTATACTAAATTTCTATCATAACAATTCAGTTCTAATTGGTATTTTACAAGTGCTCTTTGAAAGCATTTACACGTTGATTTATTTTCGTAGTTGATTACCGTCTTCATTTTTATTTTATAGATTTTTATAGATTATGAATAAAGCATGAGTAATGAAAGCCAAATCTTTAGTGTTGAGTTTTCTCAACACAAGGAAATAATTCAGCCATATTTATTAAAATTAGGAAGACATTCAGCTCACTTTAAGGTCTAATTTAAGTCTAAATTTTGATAACAAAGTACTAAATCATGGTTAGGTTTCAAAGCCAGGCCTTCAATGCACCATCCAGACACTTTTAATATAGACAAGCAGAAGAACTGCAGGAATTCGTTTTTCTTAGCTCAGCGCAAGAAGATTGTCATAAATGATTCAGCTGCGAGAAAATATATGAAGATACTAAAAATATAGCCAGAGGGCTAATATGTTGGGTCAACAGGAATTTTAGTCCAATATATTAAAAGTATGTGATTTAGCCATTTTAACACAAAACACAATTTTTTTTAGTTGCTATTAGTAAATATGACACTCAATCAAAGACAGGTGGATGTGTCCGGTGAAATACAGAGCAACTGCTCAGTATGAAAGCATTGCTTCACTAGTTGGTAAAAAAATTAACTTGTTAGTCCAAAAATTGTTCAGGGTGGTACACCTCTTAATTCTACCAAATATATTACGCTATGATAACATCCATCCATCCATCCTTTATCTTCCGCTTCTATCCTCTATTAGGGTCGCGGGGGGGTTCCCCATGTCCATCAAGGGGAGAACGTTTCGGGCACTGAGCAGATACACCCAGGACAGGGCTCTAATCCATCACTGGGCACACACTCACTCACATACACACTCTATATGGGGCAATTTGGAGAACTCAATTGACTTGATCCATGTTTTTAGACCGTGGGAGGAAACCAGAGAACCCGGAGGAGGCCCATGCGGACACGGTTCGAACATGGAAACATCCACCCAGATGGGGATTCGAACCGGGAATCCCTAGCACTCAGAGGTGAACGTGCCAACCACTAAGCCACTGTGCTGCCCCGCTATGATAACATTCATTCATTCATTCATTCATTATCTTCCGCTTTATCCTATATTAGGGTCGCGGTGGGGTTCCCCATGCCCATCCAGGGGAGAACATTTCGGGCGCTGGGCAGATAGACCCAGGACAGGGCACCAATCTATCGCTGGACACACACTCACTCACATAGACACGCACGCATACACACTCTATATGGGGCAATTTGGAGAACACAATTGACTTTATCCATGTTTTTGGACTGTGGGAGGAAACCGGAGAACCCGGAGGAAACCCAGGCAGACACGGGGAGAACATGGAAAACTCCACCCAGATGGGGATTCGAACCGGGAATCCCTAGTGCTGAAAGGCGAACGTGCTAACCACTAAGCCACTATGCCGCTATGATAACATGTTAGGCAAAATTTTTGAATTGATACAAAATCTTTTTAGGGAAAAGCCCTATCCTGATTTAAGCAAGCATGTTTCTGAACAAAGTTAGGTCAATAATGACACAAATTGGCTAGTTTATTGTGGGCTAACCTCAGTGACCTGCACGGAGCCCTATACTTAACCCCACCCAAAGTCTTTGGGGTAAATTGAGGTTCATTGTAATCCAGAAATTATCTTTTAGCATCGGCCCTGGACATGTACAGTATTAGGACCCATGGTTTTGATGAGTTCATACACAAAAAAGCATACATTGGTCATTTGGTGTAGTAACTATGTGGAAAGGGTAAATGGAATTTAGTTGTGTTTTGCACTAAGACAGCATTTTTATGGACCTAAAATGGAAGACCAATTTTGAGTTTTTGACTGTAAATGGCAAAATGCTGCTATAATATGATATAAGAAAAATAGAAAATAACTTTCAAGAAGAAAAAAGGAACATCATTAGAGTATGTTCTAAAGTAGAACCCTTTCTGCAGTGAGTTTTTCCAACACCGAATATGCTTTCCTTTTCAAACAGCAACATGATGGGGGTTTCTCTTCTGCTCTACCTGCTCTTGGTGGAGGGGTCTAGATTTTCTCATCAGCTGGATTCTGTCCAAAATAGCCCAAGTTACCTTAAATCTGACCACTTGCCCATCAGATGAAAATTGGAAAATCTGCTCTTGGTCTTTGCACACAGTTGATTTTCTTAATAATGCAGGAAGGTGAGAAACATCTGCTGAACCAATTACGCATCTTTAAAAAAAAAAAAAGACAACCAGGAGAACAACAAATCAGTTTTGGAAAATGGAAACCAAAAAAATACAATGACATTTTTCTTTATTTATTTTAAACATTGCACCTACCTCTGCATTCATATTTGAGGTCTGAGAAGTATACCATCTCTTGTGAGAATACAAAAAGACCCAGTCGTCCCCCTGCATACGTTTTGTCATATATTCTTCCAGAGTCTGCCATGATCTTCTTCCCTTCATACATAACGACCCTGAATATGTAAAGAAATACATTGTTAACACACACATAATGTACATATTGTACATTGTATATTTAAAATACATATAATTTTACAAAATTATGTTGTGGCAGGATCTCCGTGGCGCAGGGTTGAAGGACTTTAATTACGGTTAATGAATGCACCAGAGACGGCTCCGCTTAATGACCTTTAAAACTGGGGAACATCAGAAGCTACAGAGAGGGAAACGGACCATGAGCTGGTGGGATGGTGGACAAGGCACGCAAAGACGTTTTTAAATGTATGTGTCGTGTCAACAATGAAACTTTGTTGAGGTGAAATCCTGTCTCCGGTCCTCAATCCTTCCACCCTTCGTTACTATTGGTACCAAAATCGGGAGGATTATAATGCATGAGGTCAAAAAATGTCACCTGTACCCCAGGCTTTCGACTTTCTCTGAGCGTGAAGAGGAGTGCGCGGGGCAAGCGGAGGTTCCAGCGATCATGGTTGGAGCGGAAAATGTCAGGGTGCCTCTGTCACCAAGGGAAACCTGCCATCGTATTGCATGGGACCTGCCGCTTTTGCGTGGCCATTGGTTCAGGAGGATTAAAGAGCCTACGCTAAGTGGGATGGCACACATATGGCCCACCGCTGGAGAGATGACATCAGAAGCTCATGGGCAAGGAGGCAGGAAGACATTTTCTCTCCCTCTCCTCTTGGCGAATCGCGTGACCAAATATGACCAAATAAATTTTTAAAGTGTTAAGATTATACAAAACAAGCTAACTGTTGTCTTAGGAATTTGTGTGGTAGTGAGCCCACACTTTCCTCAACCATTTCCACTACTTTACTGACACAGAGGATACCAAAACAGTTTACGTACCTAATCTAATTTTAATATAAACATTGTGTCAGATCTGAAAATCCGTTCTTAACCATTGGCAACGTTTCACAGAAAATGTAAGTATGAATGAGCATTACAGATTAAACCCCATATACATTTCCCATATCACTCACAACTGTTTAAACTACTACAGTGTCTTTCCCAGCTAGAGGAGTTCATTGGAAGATTGGCATGAAGAACCCATCTTTAAATGTGGTGCATTTTAATGTTGTGTTAAACTGTACCTTATATGTCCTGTTCGTGGTCTGTGAGTCAGGTGCCATCTGTAAGCAGTAAAGTCTTTCCAGCCAACATTCTTAGGGTCATGCCACAGTGTGCGGACCTATTATTAAAATAATGAACAATTCTATGATGCTGAAGAAGAGTTTGGAATCTTGCAAATATTGTGCAGCAAAGACAATGCCTTTTATTTACCTGTCCAGGGGTGTCTCCAGTGTGCCAGAGAGCATTTCTTAGGTGTTCACCTGGTCCTGTGGTGGAGTTGACCACTTTGATGGAAAGACCTGAATACCCCTGAGCCTTGGTAGGCTTACTGGACCAATAGGTTTGAGTAATCTGTTTCCACATCACCACATAGAAACGGGAGCTGGACTGGTAGCCGAATACGAATCCTGCATAGTCATCATCCCTTTCTGTGTTGATGAAAAAGGTCCCACTGAAGTCCACCGAATTAAACTCATCAAAGCCTAGGAAAAGATTAAAAGTTAGAATGGCATCTTTGTTTACAGTGATTTTCTTGCAGAATTAAAAAAAAATCTGTTTTATTTCATACCAACAGCAATGCCTGGGTCACAGTTAACTGTCTGAACCAGTTCCTTTCCTTGATGACGGACCACCCAGTTGGGATCAATCTGGGACGTGCCCTTGGGGTCCAGTGGCACCATTTGGAACTTGCGGAAGTCAGTTTCACTAATGTCAAAGTTCTCTGGGCATACGTCATAGATGTCTAGAACATTGTCTTGATCGAAGTCATCTTTACAAGCATCACCACGTCCATCACCTAAACAATTAAAAGTGGTTAAGTCTTGTATCCACAACAATGACAATGTTTTGATTATTTTGAAGGTTAATCTCATCTTATTGTCTGAAAATATGCTACTATACTAGAGACTAGGGTTCCGGGGAGATACCCCATGCCCATCGGGGTTAGAATGGTTTTTCATTAACTGTATTCACAGACAATCATGGATGACTGACACATTCTAAACATGTTTAGAAAATTCCACCAACCATCAGAGTCCAGCTGATCTGGGTTAGGGACCAGCCTACAGTTGTCTTTATCATCAGGGATGCCATCGTTGTCATCATCATAATCACAAGCATCTCCTTTACCATCTTTGTCATGGTCTGCCTGGTTAGCATTTGGAATGTATGGGCAGTTGTCCAAGTTGTTTTGATGACCATCTTCATCAATATCTTGATTGCTGTCACACTTATCTCCCACAAGGTCTGAGTCACTATCGAGCTGTTTGATTAAATGAAGTAGCAGTGTGTTCAGTCAATTATAATCACTCTTGAAGCTGTGGTTTTCAAGATTTCATTAAACTCGGGGGCGGGGGGGGGGGGGGGGGGTTGTTTAAGGTGATAATACTTTTTATTTGATAAACAGCATGTGTAGCAGTTTTAGTTTTCTGAATCTTGGCACATCCCATTCACATTTTCGTTCATCTGGCATTACGGAAGTTCAGAACAGGGTGGGCTGAATTCACCCGATTTCCCACTAACCGAGTTCCGTTTTTTGTTGTTGTTTTTTCTTTTTCCCAGGAGTACATTCCTCCTCCTCAGTTAACCATGGCACAGGTGTGATCCACAGGGATTTAGAGAACTTGCTGATCCATTCCTGACTAATAACCACCCCCCCCATTTGCTTTAGGCTTGTTCTAGTGATTGCACTTGAAAGCCCTCCCTTAGCGTTATTGTATTATGTGTCCCCAAGCTAAAAAAGATTTACTCCACCCTTACATAGCGTGATAAAGCTTTATACCTGCAGCTACCTATTGGGCCTTTCAAATAACAAAAGGTAAACTGTGGAAATGAAGTGAAAAACATAGATTTACATTCAATACCTAGGAATGACACCTGCAGTGTTACTGTAGTTGCCTCTACTGCCCCTTACTCCTATTAACTCTTTATAAGTTTACTCCTTTTCTGATACCTACCTGGTCAGGATTATGTTCCAGTGGGCAGTTATCACACTGGTCTCCAACACCATCCAGGTCAGTATCCTTCTGGTCCACATTGTACAGATAAGGACAGTTATCCTTCTCATTGAGAATACCTAAGTAAACCGTTTAAAAATAGTAAATGGCGGATATATTTATAAGCAGTTAAATATATTAATCTTAAAACTTGACTATCAGCTGTCTTACCATCTCCATCAATGTCCACGGCACATGCATCACCTTCACCATTACTGTCAGTGTCAGTCTGGTCGGGGTTGCTGTTGTATGGACAGTTGTCACAGCGGTCTCCAACCTCATCCCGGTCATAATCATACTGCCGTGGATTGTAGACAAAGGGACAGTTGTCCTGTTTCGGGTACAAAAATAAGACAATTAAACTTTGTGGGAGAGCTGTGAGTACTTCCTAAAAGGATAAAGTTATTAAATTGAAATAATGGGCTTGTGAGTTGCCACTGCTAGACGTAGGCCTCTTTAGAGACAGGCTGAATTGTAAAAGTGGGCCTCGGTGAACTCTGTGTTTAATGTGGAAATTCCTCATTAAATGAATTAGAGGTTTGGCCTGGTGGAACTTTGGCACCAGTACGTTTTTCAGCTTCCTCTGAGCAATTGTGTAATGAGCTATTTAAATTGATTGCACTTCTATAAATATAATACATGTGGATGTTAGTGCACATAAAAGTCAAAAGTAAGTCATACCCCATTGGTACATTTATATACACTCACCCTTTACTTTATTAGCTACATCTCCTTGTTGATACACTCATAGGACATGTCAGTTCCAGCTTCAAAAAGGGGCATTTTGTACTGCAGTAACACTAATGTAGAGGTGGTGTATTAGTGTACTGTTCTGGTTCTAGTGGATCAGAAATTTTGAAACTCCTCTGTACCACAATCTGTGCAGTTACAAATGAGCTACTGTCTCTACCTTATTACTCTACCTTGTAGATGTTAAGTCAGACCTGTCAAACAGTGGGCACAGTGAGTGAACACAGTGTTTAAACAATCCAGCACAGCTGTGTCTTAACCACTTGTAGCAGCACAACAAACACTAACACACCATTACCACGTCAGTGTCACCGCAGTTCTGTAAATCATTTACCACCCAAATAATACCTGATCTGTGGTGGTCCTGTGGGGGTCCCAGTCAAATGAATGTAAAGATGACTAACAATATATGCCACTATAAAAAATATCTGAAATTGTTAAACATTGCATAACATGACGTGACTTACAAATATCCCTACTTTATTGGGGTCAGAACACAGGGTTGGTACAGCAGCCATGGAGCAATGAAGGTTAAGGGTCTTGCTTAATGACCCATATTAGTAACTTCGGTGGACCCGGGATCTAACTCTACAACCTTCTGATTGATAGCCCAAGCACTGAGCTACCACAACCTCTACAATGTGCAATTATTTGTTAAGTAAAGCTTATGAAATAATGAGTGTATACACAAGAAGGTGACAAGTGAGTGTATATATTCATTATATTTACATACATTACATTTGGGCATTGAGCAGAGGCTTTTATCCAAAGCGACTTACAAGAATCTAAACTTGATGAGATCCAACAGCGTGCCTAGAGCAATGAAGATTAAGGGTCTTGCTTATGGACCTGGAATCTAATTCTACAACCTTCTGATTGATAGCCCAATACTCTAACCATACAATGTGCAATTATTCATTAAGTAAAGCTTATGAAATAATGAGTGTATACACAAGAGGTTGGCCAGTGAGTCTATATATATTGATTATAATTACATTTGGTCATTTAGCAGAGGCTTTTACCCAAAGCGACTTACAAGAATCTCAACAGCATCCCTGGAGCAATGAGGTTTAAGGGTCTTGCTCAATGACCCAAATTGGCAACTGGGATTTGAACCCACAACCATCAGATTGATAGTCCACCACCCCTACCACTGAGCTACCAAGCCACACAAATCATTACAAATCAAAGATACTTTACCCTGTCATCAGTAATGCCATCGTTATCGTCATCGTCATCACAGGCATCCCCAATTCCATCCTTGTCATAATCTTCTTGCCCTGAGTTTGGAAGGTTCGGGCAGTTGTCCTATAATTATCAGGAAGTAACAGTGGTAAGTAATGGTCAACACAATGCCAATGAAATATTTCTATAGAGCCACTGACTTATCTGACCTTCTTGCAATGATAAGTGGCATTTTCCACACACTCAAGGTCTTCATTAGGCCAGCCGTCTAGATCAGTGTCTTCTCCACAGATGTAGCCATTTCCTGCGTAGCCAGGCTTGCACTCACAACGATACATAGGGTCTGCGAATTGGCCCAGGTAGTTGCAACGGGCATTTTTATTGCAATCATGGCTTCCGTCAAGGCAAGGGTTTCGTGGTGTGCACACCTGCATATAATCATTTACGTAGTGTAAGGATGCTTCATTGAATTTTTTACATTTATAGAATTTAGAATACACCTTCAGTCAAACCTACAATCCAAACATCTCACATGATTGAAAATGTGGGGTACATAGCAAATTTTGTCACTTGCCTGTTTCTTTTCAGCAGCCTCCTCTACTCCACGACCAAATGGCTGTGGACCAGTGTAGCGTGGAGGGCAGGGAAGGCAGTTGTAACCAGGCACCGTATTTTCACACCTGTGAACACCGTTAAATTCGAAGCAAGCATCGGGGACTTCTTTGCACTGTTAAAAGAAGCGTCTGATTAGTTGTTTTGTTTCCGAGATGCTGTTGGACATGTCATAGATTATCCTGTGAAAATCATTCACCTCATCGATGTCATTGCAGTCAATACCATTGCCACTATAACCTTGAGGGCATTTCCCACACTTCCAGGATCCATCAGGAAAGCTTGTACACTGAGCTCCAGCAAAACAGGGATTGGACAAGCATCCATCTAATAAAAGGTATTGTATTAGTGAAATGTCTGAAAATCAAATATGTCCAAGATATAATTTTGGCCTAAAGAATGGGTACTAATACCCATGGCTAATAACTAAATTAAAACCTCGTCTCATCTCATCTTATTATATTCTCGGGGGATGTTTAAAGTGATTTAAAGTGTAATGTCATTACACAATCTGTACATTAGCGTCCTACACTGTGGATGCTGCACGCCCGTTCAAGAAGGATGAGTCCCCCACTGAGTCTTGGTCCTCCCAAGGTTTCTTCCTTAAAATAACAACATAACAGGGAGTTTTTTCTTGCCACTGTCGCTTCAGCTTGCTCTTTGGGGTTTTAAAGGCTTATAAAACTGTAAAGCTGCTTTATTTGCTATTGTAAAAAAAAATTATAAATAAATTACTTGAACTTGAACTTAAAGTCATCTATTTTGCCTACTGTGCAAGAATTTGTCCTCCACATTTAATCCATCCAGGCAGTGAAACAAACGCATATACACACACTGGATGAAGTGGGCAGTTTGGTATACCTGGGGAGCAATTGGAGTTAGCTGCCTTACTTAAGGGCACTTCAGCCATAGTATTTGGTGGGACCGGGAATCGAACCTCAGACCTTCAGGTCACAAGGCTGGCTCTTAACCACAAGCCTATAATTGCAATTCTGGGCGACAGACAGATACACCCAGGACAGGGTGACAATCTATCGCAGGGCACATACTCACTATATAGGGGCATTATAGATTGGGGTAATTTAAAGAATTCAATTTACCTTGAACCCATTTATTTGGGCATTGGGTGGAAAGTGGAAAACCTGGAGAAACCCACACGGAGATAGGGAGAAAACTCCACCCAGATCGGGATTCGAACCTGACTAAGTGTTCACATACTTTTGGATGCTATGTGAGAAAACGGCATCATTACTCACCAACAGGGCAGGCCTGCTTGTTGCACAACTGAGTTGCCTTTGCATCCCCTATGCAGTCTTTGCCTCCATATTTTGGAGGTGGGCTATTGCAAAGACGTTTGCGATTCTGGACACCGCCTCCACACGTAGCTGAGCAGGCATCCCAAGGTGACCATGGACCCCAACCACCATTAACTGAAAAAATACCATGCCAACAGTTAACTAAATATTTACATAAGGATTTATATAAAGTTTATGTTTTATTTACTACGTACTTGGACATGGTGACTGTTCACATTTCTCATTCTGCCTGCCCAGCCCGTTGCATTCTTTTCCTCCTAGTTGAGGAGTAGGGGAATTACACAGACGGATCCGTGTGATGACTCCAGATCCACAGGTGACTGAGCAAGAAGACCACGGTGACCAGTGGCTCCAATTGCCATCTTGCTTAACTGAAAGAGAGATGAAGGAGAATCAAGTTACAAAGGGTTTTTTCTTCCTGTAAATGAAAACTAGTGGCACACTACTTACAGCGCTTGTCACACTCTTGGAGGTAGCAGTCTCTTGTTTGCACAGATGTGCCCTCGCAGTTGTTATTGATGCGGTCACAGGAGCGGCCACGTTGCTGAACACCCTTTCCACAGGACACCGAACAATGCGTCCATTCAGACCAGGGGGACCAGCCATCCTCGGCATAGTCACTCGCTGTTGAGCGAGAGTAGAAAGATACAATAGAAGAGTTATTCCCTCTTTTTAAGGCAGCAAAAAGGGGGGAAAAAGCTTTCAATACAGGTCCCCAATGGACGCGATATAGCAAATGCTTTTTGAGACAGACTTCTGGGAATGCGGTCATGAACCAAACAACTGGACATCCAAAAAGAACGCACCTTCCAAAATAGGTGAGGAAATTCTAAAAAAAATTGTTTTTTTCTGAATTGAATTGGGTGGGGGTGGCACGGTGGCTTAGTGGTTAGCACGTTCTCATCTCAGCACTAGGGATTCACGGTTTGAATCCCAATTTGTGTGGAGTTTCCATGTTCTCCCTGTGTCCGCGTGGGTTTCCTCTGGGTTCTCCAAGTTCCTCCCCCAGTCCAAAAACATGGCTCAAGTCAATTGAATTCTCCAAATTGCCCCATATAGATTGTGTCTGTGTGAGTGTGTGTGTCCAGTCATAGATTAGCACCCTGTCCTGGTGCTAATCTGCCCAGTGCCCTAGACGTTCTCCTCTGAATGGGAATGGAGAACCCCCCCACGACCCTAATAGAGGATAATGCGGAAGATAATGGATGGATGGATGGATGGATGGATGGATGAATTAGGTGGTAGCTCAACCGTTTTTTGCTTCTTCATAACAAAACGTTATACACAGCTATACACAAGCATATGTTAATTGTGTCAACTTTAGCTACTGTACTTACGAGTTCCACATCGTGGGCAGCATTCACCATCCGAGACAGTTGCATTGGCACACGGAAGCATGGGACAGGAAATCTTACGGCAAATTGTCGCTGAATTCTGAAACGTATTAATAATGAGGATAAACCTATTAATGTCTGACAAGAAGGATTTCAAACTTCGTTTAGGCTACTATTAAATGCATTTAATGTGACAAACTATCAATTTGGGTAATTTATAAACGAGAACAGAATATATAAGCTATTATAAGCATAAGACAAGTTGGTCAACATGGCCCTGTTGAATTGCAGTTTGCAATAATGTGGTGTAAAACATATAACAAACCCAATTACCATAATCAGAGGTAAGCTGAAAACAATGTCAGAAACATTAACCCTTTACACTAAACTAAAGCCAGATTACCAAGTAAATAACTATAAGTTGAAGTTAAATAATAAAAACCAATGTGCTTACTTGGCAAGTGCACTCAGTGCAATCATCCACAGTCCATTCTTCCTTGTTCATATGCACTATACCATTGTAGAGACAAACACCATCTTGGATTCCCAAGATTCCCCCTATCATGTTTTTCTCATCTGTCTAAGAATCAAACAAAGAGGACATTTAAAAGTACATTTTAAAGATTTTAACACTGACAAATGAATAACTCTGTGGATCACTGTGGATGCCAGAAATGTATCAACATCCATCCAGCCATTATCTTCCACTTTATCCTCTACTAGGGTCGTGGGGGTTCCCCATGCCCATTCATCGGAGAAGGTTTCAGGCGCAGGGCAGACACACCCAGGACAGGACGCCAATCTATCACTGGGAACACACTCACTCACACAGACACACTCGATAAGGGGCAATTTGGAGAATTCAATTGACCTTGATTCATGTTATTGGACTGTGGGAGGAAACCAGAGAACTTGGAGGAAACCCACGCGGACATGGGGAGAACATGGAAACTCCACCCAGATTGGGATTCGAACTGGAAAACACTAGCTCCGAGAGGAGAACATGCTAACCTCTAAGCCACCCAATCTTCCGTTTTATCCTCTATTTTGGTCACGGGGGTTCCCCATGCCCATCTAGGGGAGAACGTTTCAGATGCTGGGCAGATACACCCAGGACAGGGCGCCATTCTATCACTGGGTACAATCATTCACACAGACACACTTTATTTGGGGCAAATTGAAGAATTCAATTGACCATGAGCCATGTTTTTGGACTGTGGGAGGAACCCGGAGGAAACCCACATGGACACGGGGAGAACATGGATACTCCACCCAGATTGGGGTTCAAACCATGATCCCCAGCGCTGACAGGCGAACGTGCTAACCACAAAGCCGCCCAATGTAATAACATATAGAACTTTTTTCTATTCCCATGTCAAAAAATTCAACATACCAGAAAGAGCATTTGTCAACATTACAGCCTTTATTAATAGCCTTTCTCACCACTTTGCGAAGCTGCTCCGAGAGATCTCGCACCACCACACCAAGACTCTTCAGTTCTTTGAACATGCTTGCTAGCTCCTCGCACGAAAAGCCACAAATCATCTGCAGATCTGCAACGTTGAAAAATATTTCAGTTGTAGCCACAGGGTTAAAAGATCTTGAAATGTCTGAGTGTTGCTGATTTGTAGAGGGTGGCTCTCCTTACCTTTTGTTTTGTGGCCAGTGTAATCGGTCCTGATTGCTGGACTGGATCCATTAACAGGATTATCCAGGGTAAGTATTCCAGTAGTAATTGCTGCAGTAGAGAAATTAATTAAACTTTTTTTTCTGGTAGTAACAGTACTTTATCCAAAACTGTAATAAATCAAATTCCAATAAATCTCCAGATGGCACTATGTATATGGTTATAGTTATGCCAGTACGTTACAGGTAAACACTTAATAGTTATCAAATACATCTGTCACATCGAAAGAAATAGAAACTAATGCATACTTCTGAAGAAATGTTTCAAAATTCCTTATTTAAATACATTCCAATAAATCAGACGATAACCTAATGACACTTTAAATGTCAACAGAATGTGAATCTGGGGATTCCAAACTAATCATTATAATGGATAGTAATCAAAACGAACATATTAAACTCATATCTAAGCAATGTCTAAGCAATTTAAGCTTTGTTCATGAAAGCCCAGGCACTTTTATTAAATGCATAATATGCTTTAACAAAACTTACAGTTTTGACATCCTTTATTCCTCAAAATTGCATTCAACGTGGTTCCAAACACGAACCGTACATTTTGGAGAACACCCTAAAACAGCAACATAGATAGACATACAGGTCAACACAAACACACAGACAGAGACTTAAAGATATATCAATCTAGAGGACTATGGCTTTTTCAGTGGTGTTATGCTTTTGAAACATATATATATATATATATATATATATATATATATATATATATATATATATATATATATATATATATATATATATATTGGGTTCCAGATGCCCATCCATGCGGAGAACGTTTGTCACTGGGCAGATACACCAAGGCCAAGGCACCAATCTATCGCTGGGCACACTCACTCACTCACAAAGACCCACACACACTATATGGGACAAATTTTGAGCATTCAATTAACCTTGAATCCACATTTTTGACCTGCAGGAGGAACCTGGAGGAAACCCACGCAGACACAGGGAGAACATGGAAACTCCACCCAGATTGGGATTTGAACCTGGAATCACCAGTGCTGAGAGGCGAACCACATGCCGCCCATATATATATACATATATATATATATATACTACTAGAAATTTGGAGACGTGCATCCTGCGCGCAGCTCAGTGCCTTTGCGCACACTCACAATGAACTTGGCGTTCACTATCTAATAGATAGATAGATAGATAGATAGATAGATAGATAGATAGATAGATAGATAGATAGATAGATAGATAGATAGAATAGAAACAGTATCTCTCGCTAGCTTTATCTCTTTGTATATATATATATATATATATATATATATATATATATATATATATATATATATATATATAAAGAGAGAGAGAGAGAGAGAGAGAGAGAGCTACTAGACATTTGGAGACGTGCGTCATGCGCGCAGCGCCGTACCTTTGCGCACACTCACCATGAACTTGTCGTTCACTGCGCTCTTGCCGATCCTCATAGATAGATAGATAGATAGTATAGAAACAGTATCTCTCGCCAGCTCTATCTCTTATATATATATATATATATATATATATATATATATATATATATATATATATATATATATATATATATATATATATTTACATTTAGTCATTTAGCAGACGCTTTTATCCAAAGCGACTTACAAATGAGAACACCACAAGTCAGAAGCCATGGAGAAAACCAACTATACTGTAAGTTCATCAAACCTGATTGTTATTCGAAGCTGCGCCCCCCCCCCCCCCCCCCCCTTTTTTTTTTTTTTTTTTTTTAACAGGTATTTGTTAAATAGATGCGTCTTAAGTAGTTTCTTAAAACTGTTTAGAGATTCTGCCTTACGGACAGAGTTGGGAAGATCGTTCCACCATTTTGCAGTGGTGAACGCCACAGAATGAGAATTAGCTCCTCGGTGAGGTGGAATCGCCAGGCGACAATCCTCACTGGAGCGAAGTGAACGAGTCGGAGTGTATTTTGAAAAGATAGAGTGAAGGTAAGAGGGGGAAGATCCAGAAATGGTTCTGTATGCCAGAGTCAGCGACTTGTACTGAATGCGAGCAGCTACAGGAAGCCAATGGAGGGAAGTGAGTATATATATATAAAAAGAGAGAGAGCTAAAAGTGCTAACCACTAAATAAAGAGGGCTAGTAGACATTTGGAGACGTGCGCCTTTGCGCACACTCACCATGAACTTGTCGTTCACTGCGCCTTTGCCGATCTTCAGGCGGGCCACGCTGGGGGTCTCCAGGGTGAGAATGCTCTGGATCGCCGCGTCCAGCTCCGCGCTGTTGACCTCCTCGCAGCCGACATAGAGCTGCACCCGGTCCTCCTGCACGAACAGCGTGATGTTCTTCCAGTGGCCCGTGGCCAGGTCCGCGTCTACGATGGACACCACTAGCAGCTTGTTTTCAGTGGCGAACACGACGTCCAGTGTGTTGGCTTTGCCGTTCGAGACGACCTCGAAGAGCGCGCCGGTGCCGTCGCGCTTCTCCACGGTGAACAGGGCGCCCCTGGTGCGCTTGGCCTGTTTGAAGTTGACCGTCAGCAGGAAGCCGCGCTCGGCCTGAATCGCGTCCACCAGGTCGCTGAACGCGCTGTCCGGCACCGGCGGGATCAGATCGGGGTTCAGGATCTTGTAGGCGGGACTGTATGGGTCGTCACCCTTCACGAGCGATACGCCGTGGTGCTTCTTGGGTACCTGGATGAGCTCGAACAGGTCGTACACGCTGTTGTCGTCTCTGCTTTCTGTATGGGACAACCATCAATAAATAACTAAATAACTAAATAAAACAATCATAGCATCCTCAATTTGCTTATATTGCATTTTATCCTTCTGCTTTTTAAATTTTGATTAGTATATAACTATTAATAGTACTCGATCCGTTATTCTTCATTCATTCATATTCTTATGAAGAATAACGGGGGGGGGGGGCAGCATCAAATAACAATCAGGTTTGACGAATTTACAATTTTCTGCATAACTTCTGACTTGTAATGTTCTCATTTGTAAGACGCTTTGGATAAAAGCGTCTGCTAAATGACTAAATGTAAATGTAATGTAAATCTCATGTATATTATAACACTATAAATAAGTCATCTATGACATTTACATTACACACAAACATTTACATTTAGGCATTTAGCAGACGCTTTTATCCAAAGTGACATACAAATGAGAACATCACAAGTCAGTAGTTATGGAGAAAACCAGCTAAACTGTAGAATTATCAAACCTCATCCTTATATGATGCTGCCCCCCCCCCCTTATTATTTTATTTATTTATTATTATTATTATAAGTCATAAGTCATAAGTCAGCACATTGAAATCCCTTTCAGAATAATGTATTCGGATTCTAATTCTAAACCAAGGTGAGTGCACTCATTCATGTGTTTATAAAGAGCTATAAGAGATGAAAAATACCCAAACGTGTTATGTAGGTTAACCAGCGTGCATCAGCCGTTTTACATCCCATTTTGGCACCTGCCATCAAATAAAAACCTACAAATAATAGTTAAAAAAAAAAAAAAAAGTTTCTTCAGTGTACTTACCTGCCACCCTCGCGCTTTCTGCGCCCCACAGCATTACTAATAAAAATATGCACTTTAACTTCATTGCTCCCGTACCTGCAAATACAGAACTGACCCATAAGCACGGTTGAATCAAGGCAGACACATCATTAATGAATTATTGTGTGTGATTGATATAAAGAATCCTACCTCTCACTCAGAAATGAAATGAATAAATAATTATATACAGTCCAAGGACCCTGGTAATTCCGATGGATCGTAATTCAAGTATCTTTAGACAGTTCCAGTTGTCCACATTTGGTTCCTCTGCTCTGTCCCCTCCTCTTCACTCAGCGCAAATCTTTAGCCGGAGAGGGCAAAGTGCTATTTAAATAGTTTCTTGACATTCCACAGTGCGCGTCTCTTCCAATCAGAAGCGCGCAGGACGCGGGAGTGCGCTTGATCCGTTTACCTCGGCGAGCGCCCGTCTGCGCCGCAGGAGCGCGCAGATGCACCGCCGAAACAACGGCCGCGTTGCATACCAGCGCATAATTCGGCTGCGTCCTAAACCACAAACCGTACGCCACTGGAATCACCTTTAAACAGCAGACAGGTTGATGGACTAACAACCTGGACTATTTGAAGCGCAGCTGCGTTTGGGGCAGACGTTGTATCCCTCCGCTAGAGGCCCCCTTGGTTTGTTATGCTGTAACTGATTTTAAGATGGGTTTTAAATATGTTTTTAAAGCCAATGTCCATCTATTTACCAGCCTACCCACTTAATTTATCAGTACAGATGCTGATATGGGGCCTGAAGGTACCGGTTCGAGAACTGGTCCAATTAAGTGGTATGGATGTGCTATATATATATATATATATAGGCGGCACGGTGGCTTAGTGGTTTGCACGTTCGCCTCTCAGCGCTAGGGATTCCCGGTTCGAATCCCTATCTGGGTGGAGTTTCCATGTTCTCCCCGTGTCCGCGTGGGTTTCCTCCGGGTTCTCCGGTTTCCTCCCATACATATATTAATTGATTCTCTAAATTGCCCCATATAGAGTGTATGTGTGAGTATGGATTGGCGCCCTGTCCTGGGTCTGTCTGCCCAGCGCCCAAGACGTTATGGATGGGCATGGGGATACCATGACCCTATAGGATAAAGCGGGAGATATAATATATATATATATATATATATATATATATATATATATATATATATATATATATAAATACGCAGGTGGCACGGTGGCTTAGTGGTTAGCACGTTCGCCTCTCAGCGCTAGGGATTCCCAGATCGAATCCCCATCTGGGTGGAGTTTTCATGTTCTCCCCGTGTCTGCGTGGGTTTCCTCCGGGTTCTCCGGTTTCCTCCCACAGTCCAAAAACATGGATCAAATCAATTGAATTCTCAAAAATTGCCCCATATAGAGTGTGTCTGGGTGAGTGAGTGTGTGCCCAGCGATGGATTGGCACCCTGTCCTGGGTCTATCTGCCCAGTGCCCGAGATGTCCTCCCCTCGATGTGCATGGGGAACCCCACCGCGACCCTAATAGAGGATAAAGCGGGAGATAATGAATGAATGAATATACAGTTGTGATCAAATTTATTCAACCCCCACTGAAATAAAGTGTTTTGGCCAGTTTGACATTGATTTGGATCATTTCAGTCATCTTATTTACAATTATATCAAAGAGGCACTTATAAATTAGACAAATATAACATAATATTTATGATGGAATAACCACAAATGTCTTTACTGTGCTCACATCATATCAGTTTTATTCAACCCCCTAGTGACATATATAGTACTTATACAACATCCTTTTCCAGTTATGACAGCTTTCAAGCGTGAAGCATAGCTTGACACAAGTGTCTTGCAGCGACCTATGGGTATCTTAGCCCATTCTTCATGGGCAAAAGCCTCCAGTTCAGTCACATTCTTAGGCTTGCGCACTGCAACTGCCTTCTTTAGGTCCCACCAGAGGTTCTCAATTGGATTTAAGTCTGGTGATTGCGATGGCCACTCTAGAATGTTCCAGCCTTTCATGTCCAACCATGCTCTAGTGGACTTGGATGTGTGCTTCGGATCATTGTCCTGTTGGAAGGTCCAACGTCTCCCAAGCCGCAGTTTGTGACTGACTCCATCACATTTTCCTCCAAGATCTCCTGGTACTGAAGGGAATTCATGGTACCCTGCACACGTTGAAGCTTTCCTGTACCATTAGAAGCAAAACAGCCCCAAAGCATAATTGACCCCCCGCCATGCTTCACAGTAGGCAAGGTGTTCTTTTGTTCATAAGCCTGGTTCTTCCTCCTCCAAACATAGCGCTGGTCCATTGTCCCAAATCTCATTTAGTTTCATCTGACCACAGTACACTGTCCCAAAACCTTTGTGGCTTGTCCACATGACTTTTGGCATACTGCAGTCGACTTTTCTTGTTCTTTGGAGTCAGCAAGGGGGTGCGCCTGGGAGTTCTGGCATGGAGGTCTTCGTTATGCAGTGCGCGCCTTATTGTCTGAGCTGAAACTTCAGTGCCCACATCTGACAGGTCTTTTTTCAGTTCCTTAGCAGTCACGCGGGGATTTTTCTCCACATTACGCTTCAGGTAGCGCACAGCAGTCGCGGTCAGGATCTTCTTTCTGCCACGACCAGGTAACGTTTCCACTGTGCCCTTTAACTTGAACTTGCGAATGATACTTCCGATAGTGTCTCTTGGAATATTTAACAACCTCGCAATCTTTTTATATCCATTGCCATTCTTTTGAAGAGCAATAACCTCTTCTCTTGTCTTCTGGGACCATTCTCTTGCCTTCACCATGCTTGTAAACCACCAGTAGATGTCTAGAAGGAGCTGAGTATCACAGTCCCCTTAAATCTGCCTAATGGTGCTTATCATGCTTGATTGCTGCTCGTTGACATCCACAGGTGTTTTCAATACCTGATTGAAAACACTGGAATGAACCTCTGTTCTTATGAGTGGTAGTTGTAAAGGGGTTGAATAATTGTGTCAATGAAGAAATCACAAAAAGGCCATTTAATACTTTATGACAAAAACAATTGATGCTATCTTAGTTGCATTTAGTTCTTTAACAAGTCCTTGTAAGATTTCATTATGAACACAATTACAAATGTGCACTGAATTCCATAAAACCCTAGCATTGGGGGTTGATAAATATCACAACTGTATATATATATATATATATATATATATATATATATATATATATATATATATATATATATATATATAATATACACACACACACACACACACAGACGCTTTCCAAAAAATTGGAATATCAGAAGTTGATTCATTCACAGCGGCACGGTGGCTTAGTGGTTAGCACGTTCGCCTCTAAGCACTAGGGATTTTTGGTCTGAATCCCAATCTGGATGGAGTTTCATTGTTCTCCTGTGTCCACGTGGTTTCCAAAAACATGGATGAAGTTCAATTGAATTTTCCAAATTGCTCCATATAGAGTTTGTTTGTGTGTGTGTGTGTGTGTGTGTGTGAGCATGTGCCCAGCGATAGATTGGTGCCCTGTCCTGGGTGTATCTGCCCAAATGTTCTCCCCTGGATGGGCATGGGGACCCCCCCTGCGACACTAGTAGAGGATAAAGCGGAAGATAATGGATGGATGGGATGGATGATTCATTCATTCATTATCCTCCACTTAATCCTCTACCAGGGTCATGAGGGGGTTCCCCATGCCCATCCAGGGGAGAACATTCCGGGCACTTGGCAGATACACCCAGGAGAGGGTGCCAATCCAGAGGAAACCCACGAGGACATGGGGAAAACATGGAAACTTTACTCAGAATGGGATCCCCAGCACTGACAAGCGACCGGGCCTGCTGGAAAAGTTTATTAATTTCCATAATTCCATTCAAAAAATTTTACCTAATTTGGGCTTTCAGCTCATTAAACCCACAAAAACAGGAATAAAAAAAATTGTAATAAAAAAATTATGTGCAAATACGCTATTCCACGCTATTCTTATATTTTGGAAAGAGTATATATACATAGCACAAAGTAATACATTTTATTTAGGCAATATGACTCATTCATCCATAATCTTCTGCTTAATCCTATATATGGGGGGTGGGGGGTTCCCCATAACCATTCAGGGGAGAACATTTTGCCATTCTATCACTGGACACACTCACTCACTCACACACATACTGACTATACAGGGGTAATTTAGAGCTGTCAATTTACCTTGAATCCATGTTTTTAAAAATCAGAGGAAACCCACATGGACATGGGGAGAACATGGAAACTCTACCCAGATTTAATGGCTGACATGTTTTTTTTTATTTTATTTTAAATTGTGTTATTTTAAAATATGCCAATGCTATGTGCCCGCCCCCACTCACATGTTAAATTCAGCAAATATATAGTAAATATACCTAACTCAAACTTTTCTGGTGCTACTGGGTAACCATAATTGTGTTCCCATATCCTAGGCATGTTCCTGTCATTGTTTTGATATCTCCATCTGGAACAAAAGAAGTCATAAAAAGGCACCAGAAAAGCATTTCCCTTCGTCTTACTCAAAACAGATTCTGACAAGTGTGTGCTGGATTACTGGGCAGCTGCTGGCTTCTTAACCAGGAATATAAAAGCTAAAAAAGCTTTATGTAAACACAATAAACAAATGGAGTAAAAAATACAGCAGAAATTGGATCGTTACCAAAATGTTTTAAGTCGCATCTTTTTAGAAGAAAATGCGAACACAAACTGTTGTAAAAACATTTCATTCAAATGTTGCTTGTTTACATATACAAATTACATATAAAGCATATCGCCAATATTCTTACAATAAGCACTATCATTCCATATGCCCCAGGGCGGCACGGTGGCTTAGTGATTAGCATGTTCGCCTCTCAGTGCTAGGGATTCCCGGTTTGAATCCCCATATGGGTGGAGTTTCCATGTTCTTCCCCGTGTCCGCGTGGGTTTCCTCTGGGTTCTCTGGTTTCCTCCCACAGTCCAAAAACATGGATCATGGTCAATTTAATTATTTAATTTTTAAATTGCCCCATAAAGAGTGTGTCTGTGGGAGTGAATATGTGCCCAGTGATAGATTGGCGCCCTGATTGGCGTCCTTCTCCCCTGGATGGGCATGGGGAACCCCCCCCGCGACCCTAATATAGGATAAAGCAGAAGATAATGAATGAATTAATTAATTCCTTATACCCATACAGGGGAAAACATTTCAGGTCTTGGCATGATAGGCCACCAATCTTTCGCAGGGAACATACTCACACAGAGACACACTATCCATCCATCCATCCATTATCTTCTGCTTTATCCTATATTAGGGTTGCGGGGGGGGTTCCCCATGCCCATCCAGGGGAGAACGTTATGCCTCTGTAATGAAACTTTGTGTCACCATCTGTCGCTAGCAGAATGTGAAACATTATACAAAAAAATCAAATACATGACCGGCAACCAAACACGATAAAAAGTGACGATCCTGACAATCAATAAGCCAGAACAAATGACAATTAACCTCACAATTATCACAGACTAATAACTAATTACCCCAAATAATACACAACACACAACCCACTTACCCAGATAGTCTCAAAAAAACAGAACAAATGAAAATTAACACCACATTAAATACAGACTAATAATTACCCCAAATGATACACTGCGAACAAAAAAAAATTTAAACACCCAAAACACTTCTCGAAATAGGAGCTTAAACTGTACATCTAACACATGTTTTTTTAATTACAGTGAGTGATCATCCATCATCCGTCCACCCTTTTTCTTCCGCTTTATCCTATTACTAGGATTGTGGGGGGTTTCCCCATGCCCATCCAGGGAAGAATGTTTCGGGCGCAGGGCAGATACACCCAGGACAGGGCGCCAATCCATCCAATCCAACACTCACACAGACACACACACACACACACACACACACTCTATATGGGGCAATTTGGATAATTCAATTCACCTTGGTCCATGTTTTTGGACTGTGGGAGGAAACCCACACGGACACGCGGGGGGAACATAGAAACTCCACCCAGATTGAGATTCGAACCGGGAATCCCTAGCGCTGAGAGGCAAATGAAAGGCCCTGTGAGTGATCTTAATTTCCATCCATCCATCCATTATCTTCCGCTTTATCCTATATTAGGGTCGCGGGGGGGTTCCCCATGCCCATCCAGGGGAGAATGTTTCGGGCGTTGGGCAGATACACTCAGGACAGGGTGTCAATCCATCATTGGGCACACACTCACTCACACAGACACGCTATATATGGGGCAAATTGGAGAACTCAATTGACTTGATCCAGGAAACCCACACAGACACGGGGAGAACATGGAAACTCCACCCAGATGGGGATTCGAACCGGGAATCCCCAGTGATAAGAGGAGAACATGCTAACCACTAAGCCACCGTGCCGCCCGTGATCGTAATTTGTAAATATAATATAAATATAATAACTCTAGAGTGTATCTGTGTGAGTGAGTGTGTGCCCAGCGATAGATTGGTGTCCTGTCCTGGGTGTTTCTGCCCAGCGCCCAAAACGTTCTCCCCTTGATGGGCATGGGGAACCACCCCCCCCCCCCCCCCCCCCCCGCGACCCTAATAGAGGATAAAGCGGAAGATAATGGATGGATGGAAAATTACTCTAGAGCTGCAAAGTTGGTTTAATATTTGGCTGGGAAACCAGGTTCGAATCCCGATCTGTGTGGAGTTTCCATGTCCTCCACATTTTCATGTAGGTTTCCTCCGGGTTTTCTGGTTTCCTCCCACAGTCTAAAAACATGTATTTAAGGTTAATTGAATGCTATAAATTGCCCCTATATAGTGGCGAACATATTAGAGGATTAAGCAGAAGAAAACATATTTACTCTATTGTGATTATATGACTACTCAGTATATGTAGTCAGTGTTTAAATAGAAATAAATGCCGCTGCAAAACAAGTTACAGATGGCTGAGGCTGATCTGCAACCATATCTCTCTCTCCAAGTTGTTCCGTACTAACAATAAAGTCAGAGCATCTGTTACAAGACATTTTGTGGTTTATTTGGTTGAAAACAGAGGGTAAATTAAAGTAATTGTTATTTTTTATAATCGATAAGAATTTTATTCGGAAGCTGTATCTTTACAATAGTTGTTGATATGGCATCAGCAATTCATTAAGCAGTAATGAGGTTGGTAACTATGGGCGGCTTAGTGGTTGGCATGTTCTCCTCTCAGCACTAGGAATTCCCAGTTTGAATCCCAATCTGGGGGGAGTTTTCATGTTCTCCCCGTGTCCGCGTGGGTTTCCTACGGGTTCTCCAGTTTCCTCCCACAGTCCAAAAACATGGATCAAGGTCAATTTAATTCTCCAAATTGCCCCATATAGAGTGTGTTTGTGTGTCTGTGTGAGTGCGTGTGTGCTCAGTGATAGATTGGCGCCCTGTCCTGGGTGTACTGTCCTTTCTCCCCTGGATGGGGATGGGCATGGGAACCCCCTCCTCTCCCCCCACCCGTGACACGTGACCATGGTCAAGCTGAAGTTTTCAAAAAAAAATGTGTGAAAGTGTGAAATGCACGACCCACCACTGGTATACAGTATATACATATATTTAAGGTTAAGTGTTTGAGCTAGTCCTTTTGTTCGTATACAAAAAAATGAAAATTATAGATGAATTATAAAATGTAGGATATATTTTTTGGCTTTCATGGCTTTTTTTTAGGACTTGAACTAGGATTTTATGGTTTGAAAACTGAACATAGCATAAGACACCATGACCACCTCGCTTGACCAAACAACACTGCACTGTGAAAAAGGTCAAGAGGTTGAACTTCACCGTAAAGATACCCAGTGTAACGTGTTTGTCTTAACATAAAATCAAGAGGTTTCTGGGTAACTTGTCATTTATGGCATTTGCACTTTCGCTGATGCCATTAGCTTATTGTCCGTAATCCACGTTCTTTATATAGTTATGTTTTCTTGCATTGTGGTGCTTGCATTGACGTATAACTGTTAGAGCTTACATTTTGCTTTTGCTTTTTACATTTTGCGAACTGGAGCAGTTAAACAACAAACCATCAAATTATATTACAATATAATACACCTTGTGTTAAAAGAGCAAATCTAAGGATCAACTAAATGCTGTTTAAAGTAGGTGAATGTCTTTGAACACATTTTATTGTCTGCTTTTACTTCCAATTTCAGTCATGTATAATTATGTGGTTTTAATAGGAATACTGTGACCTCATGGTTTGAAGATACTTTAATCATAAAAACAGACTCCATCAATACCAACACTGTAATTTTCTCAGTCCGACACCCTGCACACCTTGATCACCACTTAACATTTCCCCTTATATTTTGTCTGCGAACACAGGATGAATGCTTACAATGGGCCTGTAAAGTCTGCTTTGATGTTCTGGTGGTAGCTCTGCAATTATACAGTATGGCTACAACAATTAGGTTGACTACTAGACCCGTCATCCAATATGGGACATATAAGCACTGGTAATATTTGCTAAACATCCATGTTACTGCTCATTGGCCATGTTTGTCATGTGACATATATTTGGATATTAAAATATCAAATCAAATCAAATCAAATCAGGTTTATTTGTCACATACGTAGATATACATGGTACAGCCAGCAGTGAAATTCTTTCCTGACTTCTCCACATAAAGTTACAATTTGTTTAGGAATTTTTTTTTTTTTTTTTTTTTTTAACCTGTCATGTCTGGTAGCTTTTGCAATCTGAATGGTAATCTGACTGCACTAATGTACCATACATGTATTATTGTAGCCTATTCCTATTAATTGTACTTTTATTTGATTGATTTGAATTATTCCGCCAATGCATGACAGGGGAGAAAATAAAATAAAATTGAACTATGTATTGACACTGTGCTAAAAATAAGAGAACTGTACAATTATGGCACTAACAGATATAAGCTAAAATGGTCTTATAAGTTATAATTAAAGTGAGAATATATGGGTTTGCCTATTGCAAAAAAATAATCTTTGTTATTTTAGACGTTTCAGACACCCTCTTTTCATTTTGGTTTACATTAACTTTTGATTATTGACTGTGCCATGAGTCACAGGAAAAAAAAATTCGGACATTGTTTTTCATCCCACAGGTACATGCTGGTGGAATTTCCCGGTTGTGCGAAAACAAGCACATAGAAGTCATCCAATAAAGCGTGCCTGTGGTTGCTCACAGCAGTGATAATCTCCAGCATGCCTTTGATTGTTCCAGGTGCATCTGCTTTAGTAATGAGCTGGAACAGCTTTTGCCACTGAATCCCTCCTTCTAGTAGACGATGGGAGTGGTTGAATCTTGCAAGCGTGTGCATCTTGTTTATGTCCTATGACTTTTTTGTGCTGAGGAATGCATTGAGAAGCAAGCTCTAATTTCTCACGAACAGCATGGAAGCCCTCCAGAGCACCTGCTGTCCCGACAGGCCACACAGGTTGTGGTAGAGATTTCCACAGGTAGTAAATTTTAAAGTGGGACGGCATCAAAACCGGCACCCCACAAGCCTTTTGCCAGGAAACCTTAAGGTGCACTGTAAGGGGTCTGAGCTACTTTTTAAAAGGGAAATCTTGAAACAAGGAAACTGTAGCTTTTTTTATATTATGCATTTTTAACATATGCTATGCTTCTGTATATGTAAACATTGCATAGGTGATCTGGGATGGTCACCACCTCACCCACTCAGCGCTAGGGATTCCCAGTTCGAATCCCCATCTGGGTGCAGTTTCCATGTCCCCCCCGTGTCCGCGTGGGTTTCCTCCGGGTTCTCCGGTTTCCTCCCACAGTCAAAAAACATGGATCAAGTCTGGAGTCTTTAAGTTCTCCAAATTGCCCCATATAGAGTGTGTATGTCTGTGTGAGTGAGTGTGTGCCCAGCGATAGATTGGCGCCCTGTCCTGGGTGTATCTGCCCAGCGCCTGAAACATTCTCCCCTGAATGGGCATGGGGAACCCCCCCGCGACCCTAATATAAGATAAAGCGGAAGATAATGGATGGATGGATGGATGGAAGTTGTACTATACTAGTCATTGTGTTGAATCCTGTCTGGTTCAGAATTCCGATGTCATTGTTTTTCTACTTGTTGTGTTATTCTTTAAAATAAAGGCCTTGGTGTCACCAATAAAATTTTTGATTGGTTGAAGCAACAAGGTACTCGACAATTATTTTATGCTGCTGGGCCGCAGAACTGATTGTAACAGCTTTAGGCAGATTATTTGACTCTGGTAACTAAAGATGCTGAAATGAAAAGACAATACACGTCTGGAAGTGGGGCTACCGGGGGAATCACTATGAAAGTAAGTGGACATTTGGAATTATTTAATAAGTATTTATGATATTTTTTAGGTTTTCTCTCGTAGACCCTGATGCCCGGCACTGCTGTATACAATCTCCATTACATTAAATTTAGCAGACTTAGCTTTTATTAAAAAAAAAAAACCTTGGTTTCACAATTGACACAGATCTTATCACAAATTATGACACAAATAATCTTAATAAGTCACTAAAACTGCCCGTTCTTGATAATGGAGAATGTATACAGCAGTGCTGGTCGTCAGGGCCTACGAGAAGAACTAAAAAATATCATGAATGCTTATTAAATAAATGCCATGGCATTTGTATAAACATAGAAAAGTTAGAAATGATATATTTTACGTTAACTCACAAAGATGGTTAAACTAAGTTGAAAGTGAACTTGACATCATCATGCCTTGGCAAACACATTCGCCTGCATCTGGTAATTACTTATCTAATTGCTGGCTGTCCCAGTTGACTGGGAACATATGTAGGACATCTACAGAAACACATAAGGCTCTGAACTTTCACCAGATTGCCCCTGTTGTCACTTATCTTATCAGATGTGACTTAATGGAAGGTTTGTTATTGAGGTCCCACTCATGAGGACAGCACTCAGCTAAGTCCATAAGACAGAAACAAATGTTTTACCAGGGCTGTGCTACTTCCCTTCAGTTAAAATGTTCTTATCAAGATCCCAGTTTACTTCTTCCACCAGCCCCCGCATGGCTCACCATCTACTTTTATCATTAGCTCTGCAAAATGATTGTACCTCTCGGTTTCCTGGGCTAAGACTTTGTGTGGGCTTCTGTTGCAATACAGCATTATATACAGTGGTTCTTAATTTTTATGAATCCTTTGGAATTTTTTGTATTTCTATATTAATATAACCTAAAATATCATCACATTTTAAACAAGCCATAAAAATTGATAAAGATGCCAAATGCAACAAAAAAATTTTTGTGGCTTAATGGTTAGTATGTTCTTCTCTCAGCACTAGGGATTCCCAGTTCGAATCCCAATCTGGGTGGAGTTCCCATGTTCTCCCCGTGTCCGCGTGGGTTTCCTCCAGGTACTCAGATTTCCTCCCACAGTCCAAAAACATGGATCAAGATTAATTTAATTCTCCTAAATTGCCCCATACAGAGTGTGTCTGTGAGAGTGAGTTTCTCCCCTGGATGGGCATGGGGAACCCCCCCCGCGACCCTAATATAGGATAAAGCGGAAGATAATGGATGGATATCTTCTACTAGGGTCGTGTACCCATCAAAGGGAGAACGTTCTGCCACACACTCACTCTCACAAACTATATGGGGCAATTTAGAGCATTTAATTTACCTTGATTTCATGTTTTTGGACTGTGGGAGGACACCGGAGAACCCTGAGGAAACCCATGCGGACATGAGGAGAACATAGAAACTCCACCCAGACTGGGATTCTAACCGGAAATCCATAGTGAATTCTGGGGAGAGTAACATTCATTCATTATTCATTCATTCATTATCTTCCGCTTTATCCTATATTAGGGTCGCGGGGGGATCCCCATGCCCATCCAGGGGAGAACGTTTCTGGTGCTGGGCAGATACACCCAGGACAGGGTGCCAATCTATCGCTGGGCACACACTCACAGACACACACACAAACACACTAAATGGGGCAATTTGGAGAACTCAATTGACTTCATCCATGGTTTTGGACTGTGGGAGGAAACCGGAGAACCTAGAGGAAACCCATACAGAAACGGGGAGAACATGGAAACTCACATTCATTCATTATATTTCTTTTAATTCTCTACTAGCGTTCAATTGACTTGATCCATGATTTTGGACTGCGTGGGGGGGGGGGGGCACACACTCACTCACTCACTCACACACTCCATTGACTTGATCCATGTTTTTGGACTGTGGGAGGAAACCCATGCGGACACGTGGAGAACATGGAAACTCCACCCATATTGGGATTCAAACCTGGAATCCCTAGCACTGAGAGGCGAACATGCTAACCACTAAGCCACCATGCCATCCCCAAATTACTTTTGTCTTTATTTTAAGCCTTCTATAACAACTTATCACACAACATGGGAATTTGAGCTTATCCTCTTCATCTATATTCATAAATTCAGATTTCCTGAGTAAGTAAGTGATTAATGCTATTATTATTTCCTGCTTAGCAGAAGAAATATTAAATTATAGAACCTTCCCCCATACTGTTGGACATTCCTCCTTGTTACAGTACATAAACAAAGCCAAAAAGCTGTGACTAAGCTGTAGTAAATATTACTAGGCTGTCCTTATTTGGAGACATAAAAAGGTCACCTGCCATGGTCACATTCCCAGCATTGCTTTGGGCTATCAAGAAAGAAACCTTGGAAATGGATACACATGCAACAGAAACATATATCAAGAGAAATGCTTAATTAGAGCTTCAGTTCAAATGAGATATCAATAAAAAGTAAATAAGAGTAAATGTGTGTAGATTCAATTTAATAAATTGAAATGAAATGCTCTGCTAAGTTTTTAAAGCATGTTTACCTTAATTGTTTTTTTTTAATATTCAGTAGTCATGTTTTATCCATCCATCCATCCATTATCTTCCGCTTTATCCTATATTAAGGTCGGGGGGGTTCCCCATGCCCATCCAGGGGAGAACGTCTCAGGTGCTGGGCAATTGGAGAACTCAATTGACATGATCCATGTTTTTGGACTGTGGAAGGAAACCGGAGAACCTGGAGGAAACCCACATGGACACAGGGAGAACATGGAAACTCAACCCAGATTGGGATTCAAACTGGGAATCCCTAGCACTGAGAGGCGAACGTGCTAACCACTAAGCCACCATGCCACGTAGTCATGTTTTAGTCGTACCAAATAAGGATGGAGAGGGCGGCATGGTGGCTTAGCACATCTGCCTCTCAACACTGGGGATCCAGCTTTGACTCCAGACCTGGGTGGACTTTCCATGTTCTCCCGTGTCTGCGTGTGTTTCTGTTTGATGTCCGGCTTTCTCCCACAGTCCAAAAACATGGATTCAAGGTGATTTGCCTGTAAAATTGCCTCAGTATAGCATGAGCATCTGTGTAAGTGAGTGTGTGCGATTGGTACCCGGTCCTGAGTGTATCTGCCCACCGAATCAAATCCCAGTCTGGCGCCCTGTCCTGGGTCTGCCCAGCGCCCGAAACATTATCCCCTGGATGGTTAAGGGGAAAGCCCCACGAGCCTAGAAGAGGATAAAGCAAAAGATAATGGATGGATGGAGATATGTAACATTGGTAGAGACTTTTTACCTCCTGCCAAGTTTCTTGTTTACGGACTGTGTAGCCCTTTTTAAGTTTTCTCTGTTCTAATTCCCACGGACAACATGTAACAGAACTTTCTACCATACTTATCTGCTACTACCAAATGTTTAATTACTTTGCCCTTGAAATGATTAAGACATGTTTTTCTTAAGTGCATTAAGTTAGTGTTTACATTCTTGACCCCATGAGTAATGAAATTAAATCTTTTTTTTATCTTTCTCTGATATACAGAAGCCACTGTTGATGTCGTTGCTAAGACTCTTTTTTTTCTCTGGACATAACTTAATGGGTGTCCTGGAATGATGGAGACATCCCGGAGGCGGCTGCTAGGTCATGGAGTAATTACAGATAAAAGATGTAGTGGCTGTCTATTCGGGATATAGGTCACAACAACATGACTCAGCTTTAAAATAAAACTGTTTAAGAGGTTAGCACTCATGTGACCTCGTACAGATTATTTCGAATCCCAGGCACAACAGAGTTAAGAACATCTGGGTTTTCTCATCCACACAATAACATTAAACATTATAACATTACATGTGCTGCTGGATATCTTGCGCCACACTTTTAAGTCAAAAAGTTTGAAATGTTTTTCACAATATTTTGGAACGGCTTTGCGTATATTGGGTCAGAAATAGTAAGACATCAAGGTTAAAAGATTAGCTCTGACTTGCTAATGTTATCATAATAAAAGCATTAAGGTGGTTAAGTTCAAATGTCGATTGTAATTGTAATTTTACAATTAAGTTCATAGTGCAAAATGCAATTAAATTAATTGGGGGTACTTAAATTTAGATGTAAATGTAGAAATAGAAATAGAAATAAAGATAAATTCCGGGAAGCATGGTGGCTTAGTGGTTAGCATGTTTGCCTGAATCAGTGATGTTCTCACCTTGATAGGGGAACCCCCACAAACACACACACATACACACAGATGACCCTAATAGAGGATAACGTGTAAGATGATGAATGAAACATGATGAATCCGTTATCTTCTGCTTTATCCTGTATTAGGGTCACAGGGGTTCCCCATGCCCATCCCGGGGAGAACATTTTTGGGCCCTGGGCAGATACACCCAGGACAGGGCGCCAATCTATCGCTGGGCACACACTTACTCACACAGACACACACACAAACACACTCTATATGGGGCAATTTGGGGAATTCAATTGACCTTGATCCATGTTTTTGGACTGTGGCAGGAAACCAGGAGGAACCCCACATGGACACGAGGAGAACATGGAAACTCCACCCAGATTGGGATTCGAACAGGGAATCCCTAGTGCTAAGAGGAGAACATGCTAACCACTAAGCCACCGTGCCACCTGAAAAGTTAAATAAAAAAAATAAATAAACATTTAACTATAAAACATTATGTACAGAAAAAGTATAATAATATTTATAAGAAGAAAGTGTACGTGTCTTCTGATTATAACTGAAATTTGGATTGGTAAATCTTTTTTTGAAATTGCTTTAGCTGGGGGTGGCACGGTGGTTTAGTGATTAGCATGTTCTGATCTCAGCGTTAGGGATTCCTGGTTCGAATCCCAATTTGGGTGGAGTTTCCATGTTCTCCCCGTGTCCGCGTGGGTTTCCTCTGGGTTCTCCGGTTTCCTCCCACAGTCCAAAAGCATGGATCAAGTCAATTGAATTCTCCAAATTGCCCCATATAGAGTGTGTTTGTGTGAGTGAGTGTGTGCCCAGCGATAGACTGGCGCCCTGTCCTGGGTCTATCTGCCCAGCTCCCGAGACGTTCTCCCCTGGATGGACATGGGGAAGATAATGAATGAATGAATGCTTTAGCTGGTCCTGTTCTGCATCATGGAATAAATTGGAATTTTGATCATCAGTCTTCATCCACTTCATGGTATCCAATTTAAACTTGAGTATTTAACTAAAGTATTTTATACATTAGAAACATTTTCTACCAGTCTAGAAGACTATTTTTAGAGTTTTTGTTGCATGTGCTAATATTTATATTTTAATTTAACATAGTATTAATGGCGTAAGGGGGGGAAATTTAGGCTGCCTTTTTTTAACCCCTACATAAAGCAAGCGGCTATACTGTGAAAACTATGGAGGACAGAAATAGACATGTACAGACCTACTGTATATTTGTCAGGAATAAATCTTGCCTTCAGCTCTATTTTTTGTGTTCATTGTGTTATGCTTCCAGGGCAAATATTATCTCTATTATAAACACCCATCCTTAAAGCAGTTTAAAAACCTTTTCTCTTGTGCTTAATGTGAAATGTCATTTTTTGACTGAGGATATTGTTGCTCATGGCCTCTTTTTGTAAAGACTTAAGATGGCATATTTGAAATTTGGGTTTAAAAATGCACCTTACAGGACCGGCTGTCACAGAGAATAATAAATGTGTGAATTTTCCTTTATCTCATTGAAGGCTTCGTTTTCTTCCGGGTCTTTCAGCAAATTCCTTCAGCAGGTTCATTACAGAATTTTTGGGAGCAAAAGCTCAGCTCACAGTTAGTCCGAGCACAGGTGGGGCATTGTGCCAGTCCATGAGGGGTCTTCCTGGGGATTAAACCTCACATTTATGTGATTAAACCTGGCACCATGGTTTACGTCTCAGAAGTGTTTTCTGTCATCTGGAGAAAAAAAAAAAGAGAGAGTTGCATATTTGCACGTTCCCAAGACCATAGTTGAGAACCTAGCACGCTGGCATGTTCTACAGTTCACATATTAAATGAACTGTCTCTGCGTTTGTTTATACCACGACCTGCAAAAAGCTAAATACACATATTTACTTTATGGGAATTTGCAGGCAGGCCAGAGGGTAGAAGGGCAACTTGAAATGGTGAATAATTGTGTGAAAAAGACAGAAGATAGAAGGGGGTGTGAGGGAGGGAGGGATGTCCGTCTGCACGAGCTGATATGAAAAAAGGGAAAGAGATCAAATAAGGACCGGAGACAGGATTTCTCCCCATCAGGAACAGGCTTTAGAACACTATATATAAAATCACATTTAAACTACATGTGAGGTGACACGGTGGCTTAGTGGTTGGCATGTTCGCCTCTCAGCGCTAGGGATTCAGGTTCGAATCCTAATCTGGGTGGAGTTTCCATGTTCTCCTTGTGTCCGTGTGGGTTTCCGCCGTGTTCTCCGGTTTCCTCCCACAGTCCAAAAATGGATCATAGTCAATTGAATTCAGCAAATTGCCCCATATAGAGTGTGTTTGTGTCTGTCTATGTGAGTGAGGGTGTGCCCAGCAATAGATTGGTGCCCTGTCCTGGGTGTATCTGCCCAGCTCCCGAAACGTTCTCCCATGGCATGGGGAACCCCACCGCGACCCTAGTAGAGGATAAAGTGGAAGATAATGGATGGATGGAAACTACATGTGCTGACACAGTGTAGCTCATCGAAAGTCCTCATGTGCTCATCGAAAGTCCAACGCCGTTTTCTCCCCCATGTGCTACAGTCACAGTCAGCGCCAATAAACAGTATGCCATATGATCATAATAATATAATAATAAATGCTTCAATGTTTTGAATATATAAACATTTCATGTAGCCATAAATAATGTTGTGTACAATAAGTACAAGAATGTCCTTAATTTAATTAAAGTGTAAAGTGTCCACACAGATCGGGATCCGAACCTGGAATCCCCAACGCTGAGCAGCGAACATGCTAACCACTAAACTAGCATGGCCCCCTTGTTTGAAAATCCATCCATTATCTTCCGCTTTATCCTCTATTAGGGTCGCGGTGGGGTTCCCCATGCCCATCCAGGGGAGAACATTTCGGGCGCTGGGCAGATACACCCTGGACAGGACACCAATCTATCACTGGCCACACACTCACTCACACAGACACACTCTATATGGGGCAATTTGGAGAATTCATTTGACCGTGATCCATGTTTTAGGACTGTGGAAGGAAACCAGAGAACCCAGAGGAAACCCACAATGACACAGGGAGAACATGGAAACTCCACCCAGATTGGGATTCGAACCTGGAATCCCCAGTGCTGAGCAGCAAACATGCTAACCATTAAACTAGCATGGCCCCCTTGTTTAAACAATGATAATTAAAATGGTACCTATGTTTTTGGCTACGTAATAATTGTAATGGTAATGAAAATTTGAACTTGCCGTCAAATTAGGAGCTATTAATAGGTTTCTGGGGGGGCAATGTTAGACGCACCTACTTATCTTTTGTGCTAAGTATCCTCGATGCTAATTACAAGCATCAATTGCCGTTCAAAGCCTCGTCATTGTGTGAGCTTAAGAAAGAGAACATAGAAATATTTTTAAAGATTCAAGGTCTGCACACCACTTAGATTTCAGGGTTTAGAGTATTACATCTTTGAATGAATGATTACAGCATTAAACCCAAGTAATCGGCAATTCATTCTTGTTTTAACTGACTGCTAATGCTTTCTTTACTTCCACAAAACACATCATTCACTCAGTCTTAAGGACTTAGCTAAAGCTAGCTGCAATCATTACAAACGTCAGCAGTACCCTCTCAGGAAGCCAAGTTTATGAATGAACCCGAATGAAATGCGGTTATCGACATTATGCCTCATTTTCCACTTATTTCACTGTGCACTGTTTTAATACTTTAGTCTAACAAACAGGACAAGGAAACAACTATAATTAATCTTATCGAAGGATTTTGCTGAGGTTAATAGAAGGAAAGAAAAACAAGGCCACTTTGTTCATTATGCCTATTAGTGGGGCAAGTCCAGCTTTGGTAGTCACGAACAATGTTACAGCTCACTGTGTGAGTTTTAATGGTTTTAAAGAGCATTTCCATATGTGGTGGTGTTGCAAATAATCTTAAGGCTTAGAATGATATCTGTGGGACAAGCTATCTTGGTCCCGGTTTAAGCTTAAGTTAGAAGTTTAGATCTTTGATTACCCTAAAGTATTGAAAATTATTACAAAATTAGAAATGTTTGACGATTGTATATTATATGTATTTATTAGACGGCGGCGTGGTGGCTTAGCGGTTAGCACGTTCGCCTCTCAGCACTGGGGCTTCAGGTTTGAATTCCATACTCGCTGGAGTTAATGTTCTCCCTGTGTGTGCGTGGGTTTCCCACGGGTTCTCTGGTTTCCTCCCACAGTCCAAAAACATGGATCAAGTCAACTGAATTCTCCAAATTGTCCATATATATTGTGTTTGTGTGAGTGAGTGTGTGCCCAGTGATAGATTGGTGCCCTGTCCTGGGTGTATTTGCCCTGCGCCCGAGAAGTTCTCCCTATCTAAATTGTTGCTATATAATGTATCTGTATGAGTGAGTGTGTGTCCAGCCTCTCCTGGGTGTATCTGGCAGCACCCAAAACATTCTTTTCTGGATGTGCACGGGGAACTCCCACATATCTCTAGCATTGGATTAAGCAGACCATGATAAAATGAGATTAATATTTTTTTTTCATTCGTTTCTTACTTTTCAAACACTTTAGCATGGACATATTTTATGTGTGATAACAGGTTGTACACATAGATTCTTCGTAAGAGAACGTTTACAAATAATCAAGGGTCATTACCGTCACCACCGGATTTGTTAAGGATTCAGTTTTGTGTTGTTAGAAGGGTACATCTCTAAAATGTGTGTGGCCTTATCTAGGATACAGTGTGATGGAATGTGTCTTCTATGGCACATGGTTCCTAATTAATGATAGGGCTTTTTATAAGCATAGTAATTCTCAGCCAAATACCTTAGCTTCCCCTTTGTGTTACTTTTGATCTTGCCAGGAGTGTACACATCACGTGGCTCGTTACCATGTGCCTGTGTTTAGATAATAATGCTTGTCCTAGACTTAACCAAAACATTAGTAGTGACATTTCATGAGAAGGTACTCAATATAAAAAGTGGGTATCTGGCCATTGTTTTTTTGCGATCACAGATCATTAGACTTTAGATAGACTAGATAAGCCAACATGCAAGCTCAGATCTCAAGGTGTTGGTTTACTTTTAGCTCCTAAAATAAATAAAATTACTGCTGGTGGAAGAGCATTCTCCCACAAGGCTCCTCAACAGTTCAAAAATATGGGTCAAGGTCAATAGAATTCTCCAAAAATTGCCCCATATTCTTAGTGTATTTGTCCTGGATGTATCTGCCCAGTGCCCGAAATGGGCATGGGGAACCCCCCGCGACGCTAGTACAGGATAAAGCGCAAGATAATGGATGGATGGATGAATCACATGCCAAAATGTTGGTATTGGTGCAGATGGACAAGGCATTGGTTTGTTTTTTGAGCTAAAACAGCATCCAGCCTCTATAGCAATCTTGATCGTAAATATTGCCAGAGTTTGGCTGCACAGATTTTTCTTCACTGGTTGGGCAAGAAAAGAATCATTAGGAACTGAAAGCTGAACAAAATTCCAGATTATAATAAATGCTCCGACCCTTTAAATCACTCAAGAACCATGGACTTCTTTATGCCACTGACTGTGATGAGGACTACAAAGCAAGGAAAAGCTATAAAAGTATGACAGCACACTTTCCACTGTCTGAAATGCATTAAAATGGTAGTAGAATGAAAACTCTGAATATTTTATATTCATAATATAAAAAAATAGCTTGAAAAGTTTTTGGTTGGTCTGGTAAGCAAAGCATAACCCTAATATGGCAATACTGGATGGATTCTTTGATACAAGAGCTGTAAAATCAAAATAAAACCTTACATTAAAGCTATAATAGTGTGTTATGGGCAACATTAGCTACAGTACACTATAAATAATAATAAATAATGTAAAAAAAAAAATTCCATAAGTAAATCATTAATTTATTGTCTTTCCTTTTATCCTATACCGGGGAGAATGTTTTGGGCGCTGGGCAGATACACCCAGGTCAGGGTGCCAGTCTATCACTGGGCACACACTCACTCACACAGAAACAAATGCAGCAATTTAAAGTATTCAATTTATCATAAATCCATGTTTTTGGACTGTGGGAGTAAACCGGAAAATCCAAAGGAAACCCAGGTGGACACAGGGAGAACATAGATACTCCACCCAGTCTAGGATTTTAACCTGTAAAAATATTTACCTATATAGTGAGTAAATTTGTCTTCTTAAAATTTCTTAAAATAAGGGAAAGTTTCCAAAAATTAGGTACTAGAAATCTATTCAAGTCAAAGACAAGATTAGTTACATTTTCTAAATTATTAAGATTTAATGCCATGGTGCCACGGTGGCTTAGTGGTTAGCACGTTCACCTCTCAGCGCTGGGGATTCCCAGTTCGAATCCCAATCTGGGTGGAGTTTCCATGTTCTCCCCATGTCGGCATTGTTTTCCTCCTAGTTCTCAAATTTTCTCACACAGTCCAAAATACATGGATTGAGGTCAATTGAATTATCCAAATTGCCCTATATAGAGTGTGTTTGTCTGAGTGAGTGTGCCCAGCAATAGATTGGCGCCCTGTCCTGGGTGTATCTGCCCAGTGCCTGAAACGTTCTCCCCTGGATGGGCATGGGGAACCCCCCGCTACCCTAGTAGAGGATAAAGTGCTAGATAATGAATGGATGGATGTTGTGTGAGTGGTTTAATATTTAAGATTTAATATTTTGCACTGTATATAGGGAAAAATAAGTATTGAATGCATCAACAGTTTTATAAATATATTACTATTTCAGGTTTCAGACTCGAAACACTGTAAAGCTGCTTTGTGACAATGTACCGTTATAATAGAGCACTATATAAAGAAATTACTTGAGCTTGAACTTATTTTTTATAAGTATAGAGGCAGGTAAATAATGAATCTCGCTTTCTTTTTGTTGTTGCACATATCTGACGTTCACACCGAATGGCATCATCCTGGCACTACAATTGCCGCGACACGTTTTGGCAATGACACTGATTAACTATAAGTATGTCTTGACTACCAAAGAAAGCTGAAGACCTCTGAGGAACAGGAAGGGCATTCAGACTCCCATGCAGACTGTAAATTAGTATATAGTTCATTCATTCATTATCTTCCGCTTTATGCTATATTAGGGTCGCGGTGGGGTTCTCCATGACCATCCAGGGGAGAATGTTTCGGCCGCTGGGCAGATACACCCAGGACAGGGCGCCAATTTATCACTGGGCATACACTCATTCACACAGACACGCACACATACACACTCTATATGGGGGAATTTGGAGAACTCAATTGACTTGATCCATGTTTTTGGACTGTGGGAGAAACCGGAGAACCCGGAGGAAACCCACACAGACACGGGGAGAACATGGAAACTCCAACCAGATGGGGATTCAAACTGGGAATCCCTAGCGCTGAGAGGCGAACGTACTAACCACTAAGCCACCTTTAGTATATAGCATTTTCACAAAATATCAAATTATATTTTTCCAAATGTGTATTGCTTCATTTAACAACATGTTGTTTAATTTGGGCTCTTAATAGCGATAACCGGATCCTTTGCACTTTATCTAGTGGTGTCTAATCACCAGGCAATGTTCAAAAACCTTAACCATAGTAGTTATCTTTCAAGTTCATGTCTAGAGTGCCTGATGATAGCTGTGAATAATTTCCCTGACTCACTTCCGAAGAAAAATAGGACTATATTGGGAGGTCCTAAGAGAGAGTGCAGATATGGTGACAGCATGTGGAATGGTGAAAGAGTAGAAAACATATCAGACCTTGAAGATACACTTTAAAATGACACTGTGACCTTAAACACACTCTTGTATCTTCTTGTTTTCCGTTCCTACTTCTGATTACATAAGACATTTTGTTGGGTGTGATAGGAAATTAAATATTTCCGCGTTGATTAAATGAAATTTGTGAAAATTGAAATGCATGAGGGCGGAACGGTGGTTTAGTGGTTAACATGTTCGCCTCTCAGCGCTAGACATTCCCGGTTTGAATCTGGGTGGAGTTTCCATGTTCTACCCGTGTGTGTTTGTGTGTGTGAGTGTGTGTACAGTGATAGATTGGCGTCCTGTCCTGGGTGTATCTGCTCAGCGCCCAAGACATTCTCCCCTGGATGGGCATGGGGAACCGCCCCGCGACCCTAATAGAGGATAAAGCGGAAGATAATGGATGGATGGATGAAATGCATGAAGGTGGTCTCATTAGTGTGATCGCCATATATGACGATCACACTATTGTTATCCGATTTTTATTATTATATTATTCACTGTATTTATCCGGCTCATTGTTGAGATGAGTGATGTATACAGCTAAGGAACCGGTCGAACCGTTCCCCATATATTCCCATTTTTCCGAGTCGCAGATGGCTGTAGCCAAACTAGTCTTATGACATGGCAGAGTGATCGCACTCATCGTTCACTCCTGATCACTCTTCAAATTTGGCTTAGTTAATTTCCTATGGGACAAATCTAGTTTTTTAGTGGCATAACTCGCTCAATTTTCGAGCTACAAACACAAAACTCGCCTTGTCCTGAGTGATTTGCAGAGACACCCACTAGCTAAAATCACAGGTCACTGATTGTGCACCCCCACACATCTGGCCACACCCATTTTTGTCCCATTCACTTGCATTCATTTCTCCACAACTTTTGATAAAAATCTGTTTTTGGCTTTGATATTATTTTAGAACCCTTCATTACTTCTTAACACAGTGACATTTAGAAATACAATATTTAATTACGGCGGCATGGTGGCTTAGTGGTTAGCACGTTCGCCTCTCAGCGCTAGGGATTCCCGGTTCGAATCCCCATCTGGGTGGAGTTTCCATGTTCTCCCCGTGTCTGCGTGGGTTTCCTCCGGGTTCTCCGGTTTCCTCCCACAGTCCAAAAACATGGATTAAGTCAATTGAATTCTCAAAAATTGCCTCATATAGAGTGTGTCTGTGTGAGTGAGTGTGAGTTCCCAGCGATGGATTGGCGCCCTGTCCTGGGTCTATCTGCCCAGCGCCCGAGACGTTCTCCCCTGGATAGATTAGATTTTTAACTAAGTAAGTATTTTAGTAGTGTGCTTTTAAACAGAATTTAGTTTACCTTGATCCATGTTTTTGGACTGTGGGAGGAAACCGTAACCCATGCGGACATGTGGAGAACATGGAAACTCCACCCAGATTGGGATTCGAACCGGGAATCCCCAGCGCTGAGAGACAAATGTGCTAACCACTAAGCCACCGTGCCGCCCTTTAACAGTAATATTCCAGTATATTGGGATTATGGTAAAGGTATTATGATTGGATAAAAAAAGAGCACCCATCAAAGACTGAATAATAACATGTGTACTTAACTGTTCTTGAACCTGGAACGGTATGTTCTTGGCCACCATACTGAATCTGCTTATATCTTAGCCCTTCTTTATGTAGCACACAGTTCTTTTATTTCAGATCCTTCTTTCCCATGAGGTGCCGTGTTGAACTTCCAGTCACAGGTATAAGCCAGCGTCGAAGCTATATCAGCTAATTGAACCCACCTGCTTCATTCTCAACACCTGAGACCTAGTAACACTAATAAGTCACATAACACTGGAGGAAAAATGGCTAAATCGGCTGATTAAGGGTGTACTGCCTTCAGTTACCAGCAGTTTAGAGATTAATGGTTGTTTGTTAATGGAGTTTCCATGTTCTCCCTGTGTCCACGTGGGTTTCCTCCGGGTTCTCTGGTTTCCTCCCACAGTCCAAAAACATGGATCAAGTCAATTGAGTTCTCCAAATTGCACCATATAGAGTGTGTTTGTGTGAGTGAGTGTGTGCCCAGCGATGGATTGGCGCCCTGTCCTGGGTGTGGCCAGCGCCCGAGACGTTCTCCCATGGATGGGCATGGGGAACCCCACCGTGACACTAATATAGGATAAAGTGGAAGATAATGGATGGATGGATGTGTGTTGAGTTGTTATGAGGGAACGACAACTTCACACAATGTTATACAAGCTATAAACTGACTACTTTAAATTTTATCAAAGGGTCACATCTTTAGTGTTGCTCTATTACAATGTATAAGCAAATATTTACAAAAAATGTGAGGGGTGTACTCACTTGTGTGAGATACTGTATTTCAACAAAGGCATTAACTCGACTTATTCTGCATGTGCACAAGTGCTCTCTTTGTAAACACAGGAAGTGTGTGGTTATCTGACCGGCCTGTAGTCTGGAACTGCCTCCTGTTTTGAAATTCCTTATCATGAAAAGTAGAATTAGAAAATGACCTTTGCAAAAGAGTCCTCTGATTCTGCATATTAATACATTTTTTCACAGGCATCATATTCTAAATTTGTTTATTTCCGCAACATATATATATATATATATATATATATATATATATATATATATATATATATATATATATATATATATATATAAATATATCCATTCATCCATCATCTTCCACTTTATCCTCCTCTAGGGTTGTGGGGGGGTGCCCATGCCCATCCAGGGGAGATATTTTGGGTGCTGGCCAGATACACCCAGGACAGGGCGCCAATCCATCACTGGGCACGCACTCACTCACACAGACACACACACACAAACACACTCTATATAAGGCAATTTGGAGCATTCAATTAACCCTGATCCATGTTTTTGGACTGTAGGAGGAAACGGGAGAACCCGGAGGAAACCCACGCGGACCCGGGGAGAAAATGGAAACTCCACCCAGATTGGGATTCGAACCGGGAGCCGAACGTGCTAACCACTAAGCCACCATGCCGCCCCTATAAATAAATATAAATATATATATATTTTATATTATATACATTTTAAATGAATAGAAATATAAATTTTATATTAACAAAATGTTAAATTAAAATGTATAAATCACATTTCTAGTTTAATTGTATTTTACAACATGTACTCACAAATAACTTTTGGGCATGGACTTGTACATTGCCAAGAATGTTATTATGCCTCATAATCTGGCAATTTCATGGGACCAAGGGTCCTGCTTGCTTTCCATTTCCGGAACATGGCATTAAAATTCCTTATTAAAAAGTGTTAATGTGTTTTGAATGTGCAATCATCCCTTTTTACTTATAAATTTTTTTAAAAAGGGTTAGTGCTCTGTTATTTCACAGGTGACATGTTTAAATAAAGGGAAAGGAACGTGTATTTAAAGTACATATTTATAGTACCAAGAATCATCACATGGCTCATGTTTGTATGGGTATCAGAAGGATTTATGACACAAAGGATGGCTAGGCCTCCCCTGCCTTTGATCCCAGACCATGACATACAAATGCTTGGAAATTGTATGAGCCACGACACATTAATCGGTAAAAATACTACTGCTATCCTTGTGTATTTAGTTTACACAGTTTTAAATATTTACATAGGGCTCATTACTAGTTCCCATCAACCCAATATTATTAACTACTATTCAGACACTCTACAACACATCAAACCTTACCATTTTTTACTCTGACTAATAAAGAGGCTTGCAATAAATTAAAGATAAAGATCATTTGATTGTACGTGCCTTTTCCTATGGTTTATTAAAGAAAAAGTCATGTGAGTAAACCTATTCCAAAAAGGAGAGGGATAAACTGTTGCGAAGGGAGTCAAGCCCTGAAAAACAGGAGCTCTGTTTGCATAATATACTGTGGTGAATATTTCATCCATCCATCCATCATCTTCCGCTTTATCTTATATTAGGATCACAGGGGGGTTCTCCATGCCCAAACAGGGAAGAAGGTTTTGGGCGCTGGGCAGATACACCCAGGACAGGGTGCCAATCTATCACTGGGCACACACTCACTCACACAAACACACTCTATAGGGGGCAATTTGGAGAACTCAATTGACTTGATCCATGTTTTTTGGACTGTGGGAGGAAACCGGAGAAGCCGGAGGAAACCCACGCAGACACGGAAAACATGTAAACTCCACCCAGATGGGGATTCAAACCGGGAATCTGTAGCGCTGAGAGGAGAATGTGTTAACCACTAAGCCACCGTGCCGTCCGGTGAATATTTCATGTTTGATAATTTTTTGGGAAAAAATATTCTTAATTAGCATGATTTAAGTAAATATAGTGCATGTATTAGGTGGTTTAGTGGTTAGAACATTCGCCTCTCAGCCCTAGGGATTCCCAGTTTCGAATCCCAATCTGGGTGGAGTTTCCATGTTATCCCTGTCCGTGTGGGTGTCCTCCGGGTTCTACGGTTTCCTCCCACAGTCCAAAAACATGGATCAAGGTCAAATTAAGCTTCTAAATTGCCCCATATAGAGTGTGTCTGTGTGAGTGAGTGTGTGCCCAGCGATAGATTGACGCCCTGTCCTGGGTGTATCTGCCCAGCGCCCGAAACATTCACCCTGCATGGGCATGGGGACCCGCCCCCCTCGACCCTAGTAGAGGATACAGCGGAAGACAATGGATGGATGGATGGATGGATGGATGGATGGATAGTACCTGTATTAAGTATTTAGTTGGCATGCAAGTCTATTTGTTATCTGCTTTTAGCTGTGGTTGGGATTTAGGTTTGTTTACATTTTTTGGCACCCAGCTAAAGAAATTTGAACAAAACAACATTAGTTTATATAAGTTTTTGTATATGGGCCTGGTTATTGGAGTGCAGTGAGCCACAAAAAGGAGATACCCTCAATGAGGGTTTAAAATCTGGGCCTAGTGGTTATATGTGAGGATCAAGTTACGAGCTCAGAAGACAATCTGCCCTCATTAGCAGCAGTTTGTCAGCATAACAGGTCTTTAAGTGAGAGCCTATTTCTTTTTCACGAGACTACTTGATTCTTCAGATGATTTTACAAGACTTTATGTTGCCATTTTTAACCAGCTTAACTATTTTTTAGAAACTTAGCAAGGACTCTTATTTCCATTGAAGATTTACTTTAACGCTATTGCCAGCAAATGTGCTAGAGAAGGGCAACTGACCTGCAAATAGCCCTGAACTAAACCCTTTTGAATAATTTGGGGTTGTTTTGGAAAGTTGATAGTAAGCCAGGCTTTTTCAGCCAATTTTAGTGCCTGATCATTTAGGCCTTTGACTGAACTGGCACAATTTTTCTTCCCTATACACACACCAAAATTGTGTGGCTAACATACCAAAAGGGGTAGGTGTTTCTTAGAGGTAGCATGCAATGCACCCCAAAGAAGAGGCAGTTACGTCAATGGTATCTGGACACTAAATGTAACTAGTGTTAAAGGTATTTGCTAATTGGTACAATAAAAACTGCTGGTGAAGGTGCAATCTGTGTCTCAGCAAAGGAAGTATATTTCAAAATGGCTAATAACAGTAAAATAAAATTCCACTGAACTGATTCCACTACAAAACAGTTTCTGTTGAGTCTTTCCAACATCTTGAATTGTCATTCTGAAATGGTCACTTGGCGTCAGGGTGTTTTTGGGCCCTTACAGCATTTAGAAATTGAGAAACACATAACCAGCACATGTGTGCGCCACCTGGGTCAAACACTTGGAAGGAAATGCTATTCCTACCTAGTGTTTCTGGTTTGTGGTTTTGATCATTTGATATGGATGTTTCTGCAGAGATACTTCAGAGGATGTCTGGAAAATAAGGTCAAAGACAAAATGTGAACATTGTCATGAACTATGGCAAAAATCAACATTTAAAGTGTAGCCCACACAATAATTAGTCTTGAGTGCTCAATATATTCCAGGGTCAAATATCATATATCGATTACTGCCCATAATTAGCTCAGTGTCACACTTTAAAATGTCAGTATGTCATTTAAGACACTGAAATAAAAATGGTCTTAACACTCTTCACAAGATTATAAAATGTATAAAATGGCAATTTGTGCTTTTTCAGTTAGGTTATTCACATATTTAGTTTATCCTTAATACTAAACAAGAGTGATTAATTCACATATGCTTAATAAATGAACGCCTTACTTTACATTAGGTCATTTGGCAGATGTTTTTATGCAAAGTGGAATACCGGTCAGATTGCAGTATCAGCCTTGTAGTCCTAAAGCAATGAGGTTAACTTTTGAACTAATCCCCCCTCAAGGGCTCACGTTGACTCAAAAGCAGAACTCCTAACCTTCAGATTTATATGTGGTGCTGAAATGCTATTACCCAAGACTAGGTACCCTGCAGGTTCTGCCCATTCAGCTATATTGTTATAACTTTTTTTTTTTTTTTTCTCATTTGCAAATTTGCCACAGTAATAACATTAAAGGTTTCTTGCCTTGGTTGCCTTCATTTGCTTTGGCAGTCCAGTCTTTTTAGATTATTTAATGAAGATTTGAGACATTTTCACATTTCTTATTTGCTGTCCTGACACTCAAGGAGTCCCCCATAGAGCCTTGGTTTCCTAAAAAAAAACAGCATAACAGGGAGTTTATATAAATGAATGAATAAATACTCTAGTGTTTATACTCTAGCTAGTCACGTGGATAAAAAAAAAAAAACTTTCTAAAGATGAGTTAGTAATGATTTCAGTGTAAGTGAAATGATTAGTGTTTGTTTTTCTCCCCCTGAACGTTGAAAGCAGCTGCCAGCTTATCATTTATAATCATTTTCATCCAGTGGGTGAGAACTGTTTTGTCAGAGAATGTCCTCTATTTAGTTAAACAGTAATATTTATGTAGCAATAATAACCAGACTCTGTGATGGAACCCTTTTTTCCCCCCGAAATGATTAAAGGATAGCATATGCACAAGATAAGTTACACAGTGGCGGAAAGAAAGGCAAACATGTGGCATCCATGTGTCTCAGACAGAGCTGGGCTTTCTCCACTGTATGATTTTGGGTACTGTGGGGTAAATTAAAAGCAGCATTGGATACAAACATACAATGACCAACCCAGGAAAGGGGCAGGAATATATGAACAACAGAAACCTAAGAAACGTAGAAAGGAAGTGTGCTTTCGTAAACAAAAACATCTCAGGCAGAATTAAAGGGGCAACCACTGTTCCAAAAAGAATGAATTATAGTGCAGGACAGGTGTCCAAGGCAAGTCTGGTTCATATGACATGGTGGCTTATTTTCACTGCGTAAGCACACAGAGAACCTTATTAAAATTATATACTAATGTACATGATTATATGTATAGGCTGATTGGATAAATGCCAGAGCAAGGAAGGTGTAATGCCAGGTAAAATAAAAAAAGACATTTTTTTGATATTGAAATAGATTTAAAACTTTCTTTTTGGTGCATAACTAATAAATGACATGGCCTTGTTTTTGTCACATGCAAGGCCATTAAGCTTATTATTTATTAACAGCTATTAAATACCAATGAGCATGTGTCTCCCTTGGAGCCATTATGTAACAAGTTAAGGCACAGGTTTGGCAGCCTGACTCAGCTTAGGATCCAGTAAGGAAGAACATCTGGGCCTCTGATGAAGAAAATGGAAGCCAAGGCCTGTGATTAGTGGCGTAATTTCCAAGCCATGCCAAACAATTACTTAATTCCTGAATTTAAGACAAAACAAATGTTACAATGCTTATAATCTCTATCAGATTAAACACATTAGCTTTCGATTTATTGCACAAGCCTGTAATTATATATAATATAATATAATATAATATCAAATACAGCTAAAGAAAACATATGTAATAGTCAGTAATGGTCAAACTAACTAAAGTCCAGCTATATGGTAGGTGGTAGAAATAGACAATGGAGCATGACGGAGGAGTGTCCAAAGACAAAGATGAGAACATTTTGGGCGCTAGGCAGATACACCCAGGGCAGGGTGCAAATTTATTGCAGGGCACACTCACCCACAAAGACATACACTGTATAGGGCAATTTAGAGCATTCAATTTACCTTGAGGACTGTGGGAGGAAAGCAGAGAACCCTCAGGAAACCCATGCAGACACAGGAAGAACATTGAAACTCCACCCAGATTGGGATTCAAACCTGGAATTCAAACCCAAGTATATATATATATATACACACAATTACTTTACACAATTACTTTAATTTCCCTGTAATGTTATATTGTTATAATGTTATATATAGTATGTGTATAATATATATATATATATATATATATATATATATATATATATATATATATATATATATATATATATATATACAAAAAAGATTTTCACACATTACTGTAATGTCGCTTCCATGTGGTTTCAATGTGCTGTCCAGTTTTTTCTGGCCCCTTTTCCTGCTTTCATGACTAACTTACTAACAGAAGTATGGAATGGCTGTGGCACCCCGAGGGTCCATACTAAGACTTGTGATGACAACACTCTCAGGAATTACTGGTATACCAAACAGTTCCATAATCCCGCCGTCTGCCTGACAGGACAGGCATAAAGTGACTAATGATTTATCTTACAGTACAGGAGTGGTGTACAGAATAACATTAAAAGCTTTTGCTTTAAACCTTTAGAGTAGGACTACAGACGGGACTATAGCAGTGGTATCAAATCTTTTAAAACAGTTCTGATATGTTTTAACTTGAATTTTTTCAAGTTAAAAAGTGCTGTTTGGAAATTTGTAACTGGTTTGAAATTGTCTATAATTTAAAGTTGTGATTTTAACTATTAAGCCAAATAATATTTTGGAGCAGGTAATATGAAGCAGTTTTTTTTATTTTTCAGAAATTAGAAGCCTGAAGTCTGATCATTAACAGATGTGTCATGGCGTAAATAAAATGGATTTTGGAGGAGTTCAGAAAAAAAGTTGTTGATGCTCATCGATTCTAAAACAAAAACAGTCTCTGAAGTGTTTGGACTTCACATTTAGACAAAATATGTTCAAAAGGAAAAAAAATCGAACAAATAATAAACACAAGGCATGAAATGGTCTGCAAGGTCAAAAAGTAGCCCTGGGTTACATCTGAGCAACTGGAGTTTATTGCTGTCTGAGGAAAACAGAATGTTTCCAGTGGGCAAAGGAATGCAATAATCGGATCACAGAGCATTGGAAAAACATCACTATAGTGGGGGGGGGGGGCAACAAATGAGGACAGGAGACAGGAGTTCGCTCATTGGTAGATCTCTCTTCCTGCAGCACATGATGTTCCCGGTTATAAAGGGCGTACACGCTCATCAGTTGGAGCCGTGTCAGGTGCGATAACTATCTATAATTTTCACTCCTCCCTTAAATTTATCATCCCGTCCCCAGACCTTTAACTACATTTCCGTTCAAAGGTTAGATAGTTGTATATTTTCTTCCATTATCTTCCGCTTTATCCTATATTAGGGTCGCGGGGGGGGAGGGGGTTCCCCATGCCCATCCAGGGGAGAATGTTTCGGGCGCTGGGAAGATACACCCAGGACAGGACACCAATCTATCACTGGACACGTTCACTCACACAGACACACTCTATATGGGGCAATTTGGAATTCAATTGATCTTAATCCATTTTTTTGGATTGTGGGAGGAAACCGAAGAACATTCGTTATGCATTCATTAACCATAATTAGTCCATCAACGATGGTATTAACATTTATTGATCCACACCAAGTCATCAACACGCTCTTGCACTGGTCGTCTCTCTCTCTCTCCCCAGACGTCCACTTGCTCCCTTATATTCCCACACGGCAAGACATGCCAGGAAGGCCTGTGGGTACAACTCAGAATCACTATCAATCTTTAAAAGTAAGGTTTGCGTGTAATTAATTCCCTGTAGATAAAGGTGTAGATCTCAGGCTTGGCGGTGTTGGGTTGGTGATCTGGGATCAGTCTGTGCTGGCATTTCACCTCTTCACCCACCTCATCATTAATAGAGGGTGAGGCAATGAAATGATGCTGAGGGAGCCCTCTCAACTAAGTATAGTCTGCAGTATCTGCCCCTTTTAGTTCTGCTGCTCTATTCAGTGATGCCGGAGTCACATGATGCACTGTGTCAATCAAAATCTGATTGGTACTTAAATTCTGTTTAATTAGCTCTACCTGCTTTCCTTGTTTGTTTCTTTTGAGGTGTTGCTAATTTCCTGAAGGTGTCGTCAGCTCTTCTTTCATGGTTCTGCTGAAGCACTGCGACTACGACGATTACTGAATAGAACCTAGATTTTTATTGGACTTATATAACTTTCCAATTGTTAAATAAGGCCACCTGAAAATCACACAATCTGTACATTAGTGTCCTACACTGTTGTTGCTGTCCAGGCCGCTCAAGGAGGACGAGTCCCCCACTGAGCCTTGGTCCTAAGGTTGCTTTCTTAAAATAACAACATAGCAGGGAGTTTTTTCTTGCCACTATCGCTTTGGCTTGCTCTTTGTGTGTTTATAGGCTTAAAACACTGTAAAGCTGCTTTGTGACAATGTACTACTGTAAAAAAGCACTATATAAATAAAGTACTTGAACTTAAACCATCCCCATTGGCGTGTACATTAGTGTCCTACACTGTTGTTGCTGTCCAGGCCGCTCAAGGAGGACGAGTCCCCCACTGAGCCTTGGTCCTCCCAAGGTTGCTTTCTTAAAATAACAACATAACAGGGAGTTTTTTCTTGCCACTATCGCTTTGGCTTGCTCTTTGTGTGTTTATAGGCTTAAAACACTGTAAAGCTGCTTTGTGACAATGTACTACTGTAAAAAGCGCTATATAAATAAAGTACTTGAACTTAAACCATCCCCATTGGCGTGGCAAGCTCCCACCATAACCTCTACATGGCGTGGACAGCATGTAACGCCACAATATTATGGTCAGGACAGGAGAATGTTCAAATTAGTGAGGAGGTATTGATTTACGCACTGCCTTACTTTAGTAAAACTAAACAAATATTTTGGATGCTTCTTAAAGCCGTTTTGAAGCAATGTTTAAAAATCCATGAATGATGCGCCCCGTTGTTGTTCCAAAGAGTGGAAAACTCTGAGGTGAACCACGTTTGAGTCATGATTAACCACATAGCCCCGAGGAACCCAAGAGCCAAAACAGCTCGGCAGGCACATGGCCGATCAAAACAGCTTGCTCACTGATCTCATTACAACATTCTGCATTTTCCTAAACATTAGTTGACATTTTATTGCTTTGCTAAATCTTCATCTTACTATTTCCTTCTCATATAATAACAGGCTATTTAGCATGTTGCGTGTGATCACAGACAGCAAACAGCACAACGGGAAGATTTAAACTGTACGATTTTAAGTAGTAATATTAAGATAATGAAATGAAAATTATGAAAATTGATGATGAATCAATTCATCAAGTAAAAATTATCACCCACAAAATGCTGTGTTGGTTTTTAACCTTAAAACTGACAATTCCACTGATCTGCTAGATTCAACTTAGAACCCGAGATTAGAAGAAAGCACATCCTTGTGCTTAGCGAGTGTAAATATTTTACTTTGTTTGCTTACTTTAGTGTGTGTGTGTGTGTGTGTGTATGTATGTGTGTGTGTGTGTTTTTTGTGTGTGTGTGTGTGTGTGTGTGTGTGTGTGTGTGTGTGTGTGTGTGTGTGTGTGTGTGTGTGTGTGTGTGTGTGTGTGTGTGTGAATTACAGCCCACCCTTCTTAAATGCTGGTAGCTGAAGTTCAGGTTAAAGTTCATGCTTTTTTTAGTTATATAGCACCTTTTACAACAGTTCGTTGTTCACGAATGTTTAAAACAACTATCCAAGAAAAAACAACTATCAGTGGCAAGAAAAAAGCTTCTTAATTTTTTATTATTATTATTTTTTTTTTACCTTTTATTTTATGTTCAGGGCAGCACGGTGGCTTAATGGTTTGCACGTTTGCCTCTAGCGCTAGGAAATCCCCATCTGGGTGGAGTTCCAATGTTCTCCGTGTCTGCGTGGGTTTCCTCAGGGTTCTCCTGTTTCCTCCCACACTCCAAAAACATGAATCAAGGTCTGAATTCTCCAAATTGCCCCATATAGAGTATGTTTGTGTGAGTGAGTGTGTGTCCAGCGATAGATTGGCGTCCTGTCCTGGTTGTATCTGCCCAGCACCCGAAACGTTCATTCCTGGATGGGGGCATGGGGAACCCCCCCCCCGACTCTACTAGAGGATAAAGCGGAAGATAATAGATGGATTTTAAGCTCAAGTAATTAATTTATATATTGCTTTCCACAATAGTGCATGTTCTCAAAGCAGCTTTACAGTGTTATAACCGTTTAAGCCCTCAAAGAGCAAGCTGAAGCGACAGTGGCAAGACAAAACTCCCTCTTAGGTTGATATTTTAAGGAGAAAACCTTGGGAAGACAGGCAGCATCAACAGGACACTAATGTACAGATTGTGTGATGATCAGGTGACCCGTATTTAACAATTAAAAACTATATAAGTCCATTGAGGGCATCCTGCAGGACTGCCAGTCCAATAAAAATCCAGATTCCATCTAGTAATCATCGTAGCCACATCGAAGCCACATCGTAGCCACAGTGCTTTAGCAGAGCCATGGATGAAGAGCTGATTACACCTCCAGGAAATTAGCAACACCTTAAAAGAAACAAATAAGGAAAGCAGTTCATAAAACACAGCATTTAAGTAATAATCAGAGTTTCAGGTCGGAACCTCGAAAGAACCAAGATACCGTAGGGCACCACTCTTGTGAGGCCTGGCAATGTTGACTGGAGCTACAACAAAAGTTATGTTCTGTTTTTGTTTGTATATGAGTTTAATGTCTGGATAGTAGTGCTCTCATGGGGGTCAGTTAGTTTAATATGTACCCACCAGCATGTCTGGAATGTGCGAAGATAGTCCCCAGATGTAGTCCCCACATGTAGCAATGGGGAGCACATGCAACTTTGAACAGAATGGGCCTTTATGTGCATCTAACACTAACCACAATAATTCCAAAATAAAGATTAAATACATGTACAGTATATAAGTGTTTAATCCAAAAGGTGTGGTAGCTCAATGGTTAAGGTGTTGGGAATCAATGAGAATGTTGTGGGTTCAAATCCCAGGTCTCCTGAACTTACCAATGTGTGTCCCTGAGCAAGACCCTTAACCCTCATTGCTCCAGAGATACTGTACCAACCCTGTGCTCTGACCCAACCAAGGGATATTTATAAGTCGCTTTGGATAAAAGTGTCTGGTATACTGACCAAAAAAAAAAAAGACCAAGTGTATCATACGCTCAAGAGTTTATGAATGATACGTTTAGTCCATCCACAATAATAAGGGCACTCTAAGTTCAAAACTGTTGCACAAGAAGGTTGCTATGGATAATGACATCTTAATAGGAAAAACACAAGTGACGGACAGAATTTAACACAGTGCAGAATGAGATTCTGGCACCACAGACAAGAACAGCATAACTAAAAAGAACAAAATCTGCATGTTGGATAATTCTGCAGTAAATCATATCACTAGCTCTGCCCACCACATACTGGAATATTTGTCAGCGCATACTGGAGAATTTAACATTAGTCCATAAAGACATGACTCCTTGCAGTATATTAAGGACAAAATAACACACTTTGCCACTGTTGTGTACATCTTTTAAAGTTTCTGTGAACAAGTTCAAGTAATTTATTTATAGAGCGCTTTTTACAATAGTAGATTTTCACAAAGCAGCTTTACAGAGTTAAAAGCCTTTAAACCCCCAAAGAGCAAGCTGAAGCAACACAGGCAAGAAAAAACTCCCTGTTATGTTGTTATTTTAAGGAAGAAACCTTGTGAGGACCAAGACTCAGTGGGGGACTCATCCTCCTTGAGCGGCCGGGCAGCATCAACAGTGTAGGACACTAATGTACAGATTGTGTGGAGATCAGGTGACCTGTATTTAACAATTGAGACTAGCATTTAAAAAAGCAATAAGCAATCATTTAAAATTTTTAAGATGACGATGGCTAAAATTGCATACTTCCAAAAAAACGCTGTCAAAGAAACCTGAATATATATACATTCATTTTGTTCCACTTTTATTCTCTATTAGGGGCGCGGGGGGGTGGGGTTCCCCATGCCCATCCAGGGGAGAACGTTTCGGGGGCTGGGCAGATACACCCAGGACAGGACGCCAATCTATCACCCACGCAGACACAGGGAGAACATGGAAACTCCAACCAGATGGGGATTCGAACCGGGAATCCCTAGCGCTAAGAGGTGAACGTGCTAAACACTAAGCCACCTTGCCTTAGTGAATATTATAAAGAATATTTAATAATAGTAATAAAATACATTTAAACAACTCACAGGAATATAGATTACATTCACGTTATTGTCATTACACATGTAGCAGTTAGAAGGCAACAAAATGAAGTAAGGTCATTGTGTCAAATATAGTTCACATACTAAGTTCAAGTTCAAGTAATTTATTTATTTATTTAACATTATCCTGTCCTTACCATAATAATGTGGTGTTACATGCCGTCCACGCCTTGTGGAGCAAGAGCAAGCTGAAGCGACAGCTTCCCCTAATATAGGATAAAGCGGAAGATAATGGATGGATATAGGTCCATTGAGGGTGTCTTTCATACTATGTTTTAATATTACAACTAACACCACTACAACCATGAGTAATACGACCAACCGCATACCTTTACAGGATGTTAATAGCAACTTATCCTCGTGTATAGCCAATCATCTCCTCAGGAGTTCAGCTCCTGCATGCTGCTTGCAGCCCTAACAGGAAGTAACACGCTGAGCTAATGGGAAGCGCACTACTGCTCAATGATGGTAGAGTGTTCCTCTCTTTCCTTTCTGCTTAGTAGAATTACTTTTGCCATAAATCTTCCTCTGAAGGAATTGTTTAGGATCTTTTGTTGTCTTTAATTTTAGCCTTGGCTAAACCTTGCTCTGCTGAATAAGGAGTTCATTATCCATCAGTACTGTCGAGCTAGGGCCCTCATTAGCGATGCCGATACAGTCGAAAAGACCATTCCTGGAATGTTCCAAATAACAGGAAGGCTAGACGAATTTGGGTCCGATAATATTTTTTTTTCCATGCCTTGCGTCAGCCGGAGAAAAATTCAGTATGTGCTCACATCAAAGGCAGGAATGCAGTGTTCAAGTTGTTAATGGCAGCGGGTAGGAAGGGTGAGGGATCAGCCGCAATTTAAGAAGTTTCCTTTCAAAGACTAAACAGTCACTCTATGTCAGAAATTCTTACCGTTCCCACTGAGGCCCATTGGAAGCCAATGGGCTGACAGACGAGCACTTTTTCCTTTACATCGCACATACGCTTCATACAATTGCTTGTCTGTACTCCAGGAGACTTTTTTCAAGGTGTGAATTCTTAATGGCCTTGTCTGTAGCACCTTGATTTTGAACGCACACAATAAAGGGAAGGACACAAATGTTGTGGCGCCTACACACTGCATCTTAAGAACCTTTTATTACGTTCCATCTTAATAACGTCCCCTTAAATTCTACAAGATTTTGGAAATGTTTGGCTGTTCTTCCTTACGTGTGTATGTAAGGTGTGCGCGTGGGTTTCCTCTGGGTTCTAAGTCTAAAAACATGAATTGAAGGTAATGGATGGATGTCCCGGTTCGATTCCCATCTGGGTAGAGTTTCCATGTTCTCCACGTGGGTTTCCTCCGGGTTCTCCGGTTTCCTCCCACAGTCCAAAAAACATGAATCAAGGTCAATTGAGTTCTCTAAATTGCCCCATATAGCGTGTGTATGTGTGAGTGAGTGTGTGCCCAGCGATAGATTGGCGCTCTGTCCTGGGTGTATTTGCCCAGCGCCCGAAATGTTCTCCCCTGGATGGGCATGGGGAACCCCCCGCGACCCTAATATAGGATAAAGCGGAAGATAATGGATGAATGGATGGATGGATGCTGAACATGAGGGCCGTGCTCATAATTTCCATCCAAGTTCATCCCAAAGATGTTGAGGTTATAACACTGTCTTAGCTAATCAAGTTCATCTACAGCAAAATCACAGATCTATTCTGTGGCACAAGGACGTGATGGGAGGAGTCTGCAGACATGAGTCTGGCTAGGGATGCAGACAGGTAATTAGTAACATCATTTTCAAGCAGGAGGGTGACACGGTGGCTTTGTGGTCCCCACATTTGCCTCTCAGCGCTGGAGATCCTGGTTTGAATCCCAATCTATGTGGAGTACTCCCTGTGTCCGCATGGGTTTCCTCTGGGTTCTAAGTCCAAAAACATGAATTGAAGGTAAAAAGAATGCTCCAAATTGCCCCATATTGTGTGTATCTGTGTGAGTGAGTGTGTGCCCAGTGATAGATTATTGCCCTGTTCTCTGTGTATCTGCCCAGCGCCCGAAACGTTCTCCCCTGGATGACCCTAGTGGAGGATTAAGTGGAAGATGATGAATGAAGGAATTTCAGGCAGATGTTACCATTTACCTGATCTACGTATCTAGCCTGCTTTCCGTCTGCGTACTCCACCCATCACGCCCTCGCGCCAAAAATACCTTTATGAACCTTTTTTTGTGCATTTGGACACCATTATCAATTAACACTCACCAAGCTGTTCCTACATATTTAGTAGCGTACAGTTGTCTTGTACGGTTGCTTGATTTTTTTACAACATTGGCAAAAAGACTAAATATTGTATCCCTTACTTTCACAAGCCCTGATCAAGTTCAGCTCAAAACATCCATCCTACCATTATCTTCCGCTTTATCCTGTACTAGGGTCACGGGGGTTCCCCTTGTCCATCCAGGGGAGAATGGTTCAGGTTCTGGGCAGATACACCCAGGACAGGGTGCCAATCTATCGCTGGGCATACACTCACTCACACAGACACACTCTATATGGGGTAATTTGGAGAATTCATTTAATCTTGATCCATTTTTTTGGACTGTGGGAGGAAACCGGAAAACCCGAAGGAAACTCACACGGACACGGGGAGAACATGGAAACTCCACCCAGATGGGGATTCGAACCAGGATTCCCCAGAGCTCAGAGGCGAACGTGCTAATCACTAAGAGCTCAAAACCATCCATCCATTCATTATCTTCCGCTTTATCCTATATCAGGGTCGCGGGGGGGTTCCCCATGCCCATCCAGGGGAGAACGTTTCGGGTGCTGAGCAGATACACCCAGTACAGGGCGCCAATCTATTACTGGGCACACACTCACTCACACAGAGACACTCTATATGGGGCAATTTGGAGAATTCAATTGACTTGATCCATGTTTTTGGACTGTGGGAGAAAACCGGAGAACCCGGAGGAAACCCACGCGTACACGGGGAGAAAATGGAAACTCCACCCAGATTGGGATTTGAGAGGCGAACATACTAACCACTAAGAGCTCAAAACATGAATAGGTAAATAATTTTATGAACTTGTAAAACAGAAAAGTAAAATAAATCAAATCATTGAATGACCAGTTAAAATTATAACGTATATTGAACTAAAAAGATCATTTAGCACTTATTAAAAGAATAATTTAAGGCCAAAGAGAATCGTACCCGTGATTTCAGAGGCTTTCAGCCTCATTAAGGGGAGTCTATCAGTCTGAGGCTAACTGCCCCAGAGCATTCAGACAAAGACGAGTGAGATTATCAGACCGAATGAGGGAACGAAGCTTTCTGTGTGTATGTGCCAAGTTGTGTAACTCAGACCAGTGTGAGCAAAAAGATGAGTAGGTATTAGGAGTCACTGACAGTCAGTCCTGGGAAATTGAAGACAATCCTTGAAGCACCGCTGACAACCATGCCCTGTAAGGCTTTTGTCAATCCCTTTGGGGCTTAAAAGGTTTGCGATGACTGCAGTACGTATCGATTTCAGACCACAGCAGTTTCATATTTTAGGAACTTAGCAGCATTATTAGCTTTAATAGCATATCAGAGAGTCCATCCATCCATTATCTTCCTTAATCCTCTACGCGGGATCGCGGGGGTGTTCCCCATGCCATACACTCAGGACAGAGTGCCAATCTATGGCTGGACACACACTCACTCATACACACACACACAAACACAATCTATATGGGGCAATTTGGAGCATTCAGTTTACCTTGGAGCATTCAATTTATCAGGTGTGCTAATTTCCCTGATCAGCGCATCGGCATCCATCCATTATCCATTCTGCTTTATCCTCTACCAAGATCACAGGTGGGGTCAGGGGGTTTCCCATGCCCATCCAGGGCAGAACATTTCAGGCGCTTGGCAGATACACTCAGGACAGCGTGCCAATCCATTGCTGGAGAACCTAGAGGAATCCCACGGGGATACGGGGAGAACATGGAAACTCCACCCAGATTGGTATGTGAACCGGAAATCCCCAGCACTGAGAGGAGAACATGCTAACCACTAAGCCACTGTGCCGTCCTAGTCAGGATCTTAATCCAATTTAAACTGCAAAGCCAATGTGACAACAGCAATACGAAACAGCTGGAGCCTGATTGATGGGAAAAAAAAGTTTGCCATTAGACAAGCCCATGCTTCAGAGAATTCAAGCTGTCGTAAGTACCAATGGTGCCATGTTTTCCTTTTGATTTGATAATATTCTTATTAGAATTGAGTGATTCCAATTTTTTTTCATTTTCTTGATCTAAAAATCAATTGAGGGCGGCACGGTGGCTTAGTGGTTAGCATGTTCTCCTCTTAGCGCTAGGGATTCCTGGTTTGAATCCCATTCTGAGTGGAGTTTCCATGTTCTCCCCGTGTCCGTGTGGGTTTCCTTCTGGGTTCTCCATTTTCCTCTCACAGTCCAAAAACATGGATCAAGTCAATTGAGTTCTCCAAATTGCTCCATATACAGTGTGTATGTGTCTGTGTGAGTGAGTGAGTGTGTGCCCAGCAATAGATTGGCGTCCTGTCCTGGGTGTGTCTGCCCAGCGCCCGAAAACGTTCTCCCCTGGATAGGCATGGGGAACCCCCCCCCCCCCCCCCACCAATATAGGATAAAGCGGAAGATAATAAATGGATGGATAAATAAATCAATTGTGAATGAATTTTTTTTTTTTTACTTCTTCTTTCCTTCAAAAATACATTATTGAGCGAACATCATGATTCCATAATTGTTGCCAGGGTTGTGTGTAGCAAATCATTTGAACATGATCTACAGTGTAGAAACCTATTAATCAATTCAGTACTGTGAGACAGCAAAAGAGACACTTAGAGCCGAACACAGGGTGTAAACAGACATGAGGCACCTTGAGGCATCGGTGACTCACTTTTTCACTACCAAACATGACAAAGAGGCAAAGTTGTGGCATGTATTAATGTAATAATTTCTGTATTGCCCAGAAGTATTTTCTCACCCATCCAAATTGTCAGGTTTATGGTGTAGGGTTGTTTTTTCAGGAACAGGGCTTGGCCCCTTAGTTCCAGTGAAATGAACAATAAATGCTTCAGCATATCAAGACACATTGGACAAACCCATGCTCCCAACTTTATGGGAGCAGGTTGTTGCTGGCCCCTTCATCATTCAACATGACTGTGCGCAAAGCAAGGTCCATAAAGAGAGTCTGGTGTGGATGAATTTGATTCCTGATAGAACAGCGGTGACATCAGTGTGTGACCTCAACAAATGTGCTTCTGGAATACCGGTCCAAAATTCCCATAAACACTCATAAACCTTATAGCCAGCCTTCCCAAAAGAGTTGAAGCTGTTCTAGCTGCAAAGGGTGGACCAACGTCATATTGAACCCTATGGATTAGGAATGGGGCGGCATGGTGGCTTAGTGGTTAGCATGTTCTCCTCTCAGCACTAGGGATTCCCGGTTTTTTTCCATGTTCTCTCTGTCTCCTCGTGAGTTTCCACCAGGTTCTCCGGTTTCCTCATGCAGTCTAAAAACATGGATCAAGGTCAATTGAGTTCTCCAAATTGCCCCATATAGAGTGTGTTTGTGTGAGTGAGTGTGTGCCCAGTGATAGATTGGCGCCCTGTCCTGGGTGTATATCTGCCCAGTGCCCGAAACGTACTCCCCTGGATGGGCATGGGAACACCCCCTCGCGACCCTTGTACAGGTTAAAGCAGAAGATAATGAAGGAATGGGATGTCACTTAAGCTCATATGTGAGTCAAGGCAGTTGAGTGAATACTTTTGGCAATTTTGTGTAGCATGCTGGAAACAGTGAAATTCAAAGGGCATTGATCAAAAAAGTTGTGGTTACGGTCTTAAAGGCATGTCAAGGATCTATTTATATCAGAATCATAAAGTCACTGCAGATGAGGAATGAAGCAGTCTTTATCATCCATACATCCATTATCTTCCGCTTTATGTTCTATTAGGGTCGCGGGGGGTTTCCCCATGCCCAATCAGAGGAGAAGGTTTTGGGCGCTGGGCAGATACACCCAGGACAGGGCACCAACCTATCACTGGACACACTCACTCACACAGACACACTCTATATGGTGCAATTTGGAGAATTCAATTGACCTTGATCCATGTTTTTGGACTGTGGGAGGAAACCGGAGAACCCGCAGAAAACCCACTTGGTCATGGGGAGAACATGAAAACTTCACCCAGACTGGGATTAGAACTGGAAATGCCTAGCGCTAAGAGGCGAACATGCTGACCACTAAGCCACCGTGCCGCCTCCAGTTGAAAGAATGTTTGTTAAAAAATGCTTCATTTTTCAAGATCATAATGCATCTTCTCATGAGACAAAGGACATAAAAACTTTCATTTAACAAAGCCATAATGTCAGTGGCATGGCCTGCAAATATTGCAGATCTCCATCCATCCATCTATTAGCTCCCATTAAATCCTCTATTAGGGTTCGCAGGGGAGTTCCCCATCCCCATCCAGGGGAGAACTATTCGGGCGCTGGGTGAGATACACCCAGGACAGGGCACCAATCTATCACTGGGTATATTCACCCGGACCCAGAGAAAACCCATGCAGACAGATTGATATTCGAACCTGGAATCCCCAGCGCTGAGAGGCGAACGTGCTAACCACTAAGCCACCGTGCCGCTCAGTCTTTATTATAATCCTAAAAATGTAAAGTAAACATGAAAAAGCAGCTAAACAAGGTCTGCGGCAAAACAAACTGAAAAAACTAAACAATGTAACAGCCCAAAATACTCGGATGAAACGCTGAGGGGAAAACGTAGATGAATACAAGCGGCTGTGGTACAATGAGTCAAAAGGGGAGCAAAGGCAGGATCAAGCCGTGGAGGATAAAGACGATAAAGAAGCTGCCACTTTGGTAACCACACCAACACTGCAGAGAGCAAAACAAGCAAGGCGTAAAGAATAACAGACAACTACACACATACCCCAAACGATAGAACACAAAGAATAAGGTGAAAGGAAGAGCTTAAATAAGGTGTGGTAAGTAATTAGGGTGAGTGTGTGGGTGTTAATACTCACGAGATCTCAGAACATACATGGCCAGAGAAGGCAACAGGTGACTGTAAAAAGGGCAAATTTAATTAATTAATAATAATAATTTGGTCATTGGTGGCATGGTGGCTTAATGGTTAGCACGTTCCCCTCTCAGCACTAGGGATTCCCGGTTCGAATCCCCATCTGGGTGGAGTTTCCATGTTCTCCCCGTGTCTGTGTGGGTTTCCTCCGGGCTCTCCGGTTTCCTCCCACAGTCCAAAAACATGGAACAAGTCAATTGAGTTCTCCAAATTGCCCCATATAGAGTGTGTCTGTGTGAGTGATTGTTTGCCCAGTGATAGACTGGCACCCTGTCCTGGGTGTATCTGCCCAGCATCCGAAACGTTCTCCCCTGGATGGGCATGGGGAACCCCACCGCGACCCTAATATAGGATAAAGCGGAGAATAATGAATGAATTAATTAATTTGGTCATTTAGCAGACGCTTTAATCCAAAGCAACTTACAAGGTGAGGGTAGGAACATTGTCTGACAGTTAACCAGTGCCAGGCCATTAGGGCCTTCAAAGCCTTCTCCAGTTAATTATATTTTGTCAATGAATACTTATTAAATAATTTCAAATGCTCTGTCTGCTTCCTTCCATTACGTTTCCCTCAGTTGGTCCACTTCCAGACATTTTTTACTATTAAAGCATTTAACCAATAAGTTTTCAGCATCATTAGTTGCCATGTTTCAAGGTGGCTTAGTGGTTAGCACATTCTCCTCTCAGCGCTAGGGATTCCCGGTTCAAATCCCAATCTGGATGGAGTTTGCATGTTGTCCATGTGAGTTTCCTCCGGGTTCTCCGGTTTCCTCCCACGGTCCAAAACCATGGATCAAGGTCAATTGAATTCTCCAAAATTACCCCATATAGAGTGTGTCTGTGTGAGTGAATGTGTGCACAGCGATATATTGGTGTCCTGTCCTGTTTTATCTGTCGCATGCCCATCCAGGGGAGAACATTTTGGGCTCTGGGCAGATAAAACCAGGACAGGACACACACTATATATGGGGCAATTCTATATGGAGAATTCAATTTACCTTGATCCATGTTTTTGGACTGTGAGAGGAAACTGGAGAACCCAGAGGAAACCCACGCAGACACGGGGAGAACATGGAAACTCCACCCAGATTAGGATTCGAACCGGGAATCCCTAGAGCAGAGGGGCGAATGTGCTAACCACTAAGCCACCGTGACGCCCTAGTTCCGGATCTTAATCCATTAATCATCCAGAATTTAGAATAAATAAATAAATGAGTTTTTTATTAGAACCCTATTGGGAAAACTCAGAGCAAAGGGATCGCAAGGTACCTTTCCTTCGGATTCTCCGGTTTCCTCCCAAGGTCCAAAACATGGATTCAAGATAAATTGGTTTCTCAAAATTGCCCCTATATAGTCTATGTGTGGGTCATTGTGTCCCCAGCAATAGATTGGCAAACTGTCCTGGGTGTATCTATCCAGCAATTTAGAATAAATAAGTTCTTTAATAGAACCTTGATAAGGGAAGCTCACAGCAAAAGGATAGCAAGGCACTCTACCTCTAACTAAGTGTTAGGCCATATAAATAATAAAGTGAAAGTCAAGCTTTAAAATGCATTGCATATAAATATAATTGCATAAATATGTGTTGTGTGTCGATATCTACCATCTAAACATACTGTAAGTGTGAAGTATAGTAAGTATGTGGTCCATTGGGGACAGTGCTGGTGGTACAGTGCTACTTGGGGTACACACATGGGGTAAGTAGCCTTTCGGTGGAAGAACAGTCCGAAGATGTCAAAGGCTCAGGCCTGGATTGAGAGTCATTGTCTAACGTAGATGCTAAGTAGATATTGCTGTTCCAACACACCACTCAACTAAAGTAGGCTGATTTCTCTATATACTGTATACCTTTCACGTAAAGTGCACTAGTGTAATCGGACCAGTCCCATTTTCTGATACGTTGAACAAATACGAATTTATACGAGCCCACTCTTTTAATTTAAATTTAATTCCCTGGATACCCACTGGTAACGACAAATACATAAATCCATTACCAGTCAACACCGACTCGTTCACTTCGCTCCAGTGATGATCGCCGCCTGGTGGTTCCACCTTACCGAGGAGCTAATTCTCACTCCGTGGCGTTCACCACTGCAAAATGGTGGAACGATCTTCCCAACTCTGTCCGTAAGACAGAATCACTAAACAGTTTTAAGAAACTACTGAAGACGCATCTCTCGAATACCTTTCATTCATTCATTCATTATCTTCCGCTGTATCCTCTATTAGGGTCACGGTGGGGTTCCCCATGCCCATCCAGGGGAGAACGTCTCGGGTGCTGGGCAGATACACCCAGGACAGGGCGCCAATCTATCGCTGGGCACACACTCACTCACACAAACACACTCTATAGGGGCAATTTGGAGAACTCAATTGACTTGATCCATGTTTTTGGACTATGGGAGGAAACCGGAGAACCCGGAGGAAACCCACGTAGACACAGGGAGAACATGGAAATTCCACCCAGATGGGGATTGGAACCGGGAATCCCTAGTGCTGAGAGGCGAACGTGCTAACCACTAAGCCACCGTGCCGCCCTCTCAAATACCTGTTGTAAAAAAAAAAAAAATTAAAAAAAGGGGGGGGGGGGGGGCGCAGCATCAAATAACATTTTACTAATTTACAGTGTAGTTGGTTTTCTACATAACTTCTGACCTGTAATGTTCTCATTTGTAAGTCGCTTAGGATAAAAGCGTCTGCTAAATCATTGAATGTAATGTAATGTAAACACCAGTCTTCAAAGTCCTGAATTCGTTGTACTCTTAACATTATCATTCTCGTTTGTGAGGAGGCGGATGCTCATTGACTATTTAGAGAACCTGCTATGTGGGTAGCAGTATGATGAGCTGTACTTGAAGTACTTAAATAATCTCTACCATATTGTCTAACACCGATAATACTGCCCAGCTGATCAAGCAAGGTGAGTCCCCCACTGATTCCATTTAGAACCAAATGAATACCCAATGATTTTTTTTTTTACCTTTTCACTGTTATATTTACTGTTAGTAAATACATCAATTGACCTTAAATTTGAATGGGGACAGCGACCCTAACATAAAAGGGAGTTTTTTCTTGCCACTGTCGCTTCGGCTTGCTCTTTGGGGGGTTTAAAGGCTTTTCATTCTGTAAAGCTGCTTTGTGACAATGTAGTGTTGTAAAAAGCGCTATATAAATAAATAACTTGAACTTGAACTTGACCCTAGTAGAAGATATAGCGGAAGAAGAGCAAGGTAGCTCAGTGGTTGGGGTGTTGGGCTATCAATCTGAAGGTTGGGGGTTCAAATCCCAGGTCCACTGAAGTCACCAATGTGGGTCCTTGAGCAAGACCCTTAACCCTCATTGCTCCAGGGATTTTAATCAATATTCTTCTGTTTAAAATAATTTATTGCAAAAATGTTTAAAACTAATAACTAATAGTTAAACTATTATTACATCGAGCTTTCTTCTTGTTGCAAGTTTTCTTTCCTTACAGAGTTCAGAGAATGGATGTGCACTATGTCAAGCCAAGACTTCGACATTTGTCGGCTTTGTTATTGCCTTGTTTCGACCCTGGGTTCTGAAACAATTTATGATTCTTAGATTCGCCCATGATAACCTTGTCTGTGTTCCATTTAACCTATGGCTGTGTTTCACACCTTAAAAAGTCATGTTGCCTGTCAGTGATAAGGATGCTGCACTCCTGCCTGAAGCATTAAGCAGTCTTTGATATCTTGCTCTTGCTTTTAATATTAAAAGCCTTACCTCCATTATGAATTAGGATTGTAACAATGTCAATTCTCTCTGCCCTTGTGTTTGTGAAAGGTTTTATACTTTTATATTATCTAATTAAGACTGTGTCCACACTAAATATTAATCAATTAGAATTGATGCATTCATTAAACAGCCGGCGATTCGATTTATTGATATGTCGGCAAGAGCATTGATCGAGGGGTTTATATTTCTGCCTTTTATTTAATTCTATTTAAAACATCATCCGATGTGTGTTAAAGAGCATTACTGCAGGTCCTTCATTCCTGCTGCAGTTAAACCGCACAATCAGCATTGCTCTCATTCACCACCAAACTCACAAAATACTGTGCAATAAACATTCTATTGATCTAGGGTCACAAGGGGGTTCCCCATACCCATACAGGGGAGAAAGTTTTGGACGCTGGGCAGATATATATATGGCGGCACGGTGGCTTAGTGGTTAGCACGTTCGCCTCTCAGCACTAGGGATTCCCGGTTCGAATCCCCATCTGGGTGGAGTTTCCCCGTGTCTGCGTGGGTTTCCTCCGGGTTCCTCCCACAGTCCAAAAACATGGATCAAGTCAATTGAGTTCTCCAAAATTGCTCCATAGAGAGTGTGTATGTGTCTGTGTGAGTGAGTGTGTGCCCAGCGATAGATTGGCGCCCTGTCCTTGGTGTATCTGCCCAGCGCCCGAAACGTTCTCCCCTGGATGGGCATGGGGAACCCCCCCGCCACCCTAGTAGAGGATAAAGTGGTAGATAATGGATGTTGTGTGAGTGTTTTAATATTTAAGATTTAATATTTTGCATAAAAAAATATTTAGCAATATTTTTACTGTATATAGGGAAAAATAAGTATCGAATGCATCAACAGTTTTATAAATATATTACTATTTCAGGTTTCAGACACGAAACACTGTAAAGCTGCTTTGTGACAATGTACCGTTATAATAGAGCACTAAATAAAGAAATTACTTGAGCTTGAACTTATTTTTTATAAGTATAGAGGCAGGTAAATAATGAATGACACTGATTATTAACTATAAGTATGTCTTGACTACCAAAGAAAGCTGAAGACCTCTGAGGAACACCACGACCCTAATAGGGGTAGCGACCCTAGGATAAAGCGGAAGATAATGAATGAATGAATATATATATATATATATATATTCACGGTAAGCATTAGACGTTCTCCCCTGGATGGGATAAACATTGTGTGAATAGAATACTGTGTCTTTATTGGAAACGGTTTGACCAATTCCTTAGCTGTATACAAACAGCGGTCTCACCAATAAATAGCTCGAAAAATTGTGAGAGAAGAAAGCCGGCCAAAATCGATGGAATCATAAAAGTCGTATAACCAAATATGGCAATCACACTAATAATATTAAACTCATCTAATACTTGTATTAAAATAAATGACTGGGATATGACTAGAAACTCCTCCATACTATGCATAAAAGGAGCATATTAAATCAAATCAACTAGGGCTTGCTTTATCTTCTGTTGTCCTTAATGATTTTGTGCATTTTTTGAAGACTTAAGTCCAGGTGCTTACTTACATAATAGCTCAGACTCCATTAAAACTCTTTTTTTTTCCATAAAGGCCAACTATGTCAGGAATGAACCTTTAATTAAGCATCTCTCCACATACTGTAACATGAAGCTTCTGTATATAAGACATTCACCGGGATGTCTATGTGTGCCATTACCTCTGCTGCTGTTACATTTATGTAGCTTTAAGCCAAATTTATTGTTGAGGTAATTTGACTCATTCAGGAGTCATTTTCTCTTATTCTGTCCATAATGAAACATTCATTGTTTGACCAAACATGACACCTTTGGACTAAAACATGATATCCTTGAGTTTAAAGGCAGTATAATTGATTTCATATTTTGAAGTGTAGTAGGTTCCTTTAAAATGTAACCTGAGTCACAAATGCTCACTGAGTAAAATGTACAATACATGTCAACTGTGGGGGCAAAGTCAAAACGATTCCTGACATCCATCCATCCATCCATCCATCCATCCATTATCTTCTTCTTTATCCTCTATCAGGGTTGAGGGGGGGTTCCCCATGCCCATCCAGGGGAGAAAGTTTCGGGCGCCACTCTATCACTGGGCACACACTTACTCACACAGACATACACACAAACACACTCTACATGGGGCAATTTTTGGAGAATTCACCCTTTATCCATGATTTTGGACTGTGAGAGGAAAATGGAGAACATGGAAGAAACCCCCAAAGACATGGAGAGAACATGGAAATTCCTCCCAGATTGGGATTCGAACCGGGAATCCATAGCACTGAGAGGAGAACATGCTAACCTGTCATATATCCATCCATTATCATTATCAACATGCTAACCTGTCATATATCCATCCATAATCATTATCATCATTATTCGAACCGGGAATCCCAGGCGCCGAAAGGTGAAAGTGCTAACCACTAAGCCACCGTGCCGCCCTCCTGTCATATTGTCTGTGATATTTTTAAACCAAGCCTCTGAGCACCACTCTTGTAATAGCTGGGACAATTCAACAGTCAGGCCTGCCCTTTCTTAGACATGCCCAACAATGTATGTGTCACACAAGTCCACCTGGAACTGAACGCGGCTGCGCAAATTCAGTGCAGAGCCGCGGCGCTCTAACGCGCAGAAGGGAGCCAGGCACGCAGGTGGAACGAATGAGGAATTTATTGAGGTGCTCAAAACACCAAACACACAGGTACAACGGACACGTGTAACATAGAACATAGAACATAGAACGCGCACGGACCACATGTAACCCCGGAACTAAATACCCTAACATATCCCGACACGTGCACAAAACCACCCAATGAACCCGCGAAGCTAATTAACTAAAATACCCACAAGAGACAGCTAATTAACTAAACACAGGAACACAAACACAGAACCCAAAAACACACAACGGCCGAGAAACGGGTTCCCTAGGCAGTATGTTTGATGATTGCCCAAAACATATAAAACCTGAAAACAGGTCTACAACAAAAATGGTCTAAAGCATTAATCCACGACGCCTCTTGAATCCCACATTAATTTTATTTAGTCACATTTTGTTTTTGTTATTTACAATTATGTATGTTACAAACTAAAATCTTTTCTTGGGTTCAGATATATAGTTGTGTGACGTTTACATAGTTCCTTGTGGGTTGCTTCCACAAGCTGTGATTAGTGATAAAGAGATCTATTTAGCCAGCGGTGCTTACATACAAATGAATCTGCCCCTCGCCTTTACCTCACGCAGTAAAACATACATGTGTCCAGAGTGTTTACAGCGCCTGGGAAGCAACTGGGGTTGGACGCCTTGCTCAAGGGCACTTCAGCCATAGTCTCTGGTAGGACCGGGAATCCAACCAGGGACCTTCTTGTCACAAGGCTGGTTTCTTAACCACAAGCCTACAACTACCCCAAGTATATGCAAAATCACAGGCACACCCAAAAGGATATCCAATAAACCGACTGGCAATAAAGGCAGACAGTTGTGTCAAATTACGTCACCTGTTTCTCGACAAAAAGGTTTCACTTGTATATATACCACACAGACTACAGACATTTGCAGACTTGCAAATGGGTATGTGCTGCACCTGCAAGAGACAAAAGAAATAACCATGCAAGCCAGTGGTGGTAATTTGTAAATAAGCAGAGTTTGCTGGCCGTTTTCACACCACTCCTGCTCACCACAAATGAAAATGTAACCATGTCTATTTAAGAAACTGTCTAAAAAAAGATCACACTGGAGTTCTAAATCACACTCTATAAGGGGCAATTTAGAGAACTCAATTGACTTGGTCCATGTTTTTGGACTGTGGGAGGAAACCAGAGAACCCGGAGGAAACCCACATGGACACGGGGAGAACATGGAAACTCCACCCAGATTGGGATTTGAACCGGGAATCCCTAGTGCTGAGAGGCAAACGTGCTAACCACTAATCCACCGCGCCGCTATAAAATATTTATATAAAATAATAATAATAATAATAATAATAATAATAATACATTTTTATAAGCACCTTTCACAACACACAACATTACAAAATAAGATAAAACATTACAAAATAAATAAAACAAAACATACTAAAGGACACATTTCTCCCGCATTCCAAGGACAGGGATTCGAGGTAAATTGAATGCTCTAAATTGCCCCATATAGAGAGTGTTTGTGTGTGTGTGTGTGTCTGTGAAAGTAAGTGTGCCCAACAATAGATTGGCGCCCTATCCCCTGAAAGGGCATGGGTTAAAGGCATGGGATAAAGATAATAAAAGGAATTGCGCATCCAGGGATAAATGTTTCAGGTGCCGGGCAGATACACCCAGGACAATGGACAAGGCGCCAATCTATCACTGGGAACACTCACACAGACACACTCTATATGGGGTAATTTGGAGCATTCAATTTACCTTGATCCATGTTTTTGGACTGTGGGAGGAAACCTACGCGGAAACACAAAACATGGAAACTGCACCCAGATTGGGGAATCGGGAATCCCTAGTGTGCTAACCACCAAGCCACCATGCCACCCTGAATAAGATAAAAAAAAGTAAAACTAAACCTCTGTTTTAAAACTAAAAGTTGTAAACTTTCTACTGATTTGTTAATAAAAACTGTATTTATTACCTTCGCCTCCCTGTCATTTCAAAATTTAAATGAAGATAATATGAAAAGCAGTCTTCGGTCTGCTTTGTAGTTAAATTTGGCTTTGAGATTTTATTACAGGCTGTTGGTTTGATCCAGTGGAATTTCCTGTGTCGGCAACATTTTGCACAGCATGTTAAAGTGGCATTAGATAAGATCAAACACATTTAGGTTTCAAACTTAGCACCACAACTAAAGCATCCAGCCGTGTAAACCAGGGAGTTCTTGATTCTTCACAGCAGCAAACAGTACTAAATACTAAAATTTGTTACCCAGTCTTTATGTTTCGCATTTTTTCCATTGGACTTAACCTTTCAAGCCTTTTTTTATTTATTTATTGTGTCTTCTGTAACTAATATCAAATTAATGATGAAATAACACTTTGAAATTAATTTTAAATTAATAAAACATTTAAATGGTAGGAAGGGAATCTGGGAAAATATTTTTCAGCCAAACAATTCATCCATCTATTATCTTTCGCTTTATCCTATATTAGGGTCGCGGGGGAGGGGGGGGTGCCCATCCAGGGAAGAACGTTTCGGGTGCTGGGCAGATACACCGAGGACAGGACGCCAACCTATCGCTGGGCACGCACTCACTCACTCACTCACACACACACTCTATATGGGCAATTTGGAAAACTCAATTGACTTGATCCATGTTTTTGGACTGTGGGAGGAAACCAGAGAACCCGGATGAAACCCATGTGGACATGGGGAGAACATGGAAACTCCACCCAGATGGGGATTCGAACCAGGAATCCCTAGCGCTGAGAGGCGAACGTGCTAACTCTCCATAACGATTTAGTCCCAGACCGCTCCATCTTGATATTTTTGACTAATATCCCTAATAGGAAATCCCAATGGAATTGCTTTTGGCAGCTGATTCAGCACTATATTCTTCATTTTCTATCTGTCTTTTTAATTATCTCAATTCAGAACATACACTAATAATTTTCCCTAGAAGAAACTAGAACCCACTAACCGATTTAGTGACATATGGAAACGCCATGTTGTTCTGACGAGTCATGTGTATTCCCAGTTTCCCGTTGCACATAAAAGCACGCTCATTTTTCGCCTTTAGATCAATGATAGAGCTCCGTTTCACAGCAGTTACCAGTTTTGGCCGTGTTTTCCATGACTTGTCCTGCCTTTTTAAACCCTGTATACACATTTGACAGGACTAATAGATGAGTGTGCGCTTGAAACATCATAGACAGGTCAATGAGGGCAGTGTCAGGTCAATGAGGGCAGGATCATGGTTGGTGCTGAGAGGAGGAGAAGCAGGTCATGAGGTCTTTTAACACTAACCTGATGGTCTGGCTGTCCGGTGATTAAAGGAAGCATTGTTCCTCTGGGCAGGATAGCAAGCTGTGATCAATATTCATTTTTAACTGGTGTTTTATTATATTTATATTTAATTCTCTGCACCTTCTTTACTATAATGCACTTTATTCATATCCATATTTATGTATATTCATTTATACACAGCACTTCTCAATGCACTGGTCACTGTTATTAATGCACTTCATGTAACTAATGTATATATTGCACTTCTGGTTAGATATTAATTACATTTCATTGGCCCTGTACTTGTACTCTGTACAATGACAATACTGTTGAATCTAATCTAATCTAATCTAAAAATTGTAAGCATTTGTGTATAAGCACTACTAAACATTATAAAATAAAGTAACCAACAAAAATGGTAGCTGTAATCATGCAATATTGTGTTAGCAAAACTTAAAATTGCCGAGGTATACAGATCTACATCTTTTATAACATCCCTAAAATTTTTGTTAATTTTTGTTTTAATATAATGTATTTAGTGGGCGGCATGGTGGTTTAGTGGTTAGCATGTTCTCCTCTCAGATTCGAACCTCCCGGTTCGAATCACCATCTGGGTGGAGTTTCCATGTTCTCCTCGTGTCCGCGTGGGTTTCCTCCGGGTTCTCCGGTTTCCTCCCACAGACCAAAAACATGGATCGAGTCAATTGAGTTCTCCAAAATGCCCCATATAGAGAGTGTGTGTGTGTGTGTGTGTGTGTGTGTGTGTGTGTGAGTGTATGTCCAGTGATAGATTGGCGCCCTGTCCTGGGTGTATCTTCCCAGCGCCCGAAACGTTCTCCAATGGATGGGCATGGGGAACCCCCCCGTGACCCTAATATAGGATAAAGCGGAAGATAATGGATGGAAGGATGGTTGGATGGATAATGTATTTAACTGACATTTCTCCTTAAATCTTTGCAAAGAAAGACATCCTTTTTTTACTTATTATAATCTGAGAAGTAGGGTGGCACAGTGGCTAGCATGTCCAAGGAGGATGAGTCCCCTACTGAGTCTTGGTCCTCACAAGGTTTCTTCCTGAAAATAACAATATAAAAGGGAGTTTTTTTCTTGCCACTTTTGCGCTTGCTTGGGGGTTCAAAGGCTTATAAAACTGTAAAGCTGCTTTGTGACAATGTACTATTGAAAAAAGTGCTATATAAATAAATTACTTGAACTTGAACTCCATGTTCTCCCCGTGTCCGTGTGGGTTTCCTCCGGTTTCTATGGTTTCTTCCCACAGTCTAAAAACATGGATTCAAAGTAAATTGAATGCTCCAAATTGAGCCATATAGAGTGTATTTGTGTGTGTGTCGGAGTGAGAGAGTGTGCCCAGCGATTGGCGATTGGAGCCCTGTCCTGTCCCAGACACGGGGAAAACATGGAAACTCCACCCAGATTGGGATTCGAGCCTGGATCCCCAGTGCTGAGAGGCAAACATACGAAACACTAAGCCACTATGCCACTAAATGTTAAAATGTTAGCCGAGAAAACAAGCAACATCTTACATAACCAAAATGGGTGCCCACATACTTTCGACCAAATCTTTTAGCATCTGCCGACTTTTTTCGGTTTCGTCAATGAGGGTTTTATCATTAATAATTGGTCTCAATGTTTACATTATGTGCCTAGACTTTCATACAGAGTACATGAGTTAGAATTGTACTTGTATCTCTGACAGACGAAGATAAACCAGTCCTAAATCACGCAGCAGTAAATCATGTAAGGGTCACTACCTTCAAATGAAGCAGGCTCGAGTGAAAACAACAGCATTTATCTATTAACTTGGAATGCCCTACAACTTCACTCTCCTGTGTTGCTAAGCTAAGTGCGGGGGTAAGTGAGTCCAGATGCTATCTCGAAATTGGCCCTCTGGGCCATCAGTAGGCAAAATACTTTAGTGGCAGACGAACATAGCATCAGTGGAGAAAGTGAACACGGAGCAGCTTCTGGGTTCTACTGATGAGGAAATGTGATGGTGTTCTGGAATATGTGCGTTTCAACAATGCTGGTGTTGTGAGAACAAAACCAAAACAGTCATGGGTGTGGTGGGGGAAACGAAATCCACGTTCCTTCTCCTCTTTAATTAATGTGGCTCGTGAAAGGAAATTACTGAGAGAAAGGCAAAACTGTTTGGATTTGAATCACGCAGACAACGGCAGGCAGGATGGGAGACAGTTTGAGCTCATGAGGAAATACTGGTGTGTTTAACACAACAAAAATAAATAAATGAATATAGATTTATATTTTTAAAAGTTAAGCATGGGTCATCCATCCATTGTCTCCCGCTTTATCCTATATTAGGGTCGCGTGGGGGGGGGTAGTTAGGTAGTAAGGTAGTTAGGTAGTAAGGTAGGTGGGGCCAGTCTGGATTGTGTAGATATTTGTATTTATAAGGTACCTTAGGAGATGGTTATTCCTAATGCCTATATCATAAAGGTATCTATTCATAACCCTGCAAAATGTGGATGAGGTTGATGTTATATGCGTATATGATCATTTGTGGCGATAATATTACGAAGTATAACATCCATCCATTCATTATTTTCTGCTTTATCCTCTATTAGGGTTGTGGGGGGGTTCCCCATGACCATCCAGGGGAGAATGTTTTGGGCGCTGGGCAGATACACCCAGGACAGTGCGGCAATCTATCGCTGGGCACACACACACTCTGTATGGGGCAATTTGGAGAACTCAATTGACTTGATCCATGTTTTTGGACTGTGGGAGGAAACCGAAGAACCCGGAGGAAACCCATTTGAACATTTGGGGATTTGAACCGGGAATCCCTAGTGCTAAGAGACGAACGTGCTAACCACTAAGCCACCGTGCCGCCCAGCATGGATCATAAACTTAATTTTCCAACCTTTAGATAAAAAGAAAAGATTTCTTCATTGGCTAGTCTTTATTTTATTTGGGTTTGTACCTCATTCCCCTTTTAGCACAACATAACCCACAATGTACCTCTAATTTATTTTCATTCATTTATTAGCTCCCACTTTATCCTCTACTTGGGTCACGTGGGGGTTCCATCCAGGGGAGAACATTTCGGCACTAGGCAGATACACCCAGGACAGGACGCTGATTGGGATTCGAACCTGAAATCCCCAGTGCTGAGTGGCGAAAGTGCTAACCACTAAATCATCTCGCCATCTTTATTTTATGATAGTTATTTTACAGGGGTTGTGGTGGGACGGTGGCTTAGTGGTTAGCACGTTTGATCTCAGCGCTGGGGATTCCAGGTTCGAATCCCAATCTGGGTGGAGTTTCCATGTTCTCCCCGTGTCCACGTTGGTTTCCTTCGGGTTCTCCAGTTTCCTCCCACAGTCCAAAAACATGGATCAAAGTGAATTGAATTCTCCATTTCCTTATATAGAGTGTGTTTTTTGTGTGTCTATGTGAGTTTGCCCAGCGATAGATTGGTGCCCTGTCCATCCAGGGGAGACTTTTTGGGTGCTGGGCAGATACTCCCAGGACAGGGCACCAATCCATCACTGGACACACACTCACACAAAAATACTCTACATGGGGCAATTTGGAGAATTCAATTGACCTTGATCCATGTTTTTGGATTATGTGAGGAAACTGGAGGAAACCCACGTGAACACAGGGAAAACATGGATTGGGATTCGAATCGGGAATCCCTGGAGCTGAGAGGCGAATGGGCTAACCACTAAGCCACTGTGCCACCCATAATAATAATAATAATAATAATAATAATAATAATAATAATAACATATATAATGCATGTGATTTGTACAATAGGGACTGTGCATGCATATACAGTGGGTTGCAAAAGTATTCATACCCCTTGAACTTTTCCATATTTTGTCACATTACAACCACAAACATAAATATATTTCACTGGAATTTAATGTGAAAGACCAACACAAAGTGGTATACAATTGTTTACAAATAAAAAACTGAAAAGTGCGACGTGCAAAAGTATTCAGCCCAATACTATAAGAGTCAATACTTTGTGGAGCCACCTTTTGCTGCAATTACAGCTGAAAGTCTTTTAGGGTATGTCTCCACCAGCTTTGCACATCTAGTGACTGAAATTCTTGCCCATTCCTCCTTGCAAAACAGCTCAAGCTCAGTCAGATTGAATGGAGAGCGTTTGTGAACAGCAGTTTTGAGATCTTGCCACAAATTCTCAATTGGGTTTAGGTCTGGACTTTGACTGGGCCATTCTAACACATGAATGAACGAACAAGTGATCTCCTTGTTCGGCCTGTAAGTTTAGGTGGACGGCCTTGTCTTGGCAGGTTTACTGTGGTGCCATACTCTTTACATTTCCGGATGATGGATTGAACAGTGCTCCGTGAGATGTTCAAAGCTTTGGAAATCTTTTTATAACCTAAGCCTGCTTTAAACTTCTCCAAAACCATATTCCTAACCTGTCTGGTGTGTTCTTTGGACTTCATGATGCTGTTTGCTCCCCAATATTCTCTTAACCAACATCTGAGGCCGTCACGGAGCAGCTGTATTTGTACTGAGATTAGATTACACACAGGTGGACCCTTTTGAGTCATTAGCACTCATCAGGCAACTTCTGAATGCAATTGGTTGCACTCAGGGAAAAGGGGGCTGAATACTTTTGCACGTCGCACTTTTCAGTTTTTTATTTGTAAAAAAAATGTTGATTCATGTATAATTTTCCTTCCACTTCACAATTGTATACCACTTTGTGTTGGTCTTTCACATTAAATTCCAGTGAAATATATTTATGTTTGTGGTTGTAATGTGACAAAATATGGAAAAGTTCAAGGGGTATGAATACTTTTGCAACCCACTGTAAGCACTTGGTAAATTGAAGACCTTAATATATTTTTGCTTTTATTCATGATTTAAAATATGATTTCGAGCTGTTTTTGCTCCCTGCATTGAGTCCATGTCTACTGACCTTCTGGAATTAAATTAAATAGCTTCAATTTCCTCTGCTGGCTTTAGGCCTTCCGAATTGTTGATTGGCTTCCTGTCAGTCATATTATTATAGTTGTCCTTAAGCATTAATCCAAATGTGAACTTTTATTGCCTTCTAAATAAAAATCAACAAGGAATCACGTTTCTTCAGAATACTCTTTTTTTTTCATATAGCCATATAATAGGTATGACATTTAGTTTGGTGCACCAATTCTTATAATTCATGATCATGCATCAAAATATTTGTGGTCTTTAAAGACGAAATATGATTGTACTTGCTCTGGTGTTTAAAATCCTGGCATTGTTCATAGCTCATTATGATTACTAAGTGTATAACTGAAAAAAATTATTGACCATGTAGCAGAGCATAGTGTATCAGTGCAATAGAGAACACTTGAACATGAGATAAAGAAGCTTGTGCTTTGCCAACACTCCTACAGACTCCTACAGCATGTTCAATGAGACAAATCTCTGCAGATTAGCAACACAAATGCTTTGAACGTTAAAGTTTGGAACGTTAATTTACTAGGACACAAAGATACACACACACACACACACACACACACACACACAAACACACACATATATATAGAGAGAGACAAATATCTGAAATCCCTTTTAATTTTTACCATTGAAAAACCTGCTTAAACCATCCATCCATCCACCCATTATCTTCCGCTTTATCCTCTATTAAGGTGGGTGGATCTCCATGTGGGAGTGTTCTCCATGCCCATCCAGGGGAGAACGTCTCGGGCGCTGGGCAGATACAACCAGGACAGAGCGCCAATCTATCGCTGGGCACACACTCACACACACACACACACACACAGAATTCAATTGACTTGATCCATATTTTTGGACTGTGGGAGGAAACCGGAGAACCCGGAGGAAACCCACGCAGACACGGGGAGAACATGGAAACTCCATCCAGGTTGTGATTCAAACCGGGAATCCCCAGTGCTGAGAGGAGAACATGCTAACCACTAAGCACCTGCTTAAACCTAAATTGCCATATATAACGAACATGATGCCATCTACAAAATTACAAATTCAAGTTCAATTTCAAATAATTTATTTGTATAGTGCGTTTTACAATAGTACATTGTCACAAAGCAACTTTACAGTGTTATAAGCCTTAAAACCCCCAAAGAGCAAGCTGAAGCGACAGTGGCAAGAAAGTGGTTATGACAGTGGTTATGTTGTTATTTTAGGGAAGAAACCTTGGGAGGACCAAGACTCAGTGGGGGACTCATCCTCCTTGAGCGGCCGGCAGCATCAACAGTGTAGAACACTAATGTACAGATTGTGTGGTGATCAGGTTACCTGTATTTAACAATTAAAAACTCTATAAGTCCATTGAGGGCATCCTGCAGGACTGCAGTCCAATAAAAATCCAGGTTCCATCCAGAATTTACTCATTTCTATTTGCTCTGGTAATGTACATTAGTCAGGTACTATGGTACCTTCTTCAGTTATAAATAAATTATATTATTTTTACATTGAATAATAAATAAATCTCCTTTATGTCTACCTTTATGAAGGTTATTTTGATCTGTACACATTATGCCGCCAATAGTTAAATACCAACTGCTATGAAACTAGTTTGGTGTCCAAACCCCCGCTGAAACTCATTTTTAACAACACAGAACCAGAATTTGATCACAGGAGTAGCCTGTTTGAATACCCTAACTTATCACAAATTGTACATTTTATTTTATTTTTTAATAAGCGTGAAGATCGGTGGGCGGCACAGTGGCTTAGTGGTTAGCACGTTCACCTCTCAGCGCTAGGGATTCCCGGTTCGAATCCCAAGCTGGGTGGAGTTTCCATGTTCTCCCCATGTCCGCATGGGTTTCCTCCGGGTTCTCCGTTTTCCTCCCACAGTCCAAAAAACATGGATCACGGTCAATTGAATTCTCAAAATTGCCCCATATAGAGTCTGTTTGTGTGTGTGTCTGTGTGAGTGAGTGTTTGTCCAGCAATAGATTGGCGTCCTGTCTGCCCAGCGCCCGAAACATTCTCCCCTGGATGGGCATGGGAAACCCCCCGGTTGCGGATGGATGAAGGTTGGCTGTTTAAACATCTAAACAACAGACCATCAGTCTATTCATTCCCAAATAGTAATTTCATCCAGTTTTACAGTACCTGGGGAATTCTGCTGATTGTTTATCACTGTGATATGCTTTTGCAAAATGACTTTACTTGATATGATTACAATTAATATCTTTTCATTTTTCTTCTTTAAGGCAGTCGTTAGCTTTGTCAAGCTCTATTTGGTTTCATTAATCAAGAAAAAAAAACTAATTTTCCATCTAGGCAGCATTTATTTTGGGGCTTTATCAGGGTGGCTCCCTTTCTCAATCGTGCATGCAGCATCCTAAATAATTTTCCAAAGCTTTCCATCTCCACTGGCCATTAAGTGTTCCCAATTACACTTTCACGTGGCTGATACTGGCATACTTGAAACCGCAACAGAGCTTGAGTAGAGCACTTGATGTAATAGGAGCCATGTGTTTGCATACTACATTATTGACATACCTGTCTGTCTCGGTCTCGTTTGCCTTTTCGACCACCGACTTCCTATCTGCAGGATCATTCAGCTCCATGGTCAGAAATGCAGAAAAAACAGTTCACGGCAATACAGACGAGTCAAAATTATACACTCTGCTTCAAGAAAAAAGATTTTTTACCTTAAAAACATATTATTTTGGCCACTTCAGACTTCGGTCACATTATATTATACTTATGGTTTAAGAGAGAGCATTAATTACTGCCCACTTTAACCCTGATTTGTAAAGTGGTGGTATGTACTGAGAATGGATTATTAGAACGTTGCTCCAAAAGATGAAAATTAGTGGGATTGGTATGAAATTAGAACAAGAGTCCATGATCCCTTTGTTTACAGCTAACTTCAGGTGGCAAAAGGTGGGGCACGGTAGCTCAGTGGTCAGGGTGTTGGGCTATCAACCTAAAGGTTGGGGGTTCAAATCCCAGGTCCACTGAAGTTACCAGTGTGGGTGCTTGAGCAAGACCCTTAACCCTCATTGCTCCAGGGATGTTGTGATGAACCCTGTGCTCACCTTGTAAGTCGCTTTGGATAAAAGTGTCCAATAAATGACCAAATGCAAATGTAAATGTAAACTTTCAATTGTTAGAATAAAAATATACTGTTTTACTTTAAGGGCGGCACGGTGGCTTAGTGGTTAGCATCTTCGACTCTCAGCCCTAGGGGTTCCCATTTTGAATCCCAATCTGGGTGGAGTTTCCATGTTCTCCCCGTGTCCATGTGGGTTTCCTCCGGGTTTGCTGGTTTCCTCCCACAGTCCAAAAACATGGAATAAGGTCAACTTGATCCACCAATTGTCTTTGTTTGTGTCTGTGTGAGTGAGTGTGTGCCCAGTGTTAGATTGGTGCCCTGTCCTGGGTGTATCTGCCCAGCGCCCGAGACGTTCTCCCCTGGATGGTCAAGGGGAATCCCCTGTGACCCTAGTAGAGGATAAAGCGGAAGATGATGGATGGATGAATGGTTTGCAAACCAAAATACAAATTGAAACACTAGTTGTCAGTGCTGGACCAAATAAAATATATTAAAGCTAAAAATTAGAAAAATGTATAAAAAGCTTTGAGGTGGCACGGTGGCTTAATGGTTAGCACGTTCGCCTCTCAGAGCTAGGGATTCCCGGTTCGAATCCCCATCTGGGTGGAGTTTCCATGTTCTCCCCGTGTCCGCGTGGGTTTCCTCCGGGTTCTCCGGTTTCCTCCCACAGTCCAAAAATTGAGTTCTCCAAATTGCCCCATATAGAGTGTGTTTGTGTGAGTGAGTGTGTCCAGTGATAGATTGGCGCCCTGTCCTGGGTCTAGCTGCCCAGCGCCCGAAACGTTCTCCCCTGGATGGGCATGATAATGGATGGATGGATAAAAAGCTTTGCAATACACTATGTATTTTGTAACAGTAACAAAGGTCTTTTTACAGTTTTCTCATATCTTATGCTTTTCTATTAGCCATGTCTGAACTGAAATAAGGTCATTCCTTTTCCAACGTCTGGGTAAATAATACATGCTTCCTGTGAAGCCGTGATGTCATTTGTAGTTAAGAATTATGGTTCATTTAGAGAAAAAACTTCCTTGAAACATAGTTAATGTTTTATCACGTATTAAGCTGCCAAGTTCATTTGAGGTAACTTCACAGTAGGGGGTCCCTCTGAAGTTAATTGTTCATAAGCTTTTTGTCAACTTATGGTAAAATATTGATAAAATATGAATGACCTGTTTTTCTCCAGCATTGAAACCTGAGGTTTGTGTGTAATACCTATCCTACTGGATCATGTCTTATACTAAAACTTAGTCTGCCAGCTCAGTCTTGCGAAACTATCATTACCAGTTCAAGATATGCTATTATTTCATCTTCTAGTGAAACAGAAATGCCCCCTGGAGACAGACCTGCAGACAGTTAATGACCAAGCAGACCTGCATTCCGAATCCCTCTAAATATTATCCATGATGTCAATGAGCCTGCAGTCAGACATGTAAATATTCATAAATAATATTTTTTAAAAATCATTGGCTGAGAAACATTAACAAATTTGAACTAACAAAGATTTGACAAGAGTAATTAAATTCAAAAGGTTAAATGCATGTCCACATTAATTTAAGGATACATCAAATTTAGCTGGAAACATTTATTGCTATAAAAATAAACCAAAAAAATTGTTAAATAAATATAAAATAAATAAATAAATAATGTTATACGGCGGCACGGTGGCTTAGTGATTAGCACGTTCGCCTCTCAGCACTAGGGATTCCCGGTTCGAATCCCCATCTGGGTGGAGTTTCCATGTTCTCCCCGTGTTTGCGTGGGTTTCCTCCGGGTTCTCCGGTTTCCTCCCACAGTCCAAAAACACGCATCAAGTCAATTGACTTCTCCAAATTGCCCCATATAGATTTTGTTTGTGTGTCTGTGTTAGTAAGTGTGCCCAGCAATAGATTGGTGCCCTGTCCTGGGTGTAACTGCCCAGCGCCCAAAACGTTCTCCCCTGGATGGGCATAGTGAACCCCCCCACAACCCTAATAGAGGATAAAGAGGAAGATAATGAATGGATGGATGTTATACTTCGTACTATTATCGCCACAAATGATCATATACGCATATAACATCAATCTCATCCACATTTTGCAGGGTTATGAATAGATACCTTTATGATATAGGCATTAGGAATAACAATCTCCTAAGGTACCTTATAAATGGAAATATCTACATAATCCAGACTGGCCCTGCCTAACTACCTTACAGGAGGTTTAATGTTTCCTGAGATTCGTCAACGTCTTTCGTAGGTTTATGAGGTACTTTAGCTCAGTATCTGGACCCCTCTTAGTCATTTTGCAGAAGTGTACTGGCCCATTTTGTTAATTGTCCATTAGTCCTGCAACCACTTTCTGGCCCCTCGTGCCCATGGTCTCATGTTGCCCTGGAGTTCACAAAAGGGCAGCCGCCATCCAAGGTAAATGTGGTAGTCGTGGTTGTTGTGAATCATTTGTCTAAGGGATGTGAGTTTTGGCATTGCCCCAGCCATTGCCTAATATCTTGGAGACTGCAAACCTATACAGCGTGTGGTCTGTGTCCATTGGGACCCCAAGAGATGTGATGGGCATTGTTTTCAATATGAAGATTGTGGGTTTAGATCCCAGGTCCACTGAAGTTACCAATGTGGGACCTTGAGCAAGGCCCTTAACCAGCATTGCTCCAGGGCTGCTGTATCAACCCTGTGTTCTGACCCCAAGTTGGGATACTTGTTAGGAGTAACCAATTTGGGTTACTTGTAAGTCGCTTTGGATATAAGCCTCTGCTAAATAACCAAATGTAAATGAACATGTAAATGTGATCTCTGAGCAAGGTACAATTTGCAGGCTACAGACAGTTTATCGTCAGGCATTCATTCATTCATTATTCATTCATTATCTTCCGCTACCACTAAGCCACCGTGCCGGTCAGACATTCATACAAAGTTAAATGGCCAGATAGAATGAGCCAATCTAAACCTAGGCCTGCTGTCTGTGCCTCAATTTTTAAGCTGCAAAAAAACAGTACTTAAAGAAGACCCTTAGATATTCTGTTAAGCATATAGTGTGTTTTTTTATAGTAAGGTATATGCATTGAATATGCAGGCAGTTAATTAACTTTTTACAGCCACTTTAATAGAGATTAACATTAAACATCCATTATCTTCCGCTTTATCCTATACTAGGTTCGTGGGGGTGTTCCCCATGCCCATCCAGGGGAGAATGTTTCGGGCGCTGGGTACACCAAGGACAGGGCGCCAATCTATAGCTGGGCAAACACTCATTCACACACATACAAATACACTCTATACGGGGCAGTTTTGGATAATTCAATTGACCTTGATCCATGTTTTTGGACTGTGGGAGGAAACCGGAGAACCCAGAGGAAACCCATGCAGACACGGGGAGAACATGGAAACTCCACCCTGATTGGGATTGGGATTCGAACCGGGAACCGCCATCATAAAACATAATAAAATAATTAAAGTAACAACAACTTAAGGACACTAATCCTACCACCCAGGCACAAAATAAATAATAAATTCGGAACTAATTGCTTCAAGTGATTATAGACTCCATAGTTTTAAGTATTAAGTATTAATATTCTGTGCAACGTGAAATCAGGAAAAAAATAGCAATTTAAAAATCATTTTGGTATTAAATAATTATGTCATTTAATTGAAATCTATATTAATATTTATGGTAAAAAGATAAACAAAATGAAACAATTAATAAATTAATGTGCGAGCAAGCTTTTCATGTTACTTTAAATTTAAATCCATCCATTATGCCCAACCAGGAAAGAACGTTTCGGGCGCTGGGCAGATACACCCAGCACAGGGTGCCAATCTATCACTGGGCACACACACTCACTCACACACAAACACACTCTACATGGGGCAATTTGGAGAACTCAATTGACATGATCCATGTTTTTGGACTGTGGGAGGAAACCGGAGAACCCGGAGGAAACCCACGCGGACACGGGGAGAACATGGAAACTCCACCCAGATGGGGATTCAAACCGGGAATCCCTAGCGCTGAGAGGAGAACATGCTAACCACTAAGCCACCGTGCCGCCGGTACACAAAACAACTGAGTGGAATTTGCGGCACAATCAGAAACAAAGTCCTAGAACAAACATTTGGTAAATTCCATCCACAAAAAGTCCAACTTAAACATTGTATTTGTAGTGTAAGCATTTCTACTGAAAAAGGCAAACACGAATGCAAATCGCAAACTATCAAGCGCTTATAAAAATAGAGCCGAGTAATTACTGAACTGAAAACATGTATTTAAAATATGAGAACTATTGTCATCAAATCTATTAAACGAGGAAAAGATAATTAACAAGTGCTACTAAAAATAACCAAATTTAATTGGTTACATTTTATTTGTCAGGCTTTGTGGTTACTGTCTCTCACCACCAGTGTAATTTTTTTAGACTGTTATAATAGTTACTGGTAACATTAAATGAAAGCATTTGTTCCAAAATGTCTCCATGATACCATGTTGTAAAAATGTCATAGATCCTGAATGGCCACAATGACAATGGTGCAATTTTAATAATAGTAGGCAGTAAGTTATGTAAATGTTTTTATAACAAATGCTGACTTCAGTGTTCACAAAAGTAAAAAGAAGAATTGGTCTTTCCAATTGTAATTCCAATTGTATTGTAAAAAGTGCTCTATTAATAAATTATGTACTTACTAATATATACAATTAGGCTGCAAGTCAAAAATGAATTTCCTTGAACATTTAAATGCAAAAGTTTGGGCACCCTGGTCAAATATCAATAGGATTCAATAGGATTAAGTAACTAGCAGGATAAGAAAAATAGGCAAGTATTAAAGAAAATAGGACTCATACATTATATTTTCATTTCAATAAGTCTTGTAATTGTTACGTGACCTGGTTCAGCTCTTTTGCATCCAAGAATGTGTCTGTCAGTCTCTAAATGGAGTTCCCAAAGTTCAACCTTCTATTTCGTATAATAATAGGAAACCCTCAAATATACGTCTGGAAACAATATATGTATACAGTCAGACATCTTAACACAGGTACCCCAACCTATTGTTAAAAGTCATCCAAGTTGCAATTAAAATTTTTCTTAAAATAATCACATGTGCTGCACAAAAAAAAAAAAAAAAAAAAAAATATATATATATATATATATATATATATATATATATATATATATATATATATATATATATATATATATATATATATTATACTATGTTGGAGCCTGAGAGTCAAATTTTAACTTCATAATAAGTAAGATAATTATCTCTTATAGAGATCTCTTATATCTCTATATCAAAGAATTGGCATGTTGTCTGCTGTTATGTGAAGGTACGCACCTCCCCCATTGTGGAATTAAAGTTTTCATGGGGCAGTTAAATAGCTGTGTTGAATTTAACAATCCTCTTGTGTGCGTCGCGTGAGTGGCAGCACGTCTCAGCATCTCCTGCTCACGATTCAGCATTTTCACTTTTTTTTGCAAAACTTTTTGCAATACTAATTGTTGTGCAATCTGATGCTATAGAGTAATTCTGTGTTATGTCATGTAGATAATTGAGCATTTTATTATATTATGTATATATATATTTTTCTATTTCTATTATGTATGTATATGTATATATATATATATATATATATATATATATATATATATATATATATATATATATATATATATATTTTTTTTTTTTTTTTTTTTTTTTTTTTTTTTTTTACTTACTCTAAATAGAGCTATTAGCTTTATGAGAATGTGAATTTCCCCATTGTGGGACCTTCCTTGTCTTGTCTCGTCATTGTCCTGTCCTGTCTTGTCTTGTCTTGTCGTTGTCGTGTCGTGTCGTGTCATGTTGTGTCGTGTCGTGTTGGGTCTGGTCGTGTTGTGTCATTGTCATTGTCCTGTCTTGTCATGTGTCTTGTCATGTCGTGTCGTGTGTCTTGTCGTGAGTCTTATCTTGTCTTGTCTTAATATTCTGTAAATTTGACTGCGTATTGTCAAAACATGGGTGGCTTAGTGGTTAGCCTCTCAGCACTGGGGTTTCCAGGGTTTCCATCTGGCCTGGCGCGTGGTCCATGTGTATTTCCTCCGGGTTCTCTGGTTTCCTCCCACAGTCCAAAAACATGGATTTAAGGTATATTGAATGTTCTTAATTGCCCTATATGGCGTTAGTTTTTGTGTTTGTGTGAGTGAGTGTACCCAGCGACAGTTTGGTGCCCTGTCCTGGGTGTATCTGCCCAGCACCCGAAACGTTCTCCCCTGGTTGGAAAAGATAATGAATGAATGAATGGTAAAAACAAACAAACAAAAAGCTGTTATTCCCAGCAGAACTAAAGTGGAGGCTGGACTAAAGTGCTGAGTAAGTATACAAATTTTCCATTCAACCCATGCAGTTCATAAATCTTTAGCCCAACAATATGTGACGCTGCCACTATTCAGCGTTGATGGACCACAAAGCTGTACACACTGAGCTTTCTGAAATAAGACACATTAAAAATAAACAGAGAAATACCATTTAATAAATTGCGATACTTATTGCGAAAATTGCGAACAAAATTTAAATGGCTCCACTTTCCGTAATGTTACGTGTTTTTATTTCTATTGAATTGTCTTTGGAGTGAGTGGAGCTTAACACACATTTACCGAACACTTTATAGGGCACATCTGTACACCTACTCAACTACGCAATTGTCTAAAAAGCCCATTGTGGGGCTAGCGTGCAATACTCCAAATTATGCAACAATGGGCAACGTGTAGATGAACTATTAAAATAGAGAAAAAAACTGTGATCGCAGGGATTTTACACATAGCTAGATTATTCTTCGCAGACTTGCTGGTGCCTGGGATTTCTTTAGCTTTCACGGGCAACAGTTTCGAGAGTTTGAGAATAGCCAGAGTGGTACGAACTAACTGAAAAGCTTTGGTAACTCAGACAACCATTCGGCACAGATCTGATGAGCAGAACAGAATTGCAGGATGTACCACATAAAGAACACAGAGGATAGTTTGAGCGCAAAGGGAATAACTATCCAGTATTTTATTATGCTCCTAATGAAGTGCTTCGTCAGTGCATGTACAAAGTAATACCGGATGGGTTGATGGTCACACATATGGAGCAGCAGTTTTCTTCCTTTGACTTTATGCACAAATCCCCCTGACTCCCTGAATCATTTCACGATGTTCTGATCTTGAGATGGTAAAAATATCTCAATTCTTTGAAATTTTGCACTCAGCAAATGGCATAAAACTACCAATTAACTTATTATATTACGTTTGAAACTTTATACGTTGATTTATTGACTGAAACTTTGGTGGATACATAATTTTGATGTCATCACATGTTACAGTTAAATGGCTAATTGCAAGAAAAGGCTATGAAAATACTTTTTAGTCTTGTTTTTTTATTGGGATGTGTGTTTTATTTTTTAAAATATAATTAACCTGGATTAATGAATTATCCATCCATCCATATCTTCCACTTTATCCTCTACTAGGGTCGCAGTGAGGTGCTGGGCAGATACACCCGGGACAGGGCGCCAATCTATCACTGGGCACACACTCACTCACACAGACACACTCTATATGGGGCAATTTGGAGAATTCAATTAACCTTGATCCATGTTTTTGGACTGTGGGAGGAATCCGAGAACCTGGAGGAAACCCACACGGACACGGGGAGAACATGGAAACTCCAGGAATCCCTAGTGCTGAGAGGAGAACATGCCAACATGCTGCCCTGGATTAATTAATTAATACATTAATAATACAGAATTAATACAGATATCCTTTTTTAAGGTATTTTTAGAATGTGTTTCAATATGTTTTGGGAACAGCTGTGTATAATAAATTTACATTTGGTCATTTAGCAAAAAAAAATTATCCAAAGCAAACTACAAATCAGGAGATCAGATGCATTGCCTGCAGGTCTCCCAGCTTGCACAATCAGGCCTCTACAACTGATTCAAAACTCTTCAACCCACCCAAGTGAACTCATATCACTCCACTACTCATCTCTCTCTCCATTGGCTCCCTGTAGCTGCTCACATTCAGTACAAAGCACTGACTTTCTGGTCTACAGTACGATCTCTGGATCTGCCCCCTCTTGCCTTCAGTCTATATTTCCAAAATACACTCCAACTCATTCACAGTATTCTAATGATGAATGTCACCTGGTGATTCAACCTCACCGCGGTGCTAATTCTCACTCCAAAATGGAAAATGGTGAAATGATCTTCACAACTCAACCTCTCAAAACGCATATTTTCCACAAACCCTTGCTATAAAAATAAATAAGCAATATTATTATTAAAGCCGGGCGGCACGGTGACTTAGTGGTTAGCACTTTCGCCTTTCAGCGCTAGGGATTCCCGGTTCGAATCCCAATCTGGGTTGAGTTCCCATGTTCTCCCCGTGTCCACGTGGGTTTCCTCTGGGTTCTCCTGTTTTCTCCCACAGTCCAAAAACATGGATCAAGGCAATTGAGTTCTCCAAATTGCCCCATATAGAGTGCGTTTGCATGAGTGAGTGTGTGCCCAGTGATAGATTGGCGCCCTGTCCTGGGTGTATCTGCCCAGCACCCGAAATGTTCTCCCTGGATGGGCATGGGGAACCCCCCCGTGACCCTAATAGAACATAAAGCGGAAGATAATGGATGGATAAATATTACTGCTGACTTTGATATGATGAGGTACGTGGCTTCTGCTTTTTTTTTTTTTAAAAAAAGAACTTGGAGCGTAAACAATGCTGTCAATATTGCCATGATTTTTGTTAAAAAGAATGTTGTCACCATCAACGCATCAGCACCTATTGTTATTGTTATTGTTATTGTCATTAATTTACCAGTGGTGGCCAGTGATAAAGCCTGAAGAACCCAAGAAAGTGAATAAAACTTAAGGGAACAAATACATAGTGTTTTTAAATAGCGGCAGTATTGTACCTTGGTCTAGAAAAATGACATAGTATATAAAATGTGTGCTAGAAAAAAGAAAATACGATAAGATAAGGGGGTTCGTAAAGCAATGACATAATCTGCCGTCTGCGGGCCAAAAGAAATTAGACACAAATGTCTTGGTTGTCTTGCTTTGATACATATTAATGGATTTAAATGTCGAAAGGTCATGTGCAAACCATATGATCTGCCAAAAACGAACAGCTGTAATTTCCATTTGCCTGTTGTCTGCTTGCAAATGCTTACTTCTATTGGCTATTCAAAACAGGCACATAATCATCTCACAGAAAGGGCAAACTTTTTCCAAGAATCAAGGTAAAAAGTCAAGCGGTGAATAGGCTTAACGAAATTCGCTCTTAAAAAACACAGGTGCAACAAGGGCAGCAAAACAATCGAATGTTTTAATATTTTATTGACACGCTCAACACAGTGATTAAGTTCTCCTAATGGGTTACGGTTCACTTAGGCCGTCACAAACACGAGAGTAGACCGTCTGTCTAAAAAAGGACATTTCTGGGATTCTGAGACAGCACATCTTTTAAAAGGCATGCTTGGTGTTTTTGCCCCTCCCTGCATGTTTATGCTGTCGAAACCTTTCCTGACAGAGAGAAGCAGCTGCAAATCAGTGAACCAAGGATGTACTCTTACACTGCAACTTGCTTTTATCATCATCATTACTGTGGCGGGACAAAATATTATTCTCAAAAACAGTACGTCAGCCTCCTGGCTAACTAAAACATTGTGTATACGAAATATAAGAATATACCTAATTATTGTAGGAGCAGTGCAAAAGGTTTGACACCAAAGGTTGTGTTAATGAGGGTGCAGTAGCTCAGTGGTTAAGGTGTAGGACTATAAATCTGAAAGTTGAGGGTTTAAATCCAAGGTTCACTGAAGTTACAAATGTGGGCCCTTGAGCAAGACCCTTAATCCTCATTGCTTCTGATCCTAACCAAGTTTGGATTCTTGTAAGCTGCTTTGGATAAAAAACGTCTGGTAAATGACTAAATGTGAATTCATTCATTTGTTTATTATCTACCATAAAATCATCTACTATGGATCACTTGGAAAGGGTGAGGGGTGGGGGGGTTCCCGTTCCCTCATTAATTAATAAAATAAATCCAGGTGAGATTTTTTCTTGGCGCCAGGACAGGGTGCCAAGTTATCGCTGGGCACAGGTACGCACTCAAGCACACACTATGTGGGGCAATTTAGAACATTCATTTGACCTTAAATCCATGTTTTTGGACTGTGGGAGCAAATCGGAGAACCTGGAGCAAACCCACATGGACAAGTTCAAGTAATTTATTTATAGAGCGCTTTTTACAATAGTGCATTGTCACAAAGCAGCTTTACAGTGTTATAAGTTGTAAGAGCAAGCCAAAGCGACAGTGACAAGAAAAAACTCCCTGTTATGTTGTTATTTTAAGGAAGAAACCTTGGGAGGACCAAGGCTCAGTGGGGGACTCATCCTCCTTGAGCGGCCAGGCAGCATCAACAGTGTAGGACACTAATGTACAGATTGTGTGATGATCAGGTGACCCGTATTTAACAATTGGAAAACTATGTAAGTCCATTGAGGGCGTCCTGCATGAGTGCCAGTCCGATAAAAATCCAGGAAACTACACAAAGATTGGAAACCTGGCCCAAACCCATGTGGACACAAGAAGAACATGGAAACTCCAGCCAGAGAGGTGGACTTGCTAACCACTAAGCCACCGTGCCACCCCCAAATGTAAATGTAATGACCAAATGTTGATTTTATGAAAATAACTAATAGAAAATCAGCATATAAATCATCCGACATTGTCAATATATTAAAAACACATTCTGCAAATCTTTTTTACCAATATGGATGGCATGGTGGATCTTTTATATTTGTTATCTGCATGTCCTTCCTGTGCCCATGTGGGTTTCTTTTAAAAAATATATAAACTGGTAAATTGTGGATACTCAATTGCCCCACCTTGAATACTGTGTATGGCTTGTATTTGTTCCTCATGGGAAATAACCATCGATACTGTCTAGACATTTAACTCCTCAATTACTACAGCATAAACAATTCCCCTAAATATATAAATTCAGTACATTTAAGGAAATGTGTTCCATGTTGAGGGTGTGTTTAGTTGTGTGGATGCATCATGGGTGGAAACTTGCGTAAGAAAGTTAAAGAATAGCTTCAAAAGCTGCACTCTTCTGTGAAGGACTTTGAGAATGCTTGAATGGAATTTGCGACTACTTCAATGAGAATTTAGGATTGAAAGAAGATTCAATCCATTCCTCTGCACGTGGCTTTCACTCCGATACCCATGGTGCATCCACAAACACTGAGCCAGAACATAAACACATAATATTAAGGTCCGAGATAAGATGAGATGTTCTTTAAGAGAAAACCTGCAATGTGGCGTTAAAACTGGCAAGTGATCAGTCATCGGTGAGTAGGTGTAAGTAGGCCTCAGATGGTTTCTATATTGATTTTATCTTAATTGCCTCTAATACCATTCAAAAAAGTAGTTAATTTTCCATACATCCATTATCTTCTGCTTTATCCTATATTAAGGTCATGGGGGGGGTTCTCCATGCCCATCCAGGGAAGAACGTTTCAGGCGCTGGGCAGATACAACCAAGACAGGGTGCCAATCTATCGCTGGGCACATATTCAATCACACAGACATACACACTATATTGGGCAATTTGGAGAACTCAATTGACTTGATCTATGTTTTTGGACAGTGGGAGGAAACCGGAGGGAAACGGGGAGAACATGAAAACTCTACACAGATGGGGATTCGAACCGGGAATCCCTAGCGCTTACCAGAGGCGAACATGCTAACCACTAAGCCATCGTGCCGCCCTTGTAGTTAAATTTAATTGTTTTAATCTATTTAAAAACAACAAGGTGCTGATGGTAGTAAATTAAACTGAAAAGTGTATTTGAGATGAAATCTTAAAATACCAACTTAAACTCTCTGATCATGTTATCAAAACTGCCCCTTCCTGCAGATTCCTTCATTACAACATCAGGAAGATCAGACCTTTCTTGACTGAACATGCTACTCAGCCGTTAGTTCCCACACACTATCCCAGTCCTCATCCCTCATCCCTCATCCTATCCCAGTTTGATTATTGTAATGCGCTGCTTGCCGTTGTAATGTTGTAATGCGTTGCTCTTTACAATAGTACATTGTCACAAAGCAGCTTCACAGCGGCGTAAGCCTTTAAACCCCCATAGAGCAAGCTGAAGCGACAGTGGCAAGAAAAAACTCCCTGTTATGTTGTTATCTTATGGAAGAAACCTTGGGAGGACCAAGGCTCTGTGGGGGACTCATCCTCCTTGGGCAGCCGGGCAGCATCAACAGTGTAGGACAGCCATGTACAGATTGTATGATGATCAGGTGACCCGTATTTAACAATTGAAAACTATATAAGTCCATTGAGGACATCCTGCATTAGTGCCAGTCCAATAAATATCCAGGAAACTCCATAAAGATTGGGAACCTGGCGCGGACCCACACAGACACAAGGAGAACATGGGAACTCCAGCCAGAGAGGTGGACATGCTAACCACTAAGCCACCGTGCCGCCCCCAAATGTAAATGTAATGACCAAATGTTGATTTTATGAAATGTTGATTTTATGAAAATAACTACAATAAAAATTCAGGTTCCATCCAGAGATTGTCATAGCCAGTGCTTTAGCAGAACCATGGATGAAGACCTGATGACACCTCCAGGAAATTAGCAACATCTCAAAAGAAACAAAAAAGAAAAGCAGTTAGAGCTAATAAAGCACAGCATTTAATTATAACCAGAGTTTGATTGACACAGTGCATCATGTGACTCTGGCATCACCGACTAGAGCAGCAGAACTAAAAGAGGCAGATACTGCAGGGTACTTAGTTGAGAGGGCTCCCTGGAACAGCATCATTTCAGTGCCACACCCTAAAATACCTCCATGTAATTATTTGTACCTCTATTTAATAATTTTCATACATTACAAATTTGCCTTTTGACACCTGGCGATGTGCACTCAATCTGATCTACGTAACAGCTGATACTTGCTCTAAAATATGTGGCAGGCTAGTAAAGCAGAGGTCTCTTTGTATACCTAGACAAAGACCAGCTTTGTCCTACAGGTTCGGCACACAGCCCTGGGGTATAAACCAAGGCTTTAGACCTCTGCTGTGTTCTTTATAATTTAATATAAAAAAAAACTGAACACAGCAGATAACACCAATAATAAAAATATTAAGAAAATGCCAGAGATTGGGAACGGTACTTTGGGGACATGTTCAGAACTGCATTTTCTTCAGTGTGAAGAACAGCGGATACCTGAAATGCAGGTGGATTTCCCCTTTGTAACTTTGGAATGTAGCTCATTGTATGAGCATCCTGGTTATAAATTGTTGTTCTAGTTCTAAAGTTAATCCACTAAAACTAAAAATATGATCATATGTATGTAAACATCCAGCCTACTTATTAAAACTAAACCTATTATTTTTTAAACTAATTTAAGCATCATGTTTCCGGATGCAAATATGTTAGACAACAGTGTTTAAGATATTTTTCTTGGGTTTAATGTTGGCATTTTACTTTTTGTTCACTAGGTCCATAAACTAGGATTTGTTTTGTTAGTATCCACTAATTTAAATTCCTTTAAAACCTCCATCCATCCATCCATTGGCTTCTGCTTTATTCTCTACTAGGGTCGCAGAGGGGGGGGGGGTCCCCATGCCCATCCAGGGGAGAACGTTTCGGGCTCTGGGCAGATACACCCAGGACAGGGCGCCAATCTATCACTGGGCCCACACTCACTCACACAGACCCACACACAAACACAATCTATATGGGGCAATTTGGAGAATTAAATTGACCTTGATCCATGTTTTGAGACTGTGGGAGGAATCCGGAGAACCCGGAGGAAACTCACGCGGACATGGGGAGAACATGGAAACTCCACCCAGATTGGGATTCGAACCTGGAATTTCCAAACAGTTCCAAACTGAGAGGAATGTGCTAACCCCTGGTAAATAGTAGAATATATATTATATTGCACATTCAAATAATAATCATGAGTATCGTGATTACGTTGAATGAATGAATGAGTTCACTACAGCTTACATATGTGATGATAGAACGGTGCTTTTTTAATTATTATAATTTTTTTTTTTTAATCTGGCCATTAATTTGTTTTTCAAATCATAAGAGACCTAAGATTTAGTAGCTTAAAATTTGGTACATTTTTGTGCGGGAGCTTGTATTTCTCAATGTCATGTTTTATCATCATATCATGTGCTTTGTGGTGATATATAAAACAGTTCAGTCTGCTTTCTGTGCTAATGGTTTTCCATAATGCCTTAATAAAAAAAAAACGGTAGATGTGAAAGAGATTTTAAAATATAATGTTTCTAACAAAAGGAATGGTAGAAATGATTGCAATTTTTTGTAATTTTACTGCATAATAATTACCAGCTTGGCCAATTTGAATGTTAAAACATTTGGATCTCTGGCCAGTGATTTCATCACCTGAATTATTCCTCTATACTTATTGCCGGAATTTTGTATTTACAATGCAGTATTAAATGTTAAATATTGTATTATCAAGCATCGTGGTGGCTTAATGGTTAGCATGTTTGCCTCTCAGTGCTGGGATTCCCGGTTCGAATCCCCATCTGGGTGGAGTTTCCATGTGTGGGGTTCAGTCTGGGTGCAGTTCAATGTGGGGTTCCTCTGGGTTCTCTGGTTTCCTCCCACAGTCCAAAAACCATGGATCAAGGTCAATTGAATTCTCCAAATTGCCCCAAATAGAGTGTGTTTGTGTGTGTGGCTGTATGAGTGAGTTTGTGCCCAGTGATAGATTGGCGCCCTGTCCTGGGTGCCCAGCGCCCGAAATGTTCTCCCCTGGATGGGCATGGGGAACCCCCCAAGACCCTAATATAGAATAAAGTGGAAGATGATGGATGTTGTATTATCTTTTATATCCATACTGCTTTTTTTCAAGTCTGCAGCCAAAATGAATATAAATATTTGGGGGAACCTCAAAACATTGAGAAGGCTGTTCATGTCTAATGACACGTAATAAAAAAAAGAATTAAAATGTACATGTCAATGTAGTGTCACTTGCAGTCTGCTATATATTTAACGAACTACTGATCAGTTTTCATATTTCACTTGTTGCCACTGAAATGCTTCAAATATTTATTATTGGACCCATAAAAAGAGAAAGAGGTTGAAGCACATGTTTTTTAACTTAGCATCAATTTGCTTCAAAGCCCTGGAGCCCAAAGAGAAACTTCACAGCTAAATGACTCTTTAAATGGAAATGATAGACTGCAAGCAGCTGTCTGCCAACAACTCTGGGAATAATTTCCTTTTGTTTGGTCTGACACAGATGAACTTAGGGATGCTGTGGAAACTTCATGCTCAGAGATGAATTCCCTAAAGGTACGCTCATCCAAGCATTAGACTAATTTCTTTGTAAAGTTTTGTTCTCCATGCCATAGTCACAATGAGCAGCTGAAAATAAAATTCCTTATAATAATAATAATAATAATAATAATAATATATTATTATTATATAATAATAATCCATCCATCTATCCATCCATTATCTTCCGTTTCATCCTATATTAGGGTCGTTGGGGGGGGGGGTTTCCCCATGCCCATCCAGGGGAGAACGTTTCGGGCGCTGGGCAGATACACCCAGGACAGGGCGCCAAATCCATCGCTGGGCACACATTCACTCACACAGACACACTTTATATGGGGCAAGTTGGAGAATTCAATTGACTGATCCATGTTTTTGGACTGTGGGAGGAAACCGGAGAACCCGGAGGAAACCCACGCAGACACGGGGAGAACATGGAACCTCCACCCAGATGGGGATTCGAACCGGGAATCCCTAGTGCTGAGAAGCGAACGTGCTAACCACTAAGCCCGGAAAAATAATAATAATAAAAAAATAATAATAATAATAATAAGGCAGGAACCAGCCTTGTGAACTGAAGGTCCCTGCTTCGATTCCTGATCCCACCAAGTACCATGGCTGAAGTGCCCTTGGGCAAGGCACCTAACCCCATTTGCTCTCCGGTGCCGTATTCAAGGCTGCCCCCCGCACCGGGCACGTGTGCTGACTTCACCAGTGTGTGTGTATATGTGTTTCACTGCACGGATGTGTAAAATGTGGAGGACCAATTCCTCTGTGTGTATGCAGAGTAGGCAAATTAATTACTAAAATAATAAAAAAATAAAAAAATAAATAATAATAATAATAATAATAATAATAATAATAATAAACCATTAAGGATGTAGGTTCTCATTCAGTGTACATTATGTGCTACACACTTTAAGTCTATTCACTGATATTTGGGCATCAGGGGTAATGGCATCATGCATATATATATATATATATATATATATGTGTGTGTGTGTGTGTGTGTGTGTGTGTGTGCACATCCTTTTGTACGATGGCAATGTACTGTTGTAAAAAGTGCTATATAAATAAATAACTTGAACTTGAACTTGAACTTTTTGCTCCACTTATTGTCCATTCTATCAGTTACAGTTTGTAGACAGTAGTCCATCTGTTTGTTGTCTACAGTACATACTGTGTTTACTGTGTTCCCTAATGGTCAGGACACCAAAAGTACCACAGAAGAGCAGGTCTTACTTGGTTGGTACATTATTCTTTTCCCAGCAGTGTCAGTGAGGTGTTTAAATGAAACTAAAGCAGGACAGCTCCCTCACCACATCAGTGTCACTACAGAACTGACAAACAATACACCACCCAAATTAGGTTTGGTGATCAATAGAGAACAAAGAACCAACAGGGGGCTAATAAAAAGGAAAACAGATGTACTACAGTCTGTATTTGTAAAACATCCATCCTTATGGAAAAAAAAAGTCTATATTTAAATATATATATATGGGAATTAATAAAATAAATAATGAATGTGCAGAGGCCACATGGTGTTGTAGTGGTTGGCACATTCGCCTCTGAGTTGGAATCCCGATCTAGGTGGAGTTTCCCTGTTCTCCTCGTGTCCCCATGGGGTTCCACCGGGTTCTCCGGTTTCTTCCCACAGTCCAAAAACATGGATTTGAGGTATATTGAATGCTCAAAATTGCCCCACATGGTGTGTGTTTGTGTGTGTGTGCCCAGTGAAGGATTGGTACCCAGTTCTGGGTGAATCTGCCCCGTGCCATGAGGAACCCCCATCAACCCTATTAGAGTATTAAGGTGAAGATAATAAATGAATGAAAAAAAAAAATTATTTAAAGAATAACAGTGACCTGGTAGGCATTCCATAATACATTCCTTAAGCTTCATGCTGGCTTGGGTAAAAAGTGGACCACCCATATTCCTTATTTCTAGGTATCATGTGGAAGCTGCAGAGAACAATTCACTTAGTGTATTTAGCAAAGACCACCCTGTAATACAGTGGCAGCAAGAAGCCCTGATAAAGGTTAAAAATCCACATAGGCACTCAGTGATGTAAATGCTCACATCACCAAAGGGGCCCACTGTGGGCAAACACATTTATCATGGATCTCTTTGGAAGTTTTTTTTTTTTTTTTTTTAAATAGAAAAATCTTTAGATTTCTAAATAGCTGGGTGATATTTCAGGAAATTTGTCTTGAAACATGACCAAGTGATCTTGGTCATAAATATTAATAAGTAAGGCAAAAAGAACAGCTAAATATCGCAGTTTGCAAGGTCAAACATGAGTTTTATGGATCTGTTTGGGTGCAAATGAGAATAACAGCAAATGTTCTAATGAATAATGGCACCATTTTGTACTGATAGAGGAAACAGATAAAAGTTTTCAAAAGAAAAGGGGAAAATAATTCTGCAGGGAGAAGTAACAGAAAACGACACTGTTTTCTGCTGCTTTTAAAAGACCTGAATTGGAATAGCCAACAGCAAAAAGATGTAGGGATTTTTTTACGGGCAAGGCCCTTAACAATGATTTTGATTTGAAATTGTAACATAACAGAATACAATAACATCTGAAAACAGTAAATGTGAGTTTTAAATTATTATATTAAAATATAATTCTCTTCGGCGGCACAGTGGTTTAGTGCTTAGCACGTTCTCCTCTCAGCACTAGGGATTCCCAGTTCGAATCCCAATCTGAGTGGAGTTTCCATGTTCTCCCCGTGTCTGCGTGGGTATCTTCCGGGTTCTCCGGTTTCCTCCCACAGTCCAAAAACATGGATCAAGTCAATTGAGTTCTCAAATTGCCCCATATAGAGTGTGTGTGTGTGTGTGTGTGTGTGTGTGAGTGTGTGCCCAGCGATGGATTGGCGCCCTGTCCTGGGTGTATCTGCCCAGCGCCCGAAACGTTCTCCCCTGGATGGGCATTGGGAACCCCCCCCCCACGACCCTAATATAGGATAAAGCGGAAGAAAATGGATGGATGAATAATTATTTTCTCATTATCTTCTGCTTAATCCTCTACTAAGGCCGAAGGGGGGTGTCCACGTGTGTTCAAAGAAGAACATTTCAGGCGCTGAGCAGATACACCCAGGACAGGGCGCCAATCTATCGCTGGGCACGCAATCACTCACACAGACACACTTACTACAGAGGGGCAAATTACCTTTAATACACATGTGGACAAAATTGTTGGTACCCCTTGGTTAATGACAGAAAAACCCACAATGGTAACAGAAATAACTTTAATCTGATAAAAATAATAATAAATAAAAATTCTATGAAAATGTACAAATGAAAGTCAGACATTGCTTTTCAACCATGCTTTAACAGAATTATTTAAAAAAATAAACTCATGAAACAGGCCTGGACAGAAATGATGGTACCCTTAACTTAATATTTTGTTGCACAACCTTTTGAGGCAATCACTGCAATCAAACGATTCCTGTATCTGTCAGTGAGACTTCTGCACCTCTCAGCAGGTATTTTGGCCCACTCTTCATGTGCAAATTGCTCCAGTTGTCTCAGGTTTGAAGCGTGCCTTTTCCAGACGGCATGTTTCAGCTCCTTCCAAAGATGCTCAATAGGATTTAGTTCAGGGCTCATAGAAGGCCACTTCAGAATAGTCCAGTGTTTTCCTCTTAGCCATTCTTGAGTGTTTTTAGATGTGTGTTTTGGGTCATTATCCTGTTGTAAGACCCACGACCTACGACTGAGACCAAGCTTTCTGACACTGGGCAGCACATTTCTCTCTAGAATCCCTTGATAGTCTTGAGATTTCATTATACCCTGCACAGATTCAAGACACCCTGTGCCAGATGCAGCAAAGCAGTCCCAGAACATAACAGAGCCTCCTCCATGTTTCACAGTAGGGACAGTGTTCTTTTCTTGATATGCTTCATTTTTCCGTCTGTGAACATAGAGCTGATGTGCCTTGCCAAAAAGTTCCATTTTTGTATCATCTGTCCATAGGACATTCTCCCAGAAGCTTTGTGGCTTATCAACATGAAGTTTGGCAAATTCCAGTCTGGCTTTTTGGGTCGTCTCCCATGAAGTCCACTTTGGCTCAAACAACGACGGATAGTTCGATCTGAAACTGATGTTCCTTGAGCTTGAAGTTCACCTTGAATCTCTTTAGATGTTTTTCTTGACTCTTTTGTTACCATTCGTGTTATCGATCTCTTTGATTTGTCATCAATTTTCCTCCTGCGTCCACGTCCAGGGCGGCTACAGTCCCATGGATCTTAAATTTTTGAATCACATGTGCAACTGTAGTCACAGGAACATCAAGCTGCTTGGAGATGGTCTTATAACCTTTACCTTTAACATGCTTGTCTATTATTTTCTTTCTAATGTCCTGAGACAACTCTTTTCTTTGCTTCCTCTGGTTCATGTTGAGTGTGGTACACACCTTGTCACCAAACAGCACAGTGACTACCTGTAGCCCTATATATAGGCCCACTGACTGATTACAATATTGTAGACACCTGTGATACTAATTAGTGAACACACCTTGATTTAACATATCCATTTGGTCACATTATTTTCAGGGGTACCATCATTTCTGTCCAGGCCTGTTTCATGAGTTTATTTTTTTAAATAATTCTGTTAAAGCATGGTTGAAAAGCCATGTCTGTCTTTCATTTGTACATTTTCATAGAATTTTTATTTATTATTACTTTTATCAGATTAAAGTTATTTCTGTTACCATTGTGGGTTTTTCTGTCATTAATCAAGGGGTACCAACAATTTTGTCAACGTGTGTACATATTTTTGGACTGTGGGAGGAAACCTACTTGGACACGTAGAGAACACATAGGGAGAACATGGAAAATCCATCTAGAATGGGATTCAAACCTGGATCCCCAGCACTGAGAGGCAGATATGTTAACCACTATGCCCCAGTACCCTCCTCATATTCATTTATTCATTCATTATCTTCCACTTAATCCTGTACTAGGGTCACGCGAGGGTGGGGGGGCATCCAAGGGAGAACGTTTTGGGCGCTGGGCAGATACAATCAGGACAGGGCGCCAATCTATTGCTTGGCACACTCTCACTCACACACACACACACACACACACACACACACACACACACAATACCGGGCAATTTAGAGCATTCAATTTACCTTGAATCCATGTTTTTGGACTGTGGGAGGAAACCACAAAGAGCCCTGAGAAAACACACATGGATACAGGGAGAACATGAAAACTCCACCAAATCGGGATTCGAACCTGGATCCCCAGCGCTGAGAGGAGAACATGCTAACCACATCTATTATCCATCCATCCATTATCTTCCGCTTTATCCTCTACTAGGGTCGCGGAGGGGGGTTCCCCATGCCCATCCAGGGGAGAATGTTTCGGGCGCTGGGCAGATACACCCAGGACAGGGCGCCAATCTATCACTGGGCACACACTCACTCACACAGACACACTCTATATGGGGCAATTTGGAGAACTCAATTGACTTGATCCATGTTTTTGGACTGTGGGAGGAAACTGGAGAACCCGGGGGAAACCCACGTAGACACGGGGAGAACATGGAAACTCCACTTAGATTGGGATTCGAACCGGGAATCCCTAGCACTGAGAGGAGAACATGCTAACCACTAAGCCACCATGCCGCCCCACATCTATTATTATTATTTACATTTTTAAATAAGACACTAGAAGGCTGTAACATAGAACTGTAGACCACCCACCCCCCGACACACACACACACACACACACACACACATCCAGCCTACAAGAAACAACTGATTTATGTGGGAACACAGTGTTCCCACACAATTGTTGCTTAGATAGATAGAACCCAGAAGACGTTCCTGCTTGCACTGTTTACCTGTCGTTCTGATAATAGTGTCTGGATCAACATGGCAGTAATAAGAGCATTCTGTAAGTGAACCCAAGCAGTAAATATTGACCTTAATTCGATAACTGACAGAGTGAAATAGAGCAAGTAGAACTTGGAATTCAAGGACATTCTGAGGCTGTTACCACCCCACGGCACTATTTGTAGGGGGAAAAAAATCCTGGAGTGTGGGTAAAAATTCCAATTAATACAGTGACTGTACTAACTTTGACTAAACACCTGCATACCCATAACAAACTTTATTATGGCCCCTGGCCTGTCTCTCCACAGACCCAACTGCTTGTGTCTGATGAACAGAGGGCCAACTGTTCAATACACTGGCACTTGGAATAAGTGGAAATAGAAAAACTGAGATTCAATTCTAATAAACTGATGTGCAGGACCTACTGAATACAGTTATTGCTTCACATGAGTCCCACCAGGTACTAAAAGCAAATGGTTACATACTCCTACCACACACATTCGTCATAATTAATAAAAAAATGAATGGTGGCATGGTGGCAAAGTGGTTAGCATGACCACCTCTCAGCACCATGGATCCAGGTTCAAATCCCAATCTGGGTGTAGTTTCCATGTTCTCCCCATGTTGGCAAAGGTTTTCATCAGGTTCTCCCATTTTCACATTCCAAAAACACGGATTTAAAGTATAAAATGGACTTTTCTATAATACCCCTGTACAGTGTGAGCCTGTGGGTGAGTGTGTGCCCAGCAATAGATTGGCGCCCTGTCTTGGGTGTACAGTATCTGCTCAGCGCCTGAAACGTTCTCCCCTGGATGGGCATGGGGAAAGTATAGTGTTATGCAAAAGATAATAGATATATTAAGTTCTCTATATGTACTTTTAGGGTTTGTTTAAATTTGATAAAAGTTTAGGTCAAATTCATGCAAAACCTTAAAAAAAATTATAACAGGTTCTTAAAGACCCACAGTGTATTTATGAAAAATGTGCCCTTGTTACATTACTTCAGGGCAGAATATGGGTGGGTTTATACTTGTAGTTCTTTTTACTTTGACTAAACCCATCCATCCATCTTCCGCTTTATCCTCTATATGGGGCAATTTGGAGAATTCAACTGACCTTGATTTATTCAGCGGGGCGGCACGGTGGCTAGCATGTTCGCCTCTCAGCACTAGGGATTCCCGATTCGAATCCCCATCTGGGTGGAGTTTCCATGTTCTCCCCGTGTCCACGAGGGTTTCCCCCGGGTTCTCCGGTTTCCTTCCACAGTCCAAAAACATGGATCAAGTCAATTGAATTCTCCAAATTGCCCCATATAGAGTGTGTATGTGTGAGTGAGTGTTGGATTGGCGCCCTGTCCTGGGTGTATCTGCCCAGCACCCGAAACGTTCTCCCCTGGATGGGCATGGGGAACCCTCCACGACCCCAATACAGGATAAAGTGGAAGATAATGAATGAATGAATCAATCAATCAATCAATGTTTTATTCAGCAGGGCAGCACGGTGGCTTAGTGGTTTAGCATGTTCTCCTCTCGACGCTAGGGATTCCCGGTTCGAATCCCAATCTGAGTGGAGTTTCCATGTTCTCCCCGTGTCCGCGTGGGTTTCCTCTGGGTTCTCCGGTTTCCTCCCACAGTCCAAAAAACATGGATCAAGTCAATTGAGTTCTCCAAATTGCCCCATAATATAGAGTGTGCCTGTGTGAGTGAGTGTGTGCCCAGCGATGGATTTGCGCCCTGTCCTGGGTGTATCTGCCCAGCGCCTGAAACGTTCTCCCCTGGATGGGCATAGGGAACCCCCCCGCGACCCTAATAGAGGATAAAGCGGAAGATAATAAATGGATGGATGTTTTATTCAGCACTGTTATTGGCAGTTTTAGGTCAAATTTTTGCAAACAACAAAGCTTCTCTGTGTGAAGAAAAAAAAGTACAAATTTAAAAGATGAAAATAAATGTTTATAGTTTGATTGACACCCCTGCCTGCAGGATTAACTTGTTCAGATAAAGGTGTCTGAGTGGGCTTTGATATATGAGTATTTGGTTTTGAACATTCCGTATGTTTGATCAAGCAGTAAATTTTCGCTCTTATTTAAAATTTGACAGAGTGAAAAAGGTTCTGAATTAGGACAGGACTTAAAACTGTAAAACTGTTGGTTCAGCTGCGGACACAGTGTAGCACTGACATGTAGATGCAAAAACAGCGTGCAGAATGGAGCGCTAAATCCCTAGGAACACAGTGACCTTCCTAAAACACCATCCTGTAATCCGTCTCAGATTGTGATGATTGTAGACCAGAGGTGTGGAAATCCAGTGGTCCTGATGGACCTTGGTCTTTTTCACAGTATGGCGATTTTCCTGCACAAACACACCTGATTAAACTTCTCCGTTGACGGGCAGGGTATATTTTATCTGCAGGAGTCCATTAACGCTGAGCTACACTTTTACACGCTCTTAGTCACTTTTTTACCTTTTAGTCTACATCACCCCATTATGGTACTCTTTTACAGCACTGTAATTATAGCATTTAATTTTTTATTATTTAGTTTCCCGGTTCCCGGTTAAGGATTCCCGGTTCAAATCCCAACCTGCAACACACAGACTATATAGGGGCAATTCAGAATGGCCAATTTACCTTGAATCCATGTTTTTAGACTGTGGGATAAAACCGGAAAACCTGGAGCCATGCAGACACGGGGAGATCATAGAAACTCCACCAGGTCGGGGTTCGAAGTTGCGAACGTGCTAACCACTATTTGTTCCACACTATTTTATATTTAATTTTTTTATTATTATTATTTATTATTATTATTATTATTATTATTATTATTATTATTATTATTAAAAAAGCGGGCGGCACGGTGCCATAGTGGTTAGCATGTTCTCCTCTCAGCGCTAGGGATTCCAGGTTCAAATCCCAACATGGGTGGAGTTTCCATGTTCTCGTGTCCGTGTGGGTTTCCTCCGGGTTCTCTGGTTTCCTCCCACAGTCCAAAAACATGGATCAAGGTCAATTTAATTCTCCAAATTGCCCCATATAGAGTGTGTTTGTGTGAGTGAGTGTGTGCCAGTGATAGATTGGCATCCTGTCCTGGGTGTATCTGCCCAATGCCCGAAACGTTCTCTCCTGAATGGGCATGGAGAACCCCTTCGCGACCCTAACATAGGATAAAGCGGAAGATAATGGATGGATGGATATATCCACAGCAGTTAAGAAACCATAGCACGGTTTGCATCACAGCAGCTGTTCTGCACCAGCCCAACTCCACCCTCTTTTAACACTTGAAGTGCGGACGCATGTGGCCGCCATACCCCTGACAATGCTGGACACCATGCTTTCATCACAATATATATATAAATATATAGAAAGAGGGAGTTAGAGAGATTAATTAATAAATATTAGTTGAGGAGAGGGCGGCAAGGTGGCTTAGTGGTTAGCACGTTCTCCTTTCAGCGCTAGGGATTCCCGATTCGAATCCCAATCTGGGTGGATTTTCCATGTTCTCCCCGTGTCCGCGTGGGTTTCCTCTGGGTTCTCCGTTTTCCTCCCACAGTCCAAAAACATGGATCAAGGTAATTTGAATTCTCTATCTGCCCAGCGCCCGAAATGTTCTCCCCTGGATGGGCATGGGGAAACCCCCCCGCGACCCTAGTACAGGATAAAGTGGAAGATAATGGATGGATGGATAGTTGAGGAAACAGATTACTGGGTTAAATTAACACTGGCTCAAACGTTAATTGCTTCAATACCCCCCCCCCCCATTACAGGCCTGGGGTTCCATCCATCCATCCATTCATCATCTTATCCTCCACTAGGGATGCGGGGGGTACTCAAGTTTCCTCCCATAGTCCAAAAACATTGATTAAGGTCAATTGAATTCTCCAAATTACCCCATATAGGGATGCATGCCCATCCAGGGGAGAATGTTTCGGGCGCTGGGCAAATACACCCAGGACAGGGTGCCAATATATCGCTGAGCACACACTCACTCACACAGTACTCTGTAATTTGGAGAACTCAGTTGATCTTAATCAATGTTTTTGGACTGTAGGAGGAAACCGGAGAACCCGGAGGAAACCCACGCGGACACGGGGAGAACATGGAAACTCCACCCAGATGAGGATTTGAACCGGGAACCCCTAGTGCTGAGAGGCGAACGTGCTAACCACTAAGTCACCGTGCCGCCCAGACCCGAGATTTTCCTTAAAACCATGAATATGTTCTTTGATCTTTTGCATATGAGAGGATAAAGTAACACCATCATATAATCGTACTGTGCATATGTGCATATGTAAATGTGTTGGACTATTTATCAGGACACTAAGGGTTTTATTCTAAATACTAGAGAAAAATGCATAGCATGTTAAAAAAAAGTCCTTAAGATCCTTAAAATCTTTTCCTATACAGACTTTTTTCTGTAGGCAGCACGGTGGCTTAGTGGTTAGCATGTTCTCCTCTCAGCACTAGGGATTATTTTCGAATCCCCATCTGGGTGGAGTTTTCATGTTCTCCCCGTGTCTGTGTGGGTTTCTTCCGGGTTCTCCGATTTCCTCCCACAGTCCAAAAATATGGATTTTGAAATATGGAAAATATGGAATATGGTAAATTGAGTTCTCCAAATTGCCCCATATAGAGTGTGAGTGTGTGAGTGAGTGCCCAGCGATAGATTGGCGCCCTGTTCTGGGTGTATCTGCCCAGCACCCGAGACATTCTCCCCCGGATGGGCATGGGAAGCCCCCCAGCGTCCCTAATAGAGGATAAAGCGGAAGATAATGGATGGAGGGACTATTTTCTGTATTTATTTTATATGAAGTTGGACATATTAGTCAAATTAAATCACCTTTTTCTATTTAAAAGCTTTTAAATTTAAAAGCTTTTACATTAACTTTCAAAATCATTCTGAACACTCTTAATTAACAAGGGACTCCTGGTAAGTTCCAACAGCTTTCTCAGATGTCAGTCATATGACCGGAGTTATACAGGATTGGCATGTATGTGATTATGAGGCAAAATCGGAACGCTGATGTGGCTCTAGTCTGTCGCTTGTCTTAAGACCTGCTGCTTACACAAGTCATTACACCGAAAGAAAAACCATTTGTTCAGTACAGGACCGGGCCTGGGCTTTTAGGCATCGTGGTGCTGTAAGGGTTCACTGGCAAAATGAACAATGGCTGCTTTGTTTGTTCTCAGTTGAACAGATCTCACATTGTTCCTATGGTGACCCCATAGAAATGGAGACTTTGGACATTCCTAGCATTCTGTGGCAGGACATGGCTTTGGTACCCTGGAGGAGAAAAAGAAAAAAAAATCCCTGTCTCCCCTCCTGCTGTCTGTGCTATGACAGTTATGTAATTGCATTCCCTTTTAAAATGTGCTGTGTAATGCTAGATGGTTCTTGTTTTGTGTAAAAACATACACTTTGTTGCTTTTTGAATTACAACCTGTACACTATTCTGTTTTTTAATAATGATGATGCTCATATTGCAGATACTGTCTGATTGGTAGATCATTCTCAGTACTGCTTTGGCTGCTGGGTTTGTTTTCTCTCCAGCAGAGACACCGACACCACCATGTGTCACTGCAGTGCTTAAAATCATAAACCCAGCCGACCACCCAGAGCAGGACAAGTTGCTTTACTTAGTTGTAATGAATCCTATTTTTCTTCTTAAGCCTGATGCTTTTAATAGTCCATCCATTCATTATCTTCCGCTTTATCCTCTATTAGGGTCGCAGGGAGGGGGGGGTTCCCCATGCCCATCCAAGGGAGAACGTTTTGGGTGCTGGGCAGATACACCCATCGCTGGGCACACTCTCACACAGACATGCACATAAACACACTCTATATGGGGCAATTTGGAGAATTCAATTGACTTGATCCATGTTTTTGGACTGTGGGTGGAAACCGGAGAACCCGGAGGAAACCCACATGGACACGGGGAAAACATGGAAACTCCATCCAGATGGGGATTCAAACCGGGAATAGCGCTTAGAGGCTAACCACTAAGCCACCGTGCCGCCCATGGCATTATTTCTTATTTAATGTACTTAAATAAGGGGAATCCCTAGTGCTGAGAGGAGAACATGCTAATCACTAAGCCACTGTGCCGCCCGCTTTTAATAATAAATAATAAAATATAAAATAGTGTGGAACAAACAGCGGTTAGAACGTTCGCAACTTCAAACCCCGACCAGGTGGAGTTTCTATGTTCTCCCTGTGTCTGCATGGCTTTCCTCTTGGTTCTCCAGCTTCATCCTAAAGTCCAAAAACATGGATTTAAGGTAAATTGGCTGCTCTGAATTGCCCCTATATAGTCTGTGTGTTGGTGAATGAGTGCGTGCCCAGCGATGGATTGGCGCCCTGTCCTGGTTGTTCTGCCAAATGCCCCAAATGTTTTTCCTTGGATGGGCAAGGGGAACCCGCTGCGATCCTAGTATGGGATTTAGCCGAAGATGAATGATTGGATAGATTATTCATTCATTCATTATCTCCCACTTTATCCTCTATTAGGGTCGCGGTGGGGTTCCCCATGCCCATCCAGGGGAGAACGTCTCGGGCGCTGGGCAGATAGACCCAGGACAGGGCGCCAATCCATCACTGGGCGCACACTCACTCACACAGACACACTCTATATGGGGCAATTTTTGAGAATTCAATTGACTTGATCCATGTTTTTGGACTGTGGGAGGACCCGGAGGAAATCCACACAGACACGGGGAGAACATGGAAACTCCACCCAGATGGGGATTCGAACCAGGAATCCCTAGTGCTGAGAGGAGAACGTGCTAACCACTAAGCCACCGTGCCGCCCTTGGATAGATTAATGGATGGAAAATATAAAATAGTGGATTTGCAGTATAATCAACTTGTGAAATATTTTTCCGTATTAAATTAATCTGTGAAAATATATTTTCTCATAAGCTAGGGGTTGCCGATAAAACTCTCAAGGCCTTAACACATTTAACTGTGTTAATTTAACTGTTTAAGAATTAATAGAAATAATATAAAAATTTGGCAGTAACCAAAAAATGTTAAAATGGTAAAATTTCATTAAAATATGGTAAAATTTCATTAAAATGCTATATTTAATTTAACTAATAAATTAAATATCTGGGAAAATCATTTTGTGAACAAATATTTGTGAATATTTTAATAATCAGTGTCTGCTTGGGTTTCCTCCCACAGTCCAAAAAGATGGAGGCAAGATGAATTGAATGCTCTCAATTGCCCCATATAGTGTGTGTGTGTGTGTGTGTGTGTGTGTGTGTGTGTGTGTGTGTGTGTGTGTGTGTGTGTCTGTCTGTCTGTGTAAGTAAGTGTGTGCCCAGCAATAGATTGGCACCCCGTCCTGGTTGTATCCAAAAACGTTCTTTCTTGGATGGGCATTCCCCGAAGTAGAGGATTAAGAGGAAGATAATAATTGAATAAATAAGTGCTATGTGAGGATTGCATGCAGTCCCAGGAAAATCATTAGCAGTTAAAGAGTCTGGTTTGTGGACAGGTATTCCAGCAGCTACATCATCCCACACACTGATGTCTGCCTCGCCAAACTAAAAAGAAAGTGGAATATATATATATATATATATATATATATATATATATATATATATATATATATATATATATATATATATATATATGTATATGTATATGCATGTGAATATTTTCTCTTATTATGTTTTTTCATTATTATTTAATAATATATTTCCCTTTGTGTAAAAAAAAAAATCCTATCTATCTACTTGTGTGTGCATCTGAAAAAAAACTTCGAAGTGGTGCATATGAGATGTAATGCAATGGATATATATATCAGCACTAGGGATTCCCGGTTTGAATCCCAATCTGGGTGGAGTTTCCATGTTCTTCTCGTGTCCCTGTTCTCCGGTTTCCTCCCACAGTCTAAAAACATGGATCATTCAAGCTCTCGAAATTGCCCCATATAGAGTGTGTCTGTGTGAGTGAGTGTGTGCCCAGCTATAGATTGGCGCCCTGTCCTGGGTGTATCTGCCCAGTGCCCGAGATGTTCTCCCCTGGATGGGCATGGGGAACCCCCCCCGCAACCCTAATAGAGGATACAGCGGAAATGATAATGAATATATATATATATATATATATATATATATATATATATATATATATATATATATATATATATATATATATATATATATATATATATAATATTGTGCGGTAGTGGTTGTGGTGGAGGGGTGCTGACATTCACTTTGACAATTGCCTTTGACTCTTTGCCTTATAAACAACTTGGCCTGCAAACCATCGAGACTTTTACAACTGGAATTATCCGTTTAAAATAAACACGGTCTGCTGGCCTTTATAGAAATTGCTCTGAGTGGAATTTGACTAAGTTCCATTTCTGAATTGTTTAAAATTGCTTTTCCTTTCACGTGGTTTTAATTGTTTCCTCCCGCTTGCCACCCTACTGGAAAGTTTGAACTGGATTTTTTTTATATGTACAGAGCATGACAGCATTTTTATATATATATATAGAAATCATGTTGGTTTATACTCATTTGTTCAAGAGCCAAATTGTAGTCTGCTATGAATATTGCCATCAGTAAAAAGTTGGTTAATTAGTAAAGGGCAGGGAACATGCTCCTGTCAATCTATAAATTTCCATCTGTTGATGTAGTATGCAGTCATACAGTCATCCATGGAGGTTACAAATTAAGCAATTACTATTAACTGCATAATGAACCATCAGTTAAGCTAAACATCACTAAAGCCGTGCATGAAACCCTTTTAAAACTCTCCACCACCAACCTCCCTTGTAGCACAGCTCACAGAAACTTTGTTAAGAATATTGAATCAGAATCAGGTTTATTTGTCACATAGGTAGATATGCATTGTACAGCCAGCAGTGAAATTCTTTCCTGACTTCTCCACATAAAGTTTAAATTTAAGAAGATAAGAAAAATAGCATAAGGATAAAATAAAAATAAAACAAAATTGAACTATGTATTTACACTAAATTTTCAAAATAGAAGAACTGTACAATTATTGCACGTATATGAACTGAAATGATCTTATGAATGGTCTTATTGCTCATTGTTTCGAAAAGCCTTTACTTAAATACAAATGCCGACTCAAATTTAAAGAGTTATGCAAACCTCAAATGTAAACAATACATTCACAAGAGCACAAATAAATAAAACTATCAACAAAAAAGTACTAAAATACATGTGCACATTTCACATCATTACAAATTGAATTTGGATTGATTAATTTAAGTATTACTGGGAATTAGCAACAAAATCAGACAGGACATGAAACATCAATCCTCTATTAGGGTCACGGGGGGTTCCCCATGCCCATTCAGGGGAGAATGTTTCGAAGGTGCTCAAGGTGCTGGTCTACTCTTAGCTCCTAGAATAAATAAAATTACTGCTGGTGGAAGAGCGTTCTCCCACAAGGCTCCTCAACTTTGGAATAGCCTTCCAGTTACTGTTCGTGATTCTGAATCACTATTAATCTTTAAAAATAAATTAAAAACACATTTATTTAATCTTGCGTTTAATTAATCCCCTGTAGATAAAGATGTAGATCTCAGACTTGGCTGTGTTGGGGGGTAATCTCTGATCAGTGTATGCTGTCGTTTCACCTCTTCACCCACCTCATCATTAATGGGGGGTGGGGGGGTGGCGCTGAAATGATGCTGTTCTGGGGCGCCATCTCAACTATGTAGAGTCTGCAGTATCTGCCTCTTTTAGTTATGCTGCTCTAGTCAGTGATGCCGGAGTCACAATGCTGCACTGTGTCAATTAATTACTTTTTAATTAAATGCCATGCTTTATTATTAGCTTTAACTGCCTTCCTTTTCTTTTGAGGTGTCCCCCGGCTTCCTGGAGATCTTCATCCATGGCTCTGCTGATGAATACTGTATGGAACCTTACAAGGCGGTCCTGCAGGACGCCCCCTAATGGACTCACATATAGTTTTCCAGTTGTTAGTTTTTCCATTTGTTTAATATCTGTACATGGCTGTCCTACACTGTCGTTGCTGCTGGCCGCTCAAGGAGGATGAGTCCCCCACTGAGTCTTGGTCCTCACAAGGTTTCTTCCTTAAATAACAACATAAAAGGGAGTTTTTTCTTGCCACTGTCGCTTCGGCTTGCTCTTTGGGGGTTTAAAGGCTTTTCATTCTGTAAAGCTGCTTTGTGACAATGTACTGTTGTAAAAAGCGCTATATAAATAAATAACTTGAACTTGAACTTGAATACAACCAGGACAGGACGCCAGTCTATCGCTGGGCACACACTCACTCACACAGACACACACACACTCTATATGGGGCAATTTGGAGAATTTCATTTACCTTGAATCCATGTTTTTGGACTGTGGGAGGAAAACTTGTAGGAAACCCATGCGGACACGAGGAGAACATGGAAACTCCACCCAGATTGGGGTTCGATTCTGGAGCCGCAGCACTGAAAGGTGAATGTGCTAACCACTAAGCCACCATGCTGCCCTGCAACTTTAATACATTTTGCAAAATGCTTGAAGAGAGGAGTTAACAATTTCAAACTTGTGCATTTACATTACATTTACATTTAGTCATTTAGCAGACGCTTTTATCCAAAGTGAATTACTAATGAGAACATTACAAGTCAGAAGTGATGCAGAAAACCAACTACACTGTAAATTCATCAACCTGAATGTTATTTGATGTTCATTCATTCATTATCTTCCGCTTTATCCTCTATTAAGGTCGCGGTGGGGTTCCCCATGCCCATCCAGGGGAGAACGTTTCGGGCGCTGGGCAGATACACCCAGGACAGGGCGCCAATCTATCGCTGGGCACACACTCACTCACACAAACATACTCTATATGGGGCAATTTGGAGAATTCAATTGACTTGATCCATGTTTTTGGACTTTGGGAGGAAACCGGAGAACCCGGAGTAAACCCACACGGACACAGGGAGAACATGGAATCTCCACCCAGATGGGGATTCGAACCGGGAATCCCTAGTGCTGAGAGGCGAACGTGCTAACCACTAAGCCACCGTGCCGCCTGTTATTTGATATTATTTGATAAATTTTATTTATGTTTTTTTTATTATTATTTTATTTATTTTTTAAATTTTTTTACACCAGGTATTTGTTAAAGAGATGCGTCTTCAGTAGTTTCTTAAAACTGCTTTGTGCCTTACGGACAGAGTTGGGAAGATGGTTCCACCATTTTGAAGTGGTGAATGCTAAGGAGTGAGAATGAGCTCCTCGGTGAGGAAGGTAGGAGGGGGAAGATCCAGAAATGGTTCTATAAGCCAAAGTCAGAGTCAAGCCCCTCATTGTGCAGCCCAACAAAAGCATTCCAAATAATTTATTATTCAAAATTCTGTGTTAAAATAATCTATTTTAGCTTTAATGTTTTTTTATATATATAATTATTATTATTATATACAGGGCAGCACGGCAGCTTAGTGGTTAGCATGTTCTCCTCTCATCGCTAGGGATTCCCGGTGCGGATCTCCATCTGGGTGGAGTTTCCATGTTCTCCCCGTGTCTCCATATAGAGTGCCTGTGTGAGTGTGTGTGAGTTTGTGCCCAGTGATAGATTGGCGCCCTGTCCTGGGTGTATCTGCCCAGCACTCGAAACCTTCTCCCCCGGATGGGCATGGGGAACCCCCCACCCACGACCCTAATAGAGGATCAAGCGGAAGATAATGGATGGATTATTATATACACATTTTTTCAGTTTTAGCGGATATTTAGAATACAGCCATAAAGAGCTTTCCACAAGCACATAAAGCACCACTTTATGCTTCTTTGCTGCTTTCATATACATACCACACCCTTCCACAGCTGGTGAGGGTCAGGTTGTGTTCACTAAAATTGGAATCAAGGCTTTAAAAGAAAAAAAAAAAAAAAAAAAAAAAAAGCACAGGAGCGAGAATGAGGATGTTTTCTTACATCGGAAACTTACATCAGAATCAGTAGTTTTTATGTTTTTTAATGGTGAATTTGTGAATATGTGAATATTAGTGAATAGTATACAGTCTATAATAAATCAGAATTAGAATAATTTATTAATCCCCATGGGGGGAAATTGCAGTTTTTACAGATGCTCCATGAGTCTTGTTTATGTATACAAAAGTGGAAATAAAAAATAACAATAAGTGCAGTAAAATTAAACTAAAAGTATTAAAAATACACAATACAGTAAAAGTAAAGTGGTATAATAAAAGTAAGTGAAAGTAAAGTGGCATGTGTATAGTGTGTAATCTATCTATCTATCCATTATCTCCCGCTTTAGCCTCTATTAGGGTCGCGGTGGGGTTCCCCATGTCCATCCAGTGGAGAACATCTCGGGCGCTGGGCAGATACACCCAGGACAGGGCGCCAATCTATCACTGGGAACACACTCACTCACACAAACACACTAAAATATGGAGAATTAAATTGACCTTGATCCATGTTTTTGGACTGTGGGAGGAAACCGGAGAACCCAGAGGAAACCCACACGGACACGGGGAGAACATGGAAACTCCACCCAGATTGGGATTCAAACCGGGAATCCCTAGCGCTGAGAGAACATGCTAACCACTAAGTCACCGTGCTGCCCACAGTATGTAATATCTTTTAAATAAAAATATTTGCTTCAAATGCTTCTGCTGCAGTCACTAGTCATGACCGCTCTGTTACCATTACTGAGCTTTGATGGTTCAGACCCTGGTTTTGATTCATGACCCTAATGGCAAATTGTCTTTGACCACCCCAAGTAAGGCATTACACAATTACATTTATATTGTAAAGTAATCTTATTAAAGTAAGTCAACTTTTTATATTTTACATACAGAAATATAGGGTGGCACAGTGGTTTAGTGGTTAGTACGTTCTTCTCTAAGCGCTAGGGATTCCCGATTCGAATCCCAATCTGGGTGGAGTTTCCATGTTCTCCCCGTGTCCCTGTGGGCTTCTCCAGGTTCTCCGGTTTCCTCCCACAGTCCAAAAAACATTCTCCAAATTACCCCATATAGAGTGTGCTTTTGTGTGTCTGTGTACCCAGAGATAGATCAGCGCTCTGTCCTGGGTGTATCTGCCCAGTGCCCGTGCCCGAAACATTCTCCCCTGGATGGGCATGCGGAACCCCTCCGCGACCCTAATAGAGGACAAAGCGGAAGATGAATGGATGGAAGTGTAACAGAGCCAAAATGAGTCCAAATGTTATTAAGTTAAATTGTTTTTATCACGTTATGAAGTTAAAGAAACAGAATAAGCAAGTAAACATCGAACTCTGCTAACATTATATCCTCCCACTATGGTTCTTATGTATATAGAACATTTCCTTTCAAGTCGTTCCCATAGCGCTCTGTCTTTGATTGCTCCCCAAGTTTGTAAAGCCAACAGAAGCAATGTAAACATGGTTTAAAGACTTTGAATGCACACTCACTGCACAGAATCTCTCTCCACATGACTACACATAATGAGGAATATTATGCTATCCATTGCAGGAGGAGTGGGGAGCAAAGTTAATATTATTAGGAAAAAAACATTCCTTCAGGATGAAATGTGTATTGCTCCGTTTTGTGGTACGGCCAGTGAATTTCTTCGAAATGTTTGATTTTGAACAGGAACATCCAGACTTCAAAACAGATAAATGTTGCATCAATATAAATGGAAACTCTAGGCCTGTAGACCAACAGTGGAACCTCTTTAAGCTTCAGCCACCGCCTGTATCATTATAATCAGCCGACAAAAGTCCGTTTTGGTGCCAATGCAAACTTGTAGCATGTCATGCTTGTCAAATGACTTTAATCATGCTCAGATGCATGAAACATTTAGCATGCGTGAAATCACAATGTGCACACTTCACCCACGCAGATCTTCTTGACCTTTAACATTGAAACTAAGGATAATATTACAATATGGCAGGGACGGGCCTTCATGGTTTTTAAGGCCTTCTCTGAAGACACAGAAGTCGGTATCCCAGACTGATGTTAATTCGATTTTGTCCATGAATACTTATTCAATTATTCCAAACGGTCCGCCCGCTTCCAGACATGTATTCTCTTATTAAAGCATTTTACCAACCACATTTCAGCATTATGGGTTGCCAGGTTATTAACTAGAAATATTTCTACCTATGCCTTCATAATAATGCTCCTTCTGCTGTTTTTAATTTGTGCTCAATACATTTCCAGCCTTCTGTTGCCTTTATTTCGAATTGTAATGTTGCCATCAAATTCATTTATTCATTCATTTATCCATTATCTTCCACTTTATCCTATATTATGGTCGCGGGGGAGATCCAGGGGAGAACGTTTCGGGCGCTGGGCAGATACACCCAGGACAGGGCGCCAATTCATCGCTGGGCACACACTCACTCACACATACACACTCTATATGGGGCAATTTGGAGAATTCAATTGACTTGATCGGTGGCACGGTGGCTTAGTGGTTAGCACGTTCACCTCTCAGCACTAGGGATTCCCAGTTCGAATCCCATCTGGGTGGAGTTTCCATGTTCTCCCCGTGTCCGCGTGGGTTTCCTCTGGGTTCTCCGGTTTCCTCCCACAGTCCAAAAACATCATGTCAATTGAGTTCTCCAAATTGCCCCATATAAAGTGTGTCTGAGTGAGTGTCTGTGTCTGTGTGTGTGCCCAGCGATAGATTGGCACCCTGTCCTGGGTGTATCTGCCCAGCGCCCGAAACATTCTCCCCTGGATGGGCATGGTAATGGCCAGATACCATGAATGGCCAGAATGGAAGATAATGAATGAAATGAATTGACTTGATCCATGTTTTTGGACTGTGGGAGGAAACAGGAGAACCCTGAGGAAACCCACTTGGACACGGGGAGAACATGGAAACTCCACCCAGATGAGGATTCGAACCAGGAATCCCTAGCGCTGAGAGGCAAACGTGCTAACCATTAAGCTACCGTGCCGCCCTCCATCAAATTCAAAACAAGCAAATATTTCCCATGAAATTGTCAAATGTCTAAGGTTCCACATCGTTTATATATTCTTATGGGAATAAACTGTAGGTTCATGAGATTTGTAAATCATTATATTGTTTTTTTTTCATTTTACATTTAACATTTATTTGACAGCGATAGATTGGCGCCCTGTCCTGGGTGTATCTGCCCAGTGCCTGAAACGATCTCCCCTGGATGGGCATGGGGAACCCCCCCCTCGACCCTAATAGAGGATAAAGTGGGAGATAAAAGAATGAACATTATTTGACATGTGTCCTGTCCTGTGTGAATCTGCCCATTCTTCTCTGGATGGGCCTAGGGAACCCCCCTTCAGCTTGAATAATATATATTTTCACCTTTAAACCTACATGAGTTGTAAAGTAGCCTGTTCCAATCCATTCATATCGTGATATGTCTATGGAACTTGGAAATGCTGCGGAACCTGACAGCAGGTGATGTGTGTATATTTTACACAGGCGAACTATGACACCAGGGTGTAGTCCTGGATGTAAATTGTTATACTTGGAGGAAGCAGTGGTGTGTAGGGACCACCCAGTTAATAACCATGTACTCATTTTTAATAGTGAGCTCTCCTTCATAGACATCATAGACATCGACACTTCATAGAAAAGGACCTTGTGCTCTAAGCCATGCCCCAGCCTCGTTTTAATGCAACACAACTAGTCAGTGTATAAAACAGCAGTTCTGCAATTTTCCAAGAACCAATGTACTCTTCCAAGTAGAGTTTGTGTGAGGTCGCATTTGTAACAATGCAGCTTAAGTTTAACTTAGTTATTTAAGTACATTAAATAATAAATAATGCCGTGGGCGGCACGGTGGCTTAGTGGTTAGCCTTTCAGCGCTATTCCCGGTTCGAATCCCAATCTGGGTGGAGTTTCCATATTCTCCTCGTGTCCGTGTGGGTTTCCTCCGGGTTCTCCGGTTTCCTTCCACAGTCCAAAAACATAAATCATGGTCAATTGAATGCTCTAAATTGCCCCATATAGAGTGTGTCTGTGTGAGTGAGTGTGTGCCCAGCGATAGATTGACACCCTGTCCTGGGTGTTTCTCCACAGCGCCCGAAACATTCTCCCCTGTGCATGGGGAACACCCCGCGACCCTAATAGAGGATAGAGTTCTCCGGTTTCCTCCCACAGTCCAAAAACATAAATCATGGTCAATTGAATGCTCTAAATTGCCCCATATACAGTGTGTCTGTGTGAGTGAGTGTGTGCCCAGCGATAGATTGACGCCCTGTCCTGGGTGTATCTCCACAGCGCCTGAAACATTTGCCCCTGGGCATGGGGAACCTCCAGTAACTTCATGTGAATGCATAAAAAGCCACAGAAGCCAAGTGGAAACAGAACATTAAGTGCTGTTCTCACTTTTCTCCAGGGATAATGATTGTGACAAAGACAAGAAAGTGTACTCCAACATCAAAGCCTTGACCGTTTTAGTAGGGTCAAAGACGT